>OY992877.1:219056650-219334150 GCA_963921405.1 Cepaea hortensis
TGGATGATGACATGGGGGATGACTGGGGGATGACTGGAGAATGACTGGGGGATGACTGGAGAATGACTGGGGGATGACTGGAGAATGACTGGGGGTGACTAGGGGATGACTGGAGAATGACTGGGCGATGACTAGAGAATAACTGGAGAATGAGTGGGGGATGACTGGAGAATTACTGGGGGATGACTGGTGAATGACTGGGGGGTGACTGGTGAATGACTGGGGGGTGACTGTAGAATGACTGGGGGATGACTAGGGGATGACTGGAGAATGACTGGGGGATGACTGGAGAATGACTGGGGGATGACTGGAGAATAACTGGGGGATGACTGGTGAATGACTGGGGGGTGACTGTAGAATGACTGGAGAATGACTGGGGGATAACTGGAGAATGACTGGGGGGTGACAAGGGGATGGCTGGGGGATGACTGGAGAATGACTGGGGGATGACTGGAGAATGACTGGGGGATGACTGGAGAATGACTGGGGGATGACTGGAGAATGACTGGAGGGTGACTGGAGAATGACTGGGGGATGACTGGAGAATGACTGGGGGGGGGTGACTGTAGAATGACTGGGGGGTGACTGGAGAATGACTGGGGGGTGACTGTAGAATGACTGGAGAATGATTGGGGGATGACTGGAGAATGATGGGGGGATGACTGGAGAATGACTGGGGGATGACTGGAGAATGACTGGGGGATGACTGGAGAATGACTGGGGGATGACTGGAGAATGACTGGGGGGTGACTGTAGAATGACTGGAGAATGATTGGGGGATGACTGGAGAATGATGGGGGGATGACTGGAGAATGACTGGGGGATGACTGGAGAATGACTGGGGGATGACTGGAGAATGACTGGGGGATGACTGGGAAGCCGGTATGTACTGCGTGGACTATCCCTACCGCACAAATGCTAGTACAATAGTCTCACTGTCAGGTCCGAGCATAACCACAGTTGATACTGCCCCTGGGCTGTCAGATATTCAGATCTGAAGAACAGAGTCAGACATGATGATGTGATTGTTCTCCCTGAACATCTCAGAACAAAATCTAGTGGATATTTGAGGACTCCATACTAGAATGCCATGTCACCACTTGGTCACCACAGACAAGAGTAAGCAGCACATACATACATGGAACACATACATTGAACACATACATGGAACATACACACATGGAACACACTTCTGGCTCGGAAACAATATTGAGTTACTACAACACATGAGACCAATATTTTTCACATAATAATTATTCACATTAGCAAGGCTAGCTACAAACACACATACTGAAAGCTTTGTGTGTGCTACTACAGAAGTGCCATACATACAACACATGAGCACGAACACTGACCAGCTTCATGCTGATTGCAATCATCACATCAGTCCAGTAGAAATCAGTCCAGCGAGGACACACACAGCAGCAGGCCAACAATAAGTCAGTCCAGAGAGGATACACACAGCAGCAGGCCAACAATAAATCAACCCAGAGAGGATACACACAGCAGCAGGCCAACAATAAATCAGTCCAGAGAGGATACACACAGCAGGCCAACAATAAATCAACCCAGAGAGGATACACACAGCAGCAGGGCAACAATAAATCAGTCCAGAGAGGATACACACAGCAGGCCAACAATAAATCAACCCAGAGAGAATACACACAGCAGCAGGCCAACAATAAATCAGTCCAGAGAGGACACACACAGCAGCAGGCCAACAATAAATCAGTCCAGAGAGGACACACAGCAGCAGGCCAACAATAAATCAGTCCAGAGAGGAGACACACAGCAGCAGGCCAACAATAAATCAGTCCAGAGAGGATACAGATACAGCAGCAGGCCAACAATAAATCAGTCCAGAGAGGATACACACAGCAGCAGGCCAACAATAAATCAGTCCAGAGAGGATACACACAGCAGGCCAACAATAAATCAACCCAGAGAGGATACACACAGCAGCAGGCCAACAATAAATCAACCCAGAGAGGATACACACACAGCAGCAGGCCAACAATAAATCAGTCCAGAGGTGACACACAGCAGCAGGCCAACAATAAATCAGTCCAGAGAGGATACACACAGCAGCAGGCCAACAATAAATCAGTCCAGAGAGGATACACACAGCAGCAGGCCAACAATAAATCAGTCCAGAGAGGATACACACAGCAGCAGGCCAACAATAAATCAGTCCAGAGAGGATACACACAGCAGCAGGCCAACAATAAATCAGTCCAGATAGGATACACACACAGCAGCAGGCCAACAATAAATCAGTCCAGAGAGGATACACACAGCAGCAGGCCAACAATAAATCAGTCCAGAGGTGACACACGCAGCAGCAGGCCAACAATAAATCAGTCCAGAGAGGATACACACAGCTGCAGGCCAACAATAAATCAGTCCAGAGGTGACACACACAGCAGCAGGCCAACAATAAATCAGTCTAGAGAGGACACACACAGCAGCAGGCCAACAATAAATCAGTCCAGAGAGGACACACACAGCAGCAGGCCAACAATAAATCAGTCCAGAGAGGATACACACAGCAGCAGGCCAACAATAAATCAGTCCAGAGAGGATACACACAGCAGCAGGCCAACAATAAATCAGTCCAGAGAGGATACACACACAGCAGCAGGCCAACAATAAATCAGTCCAGAGAGGATACACACAGCAGCAGGCCAACAATAAATCAGTCCAGAGAGGATACATACAGCAGCAGACCAACAATAAATCAGTCTAGAGAGGACACACACAGCAGCAGGCCAACAATAAATCAGTCCAGAGAGGATACACACAGCAGCAGGCCAACAATAAATCAGTCTAGAGAGGACACACACAGCATCAGGCCAACAATAAATCAGTCTAGAGAGGATACACACAGCAGCAGGCCAACAATAAATCAGTCCAGAGAGGACACACACACAGCAGCAGGCCAACAATAAATCAGTCTAGAGAGGATACACACAGCAGCAGGCCAACAATAAATCAGTCCAGAGAGGATACACACAGCAGCAGGCCAACAATAAATCAGTCCAGAGAGGATACACACAGCAGCAGGCCAACAATAAATCAGTCCAGAGAGGATACACACACAGCAGCAGGCCAACAATAAATCAGTCCAGAGAGGATACACACAGCAGCAGGCCAACAATAAATCAGTCCAGAGGTGACACACGCAGCAGCAGGCCAACAATAAATCAGTCCAGAGAGGATACACACAGCAGGCCAACAATAAATCAGTCCAGAGGTGACACACACAGCAGCAGGCAAACAATAAATCAGTCTAGAGAGGACACACACAGCAGCAGGCCAACAATAAATCAGTCCAGAGAGGACACACACAGCAGCAGGCCAACAATAAATCAGTCCAGAGAGGATACACACAGCAGCAGGCCAACAATAAATCAGTCCAGAGAGGATACACACAGCAGCAGGCCAACAATAAATCAGTCCAGAGAGGATACACACACAGCAGAAGGCCAACAATAAATCAGTCCAGAGAGGATACACACAGCAGCAGGCCAACAATAAATCAGTCCAGAGGATACACACACAGCAGCAGGCCAACAATAAATCAGTCCAGAGAGGATACACACAGCAGCAGGCCAACAATAAATCAGTCCAGAGAGGATACACACAGCAGCAGGCCAACAATAAATCAGTCTAGAGAGGACACACACAGCAGCAGGCCAACAATAAATCAGTCCAGAGAGGATACACACAGCAGCAGGCCAACAATAAATCAGTCTAGAGAGGACACACACAGCATCAGGCCAACAATAAATCAGTCTAGAGAGGATACACACAGCAGCAGGCCAACAATAAATCAGTCCAGAGAGGACACACACACAGCAGCAGGCCAACAATAAATCAGTCCAGAGAGGATACACACAGCAGCAGGCCAACAATAAATCAGTCCAGAGAGGATACACACAGCAGCAGGCCAACAATAAATCAGTCCAGAGAGGATACACACAGCAGCAGGCCAACATTTATGCACTTACTTTATCAACGTTGGCCCTGGTTTTGGCGGACGTTTCTACATAATTGACCTTCCACTCCTGTGCTCGCCGGGTGGCCTCGTCCAGGCTGACCTGTCTCTGCTCTGCTAAATCCACCATATTTCCCACCAGCAGAAATGGAATGTTCTCATCATTTTTCACTCGTAGAATCTGTTCCCTGAAAGTTGCATCACATACAATTAACAGCATCTCATCAGATAATGTCAACACTGACTGCACACATACAATTAACAGCAAATCATTAGATAATGTCTGCACTGACTGCACACATACAATTAACAGCAAATCATTAGATAATGTCTGCACTGACTGCACACATACAATTAACAGCATCTCATCAGATAATGTCAATACTGACTACACACATACAGAAATTATGCAGTCAAGTACATTCTTGTAGGGAGACAAAACCATTCATGTAGGGAGACAAAACCATTCATGTAGGGAGACAAAACCATTCACGTAGGGAGATAAAACCATTCTTTAGGGAGAAAACCATTTATGTAGGGAGACAACAAAATCAGGCTAATGTATACACATTTCACAGAAATCATGAGTGAGATAGAGAAAGACTTGTACTTATCCTTTTAGATTACACCAAAGCATTTGATGAAGAAAAACAGGATGAAACTATCACAATGTTGGAGGATATTGACATTGATAGGAAAGATCGAGAATAGTCAAGAATATATATTGGAAACAAGTTGCAATTAAAACTGGAAATAAAGAGGACAATTATGAACAGATAAAGCCAAGAGCAAGATAAGGATTATCACCAGATTGCTTCTCTCCCTACAGCGAAATAATGAGAGAGATAAAAGATAGACCAGGAATACAAGTTGGAAGTTATAATGTAAACAATTTGTGCCATGCAGATTCCACAGTCCCTTCTGTTCTACACATGAAACCAGGTAAACTAAGCACACTTGATGGAAGGTTACAACAATTAGGTCTACAAATGCATAGAGGAAGGACACAGATCGCGAGATGAAACCAAGCAAATATTAACCTGGTGAAACCTCACTTCAAGAGACGGGCAAAGATCATGAGATGAAATCAAGCAAATACTAACCTGGTGAAACCTCACTTCAAGAGGTGCAATCGTAGGGGAAGGACAGAGATCGTGGGATAAAACCAAGCAAATACTAAACTGGTGAATCCTCACTTCAAGAGGTGGACAAAGATCGTAAGATGAAACCAAGAAATACTAAACTGGTGAATCCTGACTTCAAGAGGTGGACAAAGATCATGAGATGAAATCAATCAAATAACAATGACATGAAATGACAACACAATGTCGACATGAGGGTTCACAACAATGACATGACTTGACAACACAATGTCGACATGAGGGTTCACAACAATGACATGACATGACAACACAATGTCGACATGAGGGTTCACAACAATGACATGACAACACAATATCGTCAAGAGGGTTCACAACAATGACATGGCAACACAATGTCAACATGAAGGTTCACAACAATGACATTACATGACAACACAATGTCGACAAGAGGGTTCACAACAATGACATGACAACACAATGTCGACAAGAGGGTTCACAACAATGACATGGCAACACAATGTCAACATGAAGGTTCATAACAACGACATTACATGACAACACAATGTCGACAAGAGGGTTCACAACAATGACATGACAACACAATGTTGACAAGAGGGTTCACAACAATGACATGGCAACACAATGTCAACATGAAGGTTCACAACAATGACATTACATGACAACACAATGTCGACAAGAGGGTTCACAACAATGACATGACAACACAATGTCGACAAGAGGGTTCACAACAATGACATGGCAACACAATGTCAACATGAAGGTTCACAACAACGACATTACATGACAACACAATGTCAACAAGAGGGTTCACAACAATGACATGACAACACAATGTCGACAAGAGGGTTCACAACAATGACATGGCAGCACAATGTCAACATGAAGGTTCACAACAATGACATAACATGACAACACAATGTCGACATGAGGGTTCACAACAATGACATAACATGACAACACAATGTCGACATGAGGGTTCACAACAATGACATAACATGACAACACAATGTCAACATGAGGGTTCACAACAATGACATAACATGACAACACAATGTCAACATGAGGGTTCACAACAATGACATGACAACACAATGTCGACATGAGGGTTCACAACAATGACATGACAACACAATGTCGACATGAGGGTTCACAACAATGACATAACATGACAACACAATGTCGACATGAGGGTTCACAACAATGACATGACAATACAATGTCGACATGAGGGTTCACAACAATGACATGACTTGACAACACAATGTCGACATGAGGGTTTGCAACAATGACATGAGATGACAACACAATGTCAACATGAGGGTTCACAACAATGACATAACATGACAACACAATGTCCACATGAGGGTTCACAGCAAAGGCATGACATGACAACACTATGTCGACATGAGGGTTTGCATCAATGACATGACATGACAACACAATGTCGACATGAGGGTTCGCAGCAAAGGCATGACATGACAAACCTGAAATCTTGTGTTGCTTGAAAAGACTCCTGTTCTTTGATTGAAAATACACACAAGAATCCTTCGCCACTTCGGAAATAATTGTCACGAATAGCTGCATAGTCTTCCTGTCCAGCAGTGTCCAGAATGTCGATCTGAACTTCCTCCCCATCAAGGACAACTTTCTTACGGTATGAGTCAGCTTTCGTTGGCTCGTAATCTTCCACAAACTGAGAATACATACAGCAGCAATACAACTTTGACCCGTAATCTTCCACAAACTTAGACTACATACAGGAACAATACAACTTTTGTTGATTCATAATCTTCCACAACCGGTCTCCCTGGCCTAGGAGTTTACGTCTTTCTCCGTAATCCAGCATATTCTCATGAGTTATGTAACCTGCGCGAAAATCTGTAGCGGTTCTCGCCGCGTTGGTAACTTACTGGGTATGTGAGCCGGTCGCTCAGAAAGCAAAGGCAAACTACTGAGCATAATCTTGCCTAGTACATAAACAGCAGCTGAAAAATGCTGATGTTGACTGAAACGTCCTGTAAGGTATATGGAAAAAAAAATCTTCCATAAACTGAGACTACATACAACAACAATATCACTTTCTGGTGCAGGTCAGTTTTCGTGTCTAGTATATACAAATCTCCAAACAATTGAACACAAACAACAACAATATAACTTTTTTGGCTAGTATCTACAAAATATTGACTACAGACAGCAAAATTACAACAGATCAGGAAAGCTGTGTGGCAGGGATACTACTCACTTTCGACTAACAAGAGTGAGCATTGTACTCTCTGAAGGCAGTGCCTTTCCTGTGCTCTCTTGGCCTTCTGCTAGAAAACCTGACCTGATACCTTAGTGAAGTCCTACCAGATGTGCCTGATCCAATACTAGGGAGTCTTACAAGCCATTTCTGATTTTCAGTTATTAGTTGGCATCAGCCGGTCTCCCTGGCGAAGAGGTTATTGACTTTCTCCATAATCCTGTATATCCACGTAGGGTAATGCAGTTGTGCAAGATTTGGTGGTGGATTGCGTCGTGTTGGTTACTTACGGGGGTATGTGAGCCGTTCGTCAGAAAGCAATGGCAAACTACTGAGCGTAATCTTGCCAAGAAATCAACAACAGCGGTAAAATGCTGGTGTTGACAGCGATGTCCTGTAAATAAAATATGCGGGGAAAAAAAGTTGCCAACAACGATTTGGGGATATCTATCTCCCATCTCAATGTAACATACCACAAGCACCAATAACAGATTTGTGAATGAGAACACCAAGAACAGATTTGACAATCAAAGCACCAAGAACAGACATGTCAATGTCAGCACAAAGAACAGATTTGTGAATGACAGCACCAAGAACAGGTGTGTCAACATGAACACAAAGGTACGACAATCACAGGCTACTAATGTGTACCTCATCATACATAAACTGAAGAGTCAGGGCAGACTTGCCGACACCACCACTGCCCACCATTATAACCTTGTGAATGACAGCAGGTTGCTGTGTCTTGGCTTTTGACATGGTGACGGCTTGTCAACAACAACTGAAATGTACACAATATAATCACATCACATCAACTGCTCCCCTTCTACAGCCCACTCACAAGTTCTTTCATACAACAGGTGAATTGTTTGACATAATTAAACTAACAGATTCCATCACACAGTTAAACTACCAGGCTCTACCACACAGTTAAACTAACAGGCTCCATCACACAGTTAAACTATCAGGCCCTATAACACAGTTAAACTACCAGGTTTCATCACACAGTTAAACTACCGGGCTCCATCACACAGTTAAACTACCAGGCTCCATCACACAGTTAAACTACCAGGCTTCACCACACAGTTAAACTACCAGGCTTCACCACAATGTTAAACTACCAGGCTTCACCACACAGTTAAACTACCAGGCTTCACCACACAGTTAAACTAGTTTTGTTTAGTTTAGTCGACAGATCAACATCATGGCACACGGGTGTAACCCATAAGTGCTCCGTTCTTCTCCTAACTCAAGCCTGAATCCAGAGAAACTCAGCTCAGTGCACGAACTCTGTAGCACCTGCGAGGATCCTGAAATACTTTGAGTAGATTTTGAACTAGAAATTTTGCTCGGGCAGTGCCGTTAGGCTACTCTTTTTCGATTTCCAACTGCCAAGGGATTTTTTACGTGCGCAACAATACACACGGGTGTCCGATCTTACTACCCAGAGACCAAGGAAAATTTTATTACTAGCAAGTCCACATGAAAAAATCCCGATCCTCACCGGGGGTTGAACCCGGGACCTCCAGCACTCGAGGCGGACACCATACCTCGAGACCACTCAGCCCCCTAAACACAGTTAAACTATCAGGCTTCACCACACAGTTAAACTATACCAGGCTTCACCACACAGTTAAACTATACCAGGCTTCACCACACAGTTAAACTACCAGGCTCAATCACACAGTTAAACTACCAGGCTCAATCACACAATTAAACTACCAGGCTCAATCACACAGTTAAACTACCAGGCTCAATCACACAGTTAAACTACCAGGCTCAATCACACAGTTAAACTACCAGGCTCCATCACACAGTTAGACTATACCAGGCTCCACCACACAGTTAAACTATACCAGGCTTCACCACACAGTTAAACTACCAGGCTCTACCACAGTTAAACTATACCAGCTTCACCACACAGTTAAACTATACCAGGCTCCACCACACAGTTAAACTACCAGGCTTCACCACACAGTTAAACTACCAGGCTCTACCACAGTTAAACTATACCAGCTTCACCACACAGTTAAACTATACCAGGCTCCACCACACAGTTAAACTATACCAGGCTTCACCACACAGTTAAACTACCAGGCTCCACCATATAGTTAAACTATACCATGCTCCACCATATAGTTAAACTACCAGGCTTCACCACACAGTTAAACTATACCAGGCTCCACCACACAGTTAAACTATACCAGGTTTCACCACACAGTTAAACTATACCAGGCTCCACCACACAGTTAAACTACCAGGCTCCATCACAGTTAAACTATACCAGGCTCCACCACACAGTTAAACTACCAGGCTTCACCACACAGTTAAACTACCAGGCTTCACCACACAGTTAAACTATACCAGGCTTCATCACACAGTTAAACTACCAGGCTCCACCACACAGTTAAACTATACCAGGCTCCACCACACAGTTAAACTATACCAGGCTTCACCATACAGTTAAACTACCAGGCTTCACCACACAGTTAAACTATACCAGGCTCCACCACACAGTTAAACTATACCAGGCTTCACCACACAGTTAAACTATACCAGGCTTCACCACACAGTTAAACTACCAGGCTTCACCACACAGTTAAACTACCAGGCTTCACCACACAGTTAAACTACCAGGCTTCACCACACAGTTAAACTACCAGGCTCCACCATATAGTTAAACTACCAGGCTCCACCACACAGTTAAACTATACCAGGCTCCACCACACAGTTAAACTACCAGGCTCCACCACACAGTTAAACTATACCAGGCTCCACCACACAGTTAAACTACCAGGCTTCACCACACAGTTAAACTATACCAGGCTCCACCACACATTTAAACTATACCAGGCTCCACCACACAGTTAAACTATACCAGGTTTCACCACACAGTTAAACTATACCAGGCTCCACCACAGTTAAACTATACCAGGCTTCACCACACTGTTAAACAAGCTTCATCACACAGTTAAACTACCAGGCTCCATCACACAGTTAAAGAGTAGCCCTAGACCTTGTCAGTCACTAGTTAACAAAGCATTGGACACTCACAGAATTACACGACAACCGGGAGTCTAAGAACATGAATATCTGTGTAACTGTCAAGCAGAAAGCAAATGTTTATCAGTCTATGACGCTGTTTATAAATAGCAACACATAGTTGATAGTATAAATAGCAACACACATAGTATGACTATGAACTTACTATGTGAGAATACAATGATACCAAGAATGGAGAGAGGGGGGGATATATATATATAGAGAGAGAGAGAGCGAGAGAGAGAGAGAGAGAGAGAGAGAGAGAGAGAGAGAGAGAGAGAATTTTTAAAATCCTCACTTGGGAATGGAACTGAAGAATATATGAAGAAGGCAAATAATATCTAGCAAATAATCTGCGACATGAAAACTGCAGCATGCAGAGTGATATAAAACAGGTGGGTGAGTGAGACATGTCAGGTGGGTATCTGTGGAACAGATTAAATATTGACAGGGAATGAATGAGTCACAGGGCTTGCCGATGTTCCACTCTACACTGGTCTGGTGGTGTCTTAGTAGGAAAGGTAGGAGTATTTACGCCCAGTCTAAAACTCGTCAGTGATAGTGGGCCAGTGTTATCATGAACTGATACTTTTGCTAGCAGAGTCATCAGCAACTACTTAACTGTGCCTCACGCTAAACAAGTTAACACACAGAGATGGATGAGCAAGGTGGGCTGGGCCATGTATCAACGATTTCCGTGTTCAGTTCTGTAACAGAGAAGCTCACACAGCGCTACACAATCACCACAGCCGTGGCATATCCCAGCTTAACATGTATCACATCAACTGAGAAGACGGCCTGAATTCACCTGTAAACGAGGTATATCCGAGTCATGAAAACAAGTCTAACTATATATCAACAGAAACAATTGTCAGAGTGGAAACATCGGCAGGCAGCTCTCGTCTGCTCGACCCAGACCTGGAAATGGCCACCTCCGGCCCGGGGCCTGCTGGGATACATGACGTCACCGTGACCCCGCGCGCTGACCCCGGCTGGGCCAGTCGCCTGTACAATGCTTGGGATGCAAATTGTCGCATGAGTTTGGGGACATTTCCCCCGTCGAGACATGGATATATGGCCGTTGTGTAGGCTCAACAGCTAGCCGTTTGTGTCAGACCTGTAGACAGACTAGCACAAACAATGCCATCGCTTAGCCGTGCCGGGGTGAGTGTAGAGAGACGAGCGTCGAGAGACGGGCCACCAGCGCTGTAGAGAGCACACACAATCCAAGATGGCAGCCCGGACTGGGGCAGCCTGTGTTTGTTTGGATCACCAGTTATTGCACGGTAATCTTTTCTACACTCCCCCACTGTCTTCTAGTTCTACACACCACACACGGGTACCTTTTATCCACACCGGGGCTGGGCAGTTTCTGTTAAACCCGCAGTAACATCGCCACATATGCTACCGAAACTTCTAGAAATATATTTATATATATATGAATATGCTTAGAATAAATGTTTTCCCAGTTGTAAGTTGATTATAGAAGTTAAAATACTTACTTTCCTATAATTATATAACACAAGAAAGACATTGTCAGTTAACTACAGTGTAAATGACAAGTTACTAGTCATTCTCATTCAGATTGGTTCTGGGAAAACCTTCAATAATGCAGTGCTCATCAGTTGACAACACAGTGTCAGTGTGCTGCACACTGTGCAGTGCCAGTAGTTTCTTCTCTAAGATTTAACTAGGAAAGTGGTCTAGGATAGTGATAGTTGTTGAATCGTACTGTAGACCAAACCACCTAGATTGAGATGTTTAAACTAACCTGGTTAACAAATATGTGCTTCTAGTAGTACTGTTAGTTGTAATAATAAAGTGTTTGCAGTATTTGCCATGTCTTCATCTGTCATCCTGACTCTACAGCAGCACGTATATATGGTTGTTAATGTTTATTTGTATTGTGTTTATTTGATTCCAGAGTAAAGTACACTGCCCTTTTTTTTTACTATAACTATAAGTACTGATGCAGCAGTTATTTTTGAAAGATTTGATTCATTAGCAGACATACAGGTGCACACTAGCAGTTTATTCAATTATATTGATTGTTCCACACACAGATGATAGGGGGCGTCACTATTCTTGTGTTTGTTTTCTGTTATTCTTCTTTACTTGACAAGTAAACAAATGACATATACAAATGATACGCAACACTTGGTGTGTGCATGTTGAAATCATCTTTCTGAAACTGAAGTGTAGGGCAGTCTCATACTAAACTAGCAGCAGAATGGAAGCATAAGAAGCTTCAGTAGTCTGTAGAGACATTTGTAATGTCTGCTGTTAGCATGTGGCTGTGGATAAGTCTGTAGAGACATTTGTAATGTCTGCTGTTAGCATGTGGCTGTGGAGAAGTCTGTAGAGACAGTTGTAATGTCTGCTTTTAGCGAGTGGTCTAATCTGTAGAATCATTAGTAATGTCTGCTGTTAGCATGTGGTCTAGTCTGTAGAGACAGTTGTAATGTCTGCTTTCAGCAAGTGATCTAGTCTGTAGAGACATTTGTAATGTCTGCTTTCAGCAAGTGATCTAGTCTGTAGAGACATTTGTAATGTCTGCTGTTAGCATGTGGCTGTGGAGAAGTCTGTAGAGACATTTGTAATGTCTGCTTTCAGCGAGTGGTCTAATCTGTAGAATCATTAGTAATGTCTGCTGTTAGCATGTGTTCTAGTCTTTAGAGACATTTGTAATGTCTGCTGTTAGCATGTGGCTGTGGAGAAGTCTGTAGAGACATTTGTAATGTCTGCTTTCAGCAAGTGATCTAGTCTGTAGAGACATTTGTAATGTCTGCTTTCAGCAAGTGATCTAGTCTGTAGAGACATTTGTAATGTCTGCTTTCAGCAAGTGATCTAGTCTGTAGAGACAGTTGTAATGTCTGCTGTTAGCATGTGTTCTAGTCTGTAGGGACAATTGTAATGTCTGCTGTTAGCATGTGTTCCAGTCTGTGGAGACAATTGTAATGTCTGCTGTTAGCATGTGTTCTAGTCTGTGGAGACAATTGTAATGTCTGCTGTTAGCATGTGGTCTAGTCTGTGGAGACAATTGTAATGTCTGCTGTTAGCATGTGTTCTAGTCTGTAGAGACAGTTGTAATGTCTGCTGTTTGCATGTGTTCTAGTCTGTAGAGACAGTTGTAATGTCTGCTGTTAGCATGTTGTCTAGTCTGTAGAGACAATTGTAATGTCTGCTGTTAGCATGTGTTCTAGTCTGTAGAGACAGTTATAATGTCTGCTGTTAGCATGTTGTCTAGTCTGTAGAGACAATTGTAATGTCTGCTGTTAGCATGTGTTTTAGTCTGTAGGGACAATTGTAATGTCTGCTGTTAGCATGTTTTCTAGTGTAAGATATTTAGCATATGATTTAGTTTATAGACATACTAGCTGACCCGGCCCGGCTTCGCCCAGGCCCTGGAGGGGATCTATCTATCTATCAGTCTGTCTGTCTGCTTGTTTGTCTGTCTGTCTGTCTGGCTGACCCGGCCCGACTTCACCCAGTCCCTGGTGGGGAGCATCTCATTTAATTAATATAAGTAGTCATATAAGCTCTCCCGTTCCCGACTGTCTGTCTGTCTGACCCGGCTTCACCCAGTCCCTGGTGGGGAGCATCTCATTTTATTCATATACGTAGTCATATAAGCTCTCCCGTTCCCGACTATCTGTTTGTCTGTCTGTCTGTCTGTCTGTCCCGGCCCGGCTTCACCCAGTCCCTGATGGGGAGCATCTCATTTAATTCATATACGTAGTCATATAAGCTCTCCCGTTCCCGACTGTCTGTTTATCTGTCTGTCTGTCTGACCCGGCCCGGCTTCACCCATCCCCTGGTGGGGAGCATGTCATTTAATTCATCCATATAAGTAGTCAAATAAGCTTCCGTTCCCGACTATCTGTCTATCTATCTGACCCGGCGTGGTTTCGCCCAGCTCCTGGCGCAGAGTAACTTAAAAGAATGTCCTTCCACACACCATTCATTATTTTTAATGAAAACTGTTTTTAATCACCGACATGACAGTTGATAAGTTTTGTAAGCAGAAAAAGATGGGTTAAAATGTTATGCATAATGCATTATTTTTATGCAAACTTTAAAAATACCTTAAAGATTATATCATTATTTAATATAACTCATATACCTAAAAATAACTATAGACAAAGAGTTTAACAATAGTGCAGGTAAGTCCAACAATATGACTATAAAGTATATAGAAATGTTATTAAAAGTTATGCCCCTTGAAATAACTTTTCTAGAGTGAAGTCCCCCTGCTATATAGAAATTATATAATGAAAATGGAAAAGTAAATGTTATTAAATAAGTAGAAGATTTTACATTAAGAAATTATTATAGTCGGTTGCACAGGAATGAAAGGAAGACGTGTAGAAAATTTCATCTCAATCGGATGTACCGTTATCGAACGCATCCAATACAAAAATCCCCACACACAAACAAACATACACTCTGTTTTATAGATATAGATTTGCCAATAGGAGCATCACACAGAACAGCGTTGAGTCAGGTGTCTCTCAGAATATGATCTTGTTTTATCATACATATGGATTTGAGAGCATGGTAAATTCTGGTGTAGGTAATGGTAATCTTAGTGCAAATGTCTGCCATTGAGGTGTGGCATGGTAGGACCTCTCATACCGTGTCAGCTCATTATCAGCTGAGGTATGACGTGGTAGGACCTCTCAGATACCGTGTCAGCTCATTTCAGCTGAGGTGTGACGTGGTAGGACCTCTCAGATACCGAGTCAGCTCATTATCAGCTGAGGTGTGACGTGGTAGGACCTCTCAGATACAGTGTCAGCTCATTATCAGCTGAGGTGTGACATGGTAGGACCTCTCAGATACTGTATCAGCTCATTATCAGCTGAGAACACTTGCTGCCTTCCTCGTCATCGTGACTTCCCAGAGTAGTCACTAGGGCCTGTGATATAGGGCCGGCTTGCTTTAGAACTGTATAGTCTGTGAGATAGGGACATACTTGTCTTAGAACTGTATAGTTTGTGATATAGGGCCGGCTTGTCTTAGAACTGTATAGTCTGTGATATAGGGTCGGCTTGTCTTCAAACTGTATAGTTTGTGATATAGGGTCGGCTTGTCTTCAAACTGTATAGTTTGTGATATAGGGTCGGCTTGTCTTAGAACTGTATAGTCTGTGATATAGGGTCGGCTTGTCTTAGAACTGTATAGTCTGTGATATAGGGCCGGCTTGTCTTAGAACTGTATAGTTTGTGATATAGGGCTGGCTTGTTTTAGAACTGTATAGTCTGTGATATAGGGTTGGCTTGTCTTAGAACTGTATAGTCTGTGATATAGGGCTGGGTTGTCTTAGAACTATATAGTTTGTGATATAGGGTCGGCTTGTCTTAGAACTGTATAGTTTGTGATATAGGGTCGACTTGTCTTAGAACTGTATAGTCTGTGATATAGGGTCGGCTTGTCTTAGAACTGTATAGCTTGGCAAACATCCTCACTCAGCTGTGATATAGGGTCGGCTTGTCTTAGAACTGTATAGCTTGGCAAACCTCCTCACTCAGCTGTGATATAGGGCCGGCTTGTCTTAGAACTGTATAGTCTGTGATATAGGGTCGGCTTGTCTTAGAACTGTATAGCTTGGCAAACATCCTCACTCAGCTGTGATATAGGGTCGGCTTGTCTTAGAACTGTATAGCTTGGCAAACATCCTCACTCAGCTTTGATATAGGGTCGGCTTGTCTTAGAACTGTATAGTCTGTGATATAGGGTCAGCAAGTCTTAGAACTGTATAGCTTGGCAAACATCCTCACTCAGCTGTGATATAGGGTCGGCTTGTCTTAGAACTGTATAGCTTGGCAAACATCCTCACTCAGCTGTGATATAGGGTCGGCTTGTCTTAGAACTGTATAGCTTGGCAAACATCCTCACTCAGCTGTGATATAGGGTCGGCTTGTCTTAGAACTGTATAGCTTGGCAAACATCCTCACTCAGCTGTGATATAGGGTTGGCTTGTCTTAGAACTGTATAGTCTGTGATATAGGTCCGGCTTGTCTTAGAACTGTATAGTCTGTGATATAGGGTCGGCTTGTCTTAGAACTGTATAGCTTGGCAAACATCCTCACTTAGCTGGGAATAGAACCCAGACAGCTGTGCTGCCAGGCCAGTGCATTACCCATTTAAATAGCACATGACCAAGGTAGTATTCTAGATACAAAGCTGGTACACTGATGTGATCTGTCATCATATCGGTTTACAGTAAACAGCATGTAATGTATAGAAATCAATAGGTGGTGATGTGGAATATTCTGTGTCCAAGCAAGCCATGCGGCAACAGATAACAGCTTGTTGTGACATTTGCAAGTTATCGCGCCGGTCCATGTGGTTAGAATGACATCTGTTATATTGATTGAAACAATAAGCCAAGGAGACATTGTTCGTGTTTAGTCGTGCTTCCCAGAACAGACAGCGAAGGCCTTGCTTTACAGAGCAACCAGCAGAAGCTTTTCTTAGTTTCATATTTCAGTGCTACACTCTACAACAGCAGAGTATGGATGTTGTACATATAGTTCACATGGTCAAAAGTGACAATAGCTGGCTGATGTGTTTCTTCATACATAGTTCACATGGTCAGATGTTACAGTAGCTGGCTGACGTGTTTCTTCATACATAGTTCACATGGTCAGATGTGACAATAGCTGGCTGATGTGTTTCTTCGTACATAGTTCACATGGTAAAATGTTACAGTAGCTGGCTGATGTGTTTCTTCATACATAGTTCACATGGTCAGATGAGACAATAGCTGGCTGATGTGTTTCTTCATACATAGTTCACAAGGTAAAATGTTACAGTAGCAGGCTGACGTGTTTCTTCACACATAGTTCACATGGTCAGATGAGACAATAGCTGGCTGACGTGTTTCTTCATACATAGTTCACATGGTCAAATGTTACAGTAGCTGGCTGATGTGTTTCTTCATACATAGTTCACATGGTCAGATGAGACAATAGCTGGCTGATGTGTTTCTTCATACATAGTTCACAAGGTAAAATGTTACAGTAGCAGGCTGACGTGTTTCTTCACACATAGTTCACATTGTCAGATGAGACAATAGCTGGCTGATGTGTTTCTTCATACATAGTTCACAAGGTAAAATGTTACAGTAGCTGGCTGACGTATTTCTTCATACATAGTTCACATGGTCAGATGTGACAATAGCTGGCTGATGTGTTTCTTCATACATAGTTCACATGGTCAAATGTTACAGTAGCTGGCTGACGTGTTTCTTCATACATAGTTCACATGGTAAAATGTTACAGTAGCTGGCTGATGTGTTTCTTCATACATAGTTCACATGGTCAGATGAGACAATAGCTGGCTGATGTGTTTCTTCATACATAGTTCACATGGTCAGATGTGACAATAGCTGGCTGATGTGTTTCTTCATACATAGTTCACATGGTCAAATGTTACAGTAGCTGGCTGACGTGTTTCTTCATACATAGTTCACATGGTCAAATGTTACAGTAGCTGGCTGACGTGTTTCCTCATACATAGTTCACATGGTCAGATGTGACAGTAGCTGGCTGATGTGTTTCTTCATACATAGTTCACATGGTCAAATGTTACAGTAGCTGGCTGATGTGTTTCTTCATACATAGTTCACATGGTCAAATGTTACAGTAGCTGGCTGACGTGTTTCTTCATACATAGTTCACATGGTCAAATGTTACAGTAGCTGGCTGACGTGTTTCTTCATACATAGTTCACATGGTCAAATGTTACACTGGCTGGCTGACGTGTTTCTTCATACATAGTTCACATGGTCAAATGTTACAGTAGCTGGCTGACGTGTTTCTTCATACATAGTTCACATAGTCAGATGTGACAGTAGCTGGCTGATGTGTTTCTTCATACATAGTTCACATGGTCAAATGTTACAGTAGCTGGCTGATGTGTTTCTTCATACATAGTTCACATGGTCAAATGTTACAGTAGCTGGCTGACGTGTTTCTTCATACATAGTTCACATGGTCAGATGTGACAGTAGCTGGCTGATGTGTTTCTTCATACATAGTTCACAAGGTCAGATGTTACAGTAGCAGGCTGACATGTTTCTTCATACATAGTTCACATGGTCAGATGTGACAGTAGCTGGCTGATGTGTTTCTTCATACATAGTTCACATGGTCAAATGTTACAGTAGCTGGCTGATGTGTTTCTTCATACATAGTTCACATGGTCAAATGTTACAGTAGCTGGCTGACGTGTTTCTTCATACATAGTTCACAAGGTAAAATGTTACAGTAGCATGCTGACGTGCTTCTTCACACATAGTTCACATGGTCAGATGAGACAATAGCTGGCTGATGTGTTTCTTCATACATAGTTCACATGGTCAGATGTGACAGTAGCTGGCTGATGTGTTTCTTCATACATAGTTCACATGGTCAAATGTTACAGTAGCTGGCTGATGTGTTTCTTCATACATAGTTCACATGGTCAGATGAGACAATAGCTGGCTGATGTGTTTCTTCATACATAGTTCACAAGGTAAAATGTTACAGTAGCAGGCTGACGTGTTTCTTCACACATAGTTCACATTGTCAGATGAGACAATAGCTGGCTGATGTGTTTCTTCATACATAGTTCACATGGTCAGATGTGACAGTAGCTGGCTGATGTGTTTCTTCATACATAGTTCACATGGTCAAATGTTACAGTAGCTGGCTGACGTGTTTCTTCATACATAGTTCACATGGTCAAATGTTACAGTAGCTGGCTGACGTGTTTCTTCATACATAGTTCACAAGGTAAAATGTTACAGTAGCAGGCTGACGTGTTTCTTCACACATAGTTCACATGGTCAGATGAGACAATAGCTGGCTGACGTGTTTCTTCATACATAGTTCACATGGTCAAATGTTACAGTAGCTGGCTGATGTGTTTCTTCATACATAGTTCACATGGTCAGATGAGACAATAGCTGGCTGATGTGTTTCTTCATACATAGTTCACAAGGTAAAATGTTACAGTAGCAGGCTGACGTGTTTCTTCACACATAGTTCACATTGTCAGATGAGACAATAGCTGGCTGATGTGTTTCTTCATACATAGTTCACATGGTCAGATGTGACAATAGCTGGCTGATGTGTTTCTTCATACATAGTTCACATGGTAAAATGTTACAGTAGCAGGCTGACGTGTTTCTTCATACATAGTTCACATGGTCAAATGTTACAGTAGCTGGCTGACGTATTTCTTCATACATAGTTCACATGGTCAAATGTTACAGTAGCTGGCTGACGTGTTTCTTCATACATAGTTCACATGGTAAAATGTTACAGTAGCTGGCTGATGTGTTTCTTCATACATAGTTCACATGGTCAGATGAGACAATAGCTGGCTGATGTGTTTCTTCATACATAGTTCACATGGTCAGATGTGACAATAGCTGGCTGATGTGTTTCTTCATACATAGTTCACATGGTCAAATGTTACAGTAGCAGGCTGACGTGTTTCTTCATACATAGTTCACATGGTCAAATGTTACAGTAGCTGGCTGATGTGTTTCTTCATACATAGTTCACATGGTCAGATGTGACAGTAGCTGGCTGACGTGTTTCTTCATACATAGTTCACATGGTCAAATGTTACAGTAGCTGACTGATGTTGTTTCTTCATACATAGTTCACATGGTCAAATGTTACAGTAGCTGGCTGACGTGTTTCTTCATACATAGTTCACATGGTCAAATGTTACAGTAGCTGGCTGATGTGTTTCTTCATACATAGTTCACATGGTCAAATGTTACAGTAGCTGACTGATGTGTTTCTTCATACATAGTTCACGTGGTCAAATGTTACAGTAGCTGGCTGACGTGTTTCTTCATACATAGTTCACATGGTCAAATGTTACAGTAGCTGGCTGATGTGTTTCTTCATACATAGTTCACATGGTCAAATGTTACAGTAGCTGGCTGACGTGTTTCTTCATACATAGTTCACATGGTCAAATGTTACAGTAGCTGGCTGATGTGTTTCTTCATACATAGTTCACATGGTCAAATGTTACACTGGCTGGCTGATGTGTTTCTTCATACATAGTTCACATGGTCAAATGTTACAGTAGCTGGCTGACGTGTTTCTTCATACATAGTTCACATGGTCAGATGTGACAGTAGCTGGCTGATGTGTTTCTTCATACATAGTTCACAAGGTCAGATGTGACAGTAGCTGGCTGATGTGTTTCTTCATACATAGTTCACATGGTCAAATGTTACAGTAGCTGGCTGACGTGTTTCTTCATACATAGTTCACATGGTCAGATGTGTCAGTAGCTGGCTGATGTGTTTCTTCATACATAGTTCACATGGTCAAATGTTACAGTAGCTGGCTGACGTGTTTCTTCATACATAGTTCACATGGTCAAATGTTACAGTAGCTGACTGATGTGTTTCTTCATACATAGTTCACACGGTCAGATGAGACAGTAGCTGGCTGATGTGGTTCTTCATACATAATTCACATGGTCAAATGTTACAGTAGCTGGCTGACGTGTTTCTTCATACATAGTTCACATGGTCAGATAAGACAATACCTGGCTGATGTGTTTCTTCATACATAGTTCACATGGTCAAATGTTACAGTAGCTGGCTGACGTGTTTCTTCATACATAGTTCACATGGTCAAATGTTACAGTAGCTGGCTGATGTGTTTCTTCATACATAGTTCACATGGTCAGATGAGACAATAGCTGGCTGATGTGTTTCTTCATACATAGTTCACAAGGTAAAATGTTACAGTAGCAGGCTGACGTGTTTCTTCACACATAGTTCACATTGTCAGATGAGACAATAGCTGGCTGATGTGTTTCTTCATACATAGTTCACATGGTCAGATGTGACAGTAGCTGGCTGATGTGTTTCTTCATACATAGTTCACATGGTCAAATGTTACAGTAGCTGGCTGACGTGTTTCTTCATACATAGTTCACATGGTCAAATGTTACAGTAGCTGGCTGACGTGTTTCTTCATACATAGTTCACAAGGTAAAATGTTACAGTAGCAGGCTGACGTGTTTCTTCACACATAGTTCACATGGTCAGATGAGACAATAGCTGGCTGACGTGTTTCTTCATACATAGTTCACATGGTCAAATGTTACAGTAGCTGGCTGATGTGTTTCTTCATACATAGTTCACATGGTAAGATGAGACAATAGCTGGCTGATGTGTTTCTTCATACATAGTTCACAAGGTAAAATGTTACAGTAGCAGGCTGACGTGTTTCTTCACACATAGTTCACATTGTCAGATGAGACAATAGCTGGCTGATGTGTTTCTTCATACATAGTTCACATGGTCAGATGAGACAATAGCTGGCTGATGTGTTTCTTCATACATAGTTCACAAGGTAAAATGTTACAGTAGCAGGCTGACGTGTTTCTTCATACATAGTTCACATGGTCAAATGTTACAGTAGCTGGCTGACGTATTTCTTCATACATAGTTCACATGGTCAGATGTGACAATAGCTGGCTGATGTGTTTCTTCATACATAGTTCACATGGTAAAATGTTACAGTAGCTGGCTGATGTGTTTCTTCATACATAGTTCACATGGTCAGATGAGACAATAGCTGGCTGATGTGTTTCTTCATACATAATTCACATGGTCAGATGTGACAATAGCTGGCTGATGTGTTTCTTCACACATAGTTCACATGGTCAAATGTTACAGTAGCCGGCTGACGAGTTTCTTCATACATAGTTCACATGGTCAAATGTTACAGTAGCTGGCTGATGTGTTTCTTCATACATAGTTCACATGGTCAGATGTGACAGTAGCTGGCTGACGTGTTTCTTCATACATAGTTCACATGGTCAAATGTTACAGTAGCTGACTGATGTGTTTCTTCATACATAGTTCACATGGTCAAATGTTACAGTAGCTGGCTGACGTGTTTCTTCATACATAGTTCACATGGTCAAATGTTACAGTAGCTGGCTGATGTGTTTCTTCATACATAGTTCACATGGTCAAATGTTACAGTAGCTGACATGTGTTTCTTCATACATAGTTCACGTGGTCAAATGTTACAGTAGCTGGCTGACGTGTTTCTTCATACATAGTTCACATGGTCAAATGTTACAGTAGCTGGCTGATGTGTTTCTTCATACATAGTTCACATGGTCAAATGTTACAGTAGCTGGCTGACGTGTTTCTTCATACATAGTTCACATGGTCAAATGTTACAGTAGCTGGCTGATGTTTTTCTTCATACATAGTTCACATGGTCAAATGTTACACTGCCTGGCTGATGTGTTTCTTCATACATAGTTCACATGGTCAAATGTTACAGTAGCTGGATGACGTGTTTCTTCATACATAGTTCACATGGTCAGATGTGACAGTAGCTGGCTGATGTGTTTCTTCATACATAGTTCACAAGGTCAGATGTGACAGTAGCTGGCTGATGTGTTTCTTCATACATAGTTCACATGGTCAAATGTTACAGTAGCTGGCTGACGTGTTTCTTCATACATAGTTCACATGGTCAGATGTGACAGTAGCTGGCTGATGTGTTTCTTCGTACATAGTTCACATGGTCAAATGTTACAGTAGCTGGCTGACGTGTTTCTTCATACATAGTTCACATGGTCAAATGTTACAGTAGCTGACTGATGTGTTTCTTCATACATAGTTCACACGGTCAGATGAGACAGTAGCTGGCTGATGTGGTTCTTCATACATAATTCACATGGTCAAATGTTACAGTAGCTGGCTGACGTGTTTCTTCATACATAGTTCACATGGTCAGATAAGACAATACCTGGCTGATGTGTTTCTTCATACATAGTTCACATGGTCAAATGTTACAGTAGCTGGCTGACGTGTTTCTTCATACATAGTTCACATGGTCAAATGTTACAGTAGCTGGCTGACGTGTTTCTTCATACATAGTTCACATGGTCAAATGTTACACTGGCTGGCTGATGTGTTTCTTCATACATAGTTCACATGGTCAAATGTTACAGTAGCTGGCTGACGTGTTTCTTCATACATAGTTCACATGGTCAGATGTGACAGTAGCTGGCTGATGTGTTTCTTCATACATAGTTCACAAGGTCAGATGTGACAGTAGCTGGCTGATGTGTTTCTTCATACATAGTTCACATGGTCAAATGTTACAGTAGCTGGCTGACGTGTTTCTTCATACATAGTTCACATGGTCAGATGTGACAGTAGCTGGCTGATGTGTTTCTTCATACATAGTTCACATGGTCAAATGTTACAGTAGCTGGCTGACGTGTTTCTTCATACATAGTTCACATGGTCAAATGTTACAGTAGCTGACTGATGTGTTTCTTCATACATAGTTCACACGGTCAGATGAGACAGTAGCTGGCTGATGTGGTTCTTCATACATAATTCACATGGTCAAATGTTACAGTAGCTGGCTGACGTGTTTCTTCATACATAGTTCACATGGTCAGATAAGACAATACCTGGCTGATGTGTTTCTTCATACATAGTTCACATGGTCAGATGTGACAGTAGCTGGCTGATGTGTTTCTTCATACATAGTTCACATGGTCAGATGTTACAGTAGCTGGCTGATGTGTTTCCTCATACATAGTTCACATGGTCAAATGTTACATTAGCTGGCTGATGTGTTTCCTCATACATAGTTCACATGGTCAAATGTTACATTAGCTGGCTGATGTGTTTCTTCATACATAGTTCACATGGTCAAATGTTACAGTAGCTGGCTGACGTGTTTCTTCATACATAGTTCACATGGTCAAATGTTACAGTAGCTGGCTGACGTGTTTTTTCATACATAGTTCACATGGTCAGATGTGACAGTAGCTGGCTGATGTGTTTCTTCATACATAGTTCACAAGGTCAGATGTGACAGTAGCTGGCTGATGTGTTTCTTCATACATAGTTCACATGGTCAAATGTTACAGTAGCTGGCTGATGTGTTTGTTCATACATACCATGTGATGTCATGGTAGCTACTGTGTGGAGGGGAGGTATCAGAGTGTAATGTCATGGTAGCTACTGTGTGGAGGGGAGATATCAGAGTGTGATGCCATGGTAGCTACTGTGTGGAAGGTTGGTATCAGAGTGTGATGCCATGGTAGCTACTGTGTGGAAGGTTGGTATCAGAGTGTGAACGAACGAACGAACAGACTTTATTTTCAAAGGGTAACAAATTGGGCACGCAGGCCCGTCTTACATTCGGCCCTTCCAATCACTCATCTTTCTTTCATCAACAGTGCATAGGAAAAAAACATTGTCACGTGAATTTTGTAAACATAAACAATGCATATTACTATGTTATGAGACACATCCACCACCCACCCACACATCCCCCATTCACTCCAACTCCCCCACCCAACCACACACACATACAATACATTCCCCCACCCATCCACCACATCCCTACACCTACACATCTCCCCGCCCACACACACCTCTCACCCACCACACATCCCATCCACCCACACCCCAAGCACACATACATTCAATAACCCCCACATCAACCACCTACACACATTTCCCCACCCACTCACATATCCTCTACCCGTCCCATTTCCCACCAACAATCACTCATCCAATATCCTCCTCCACCCACACACCTCCAACCACTCAACCAAACACATATTCCTCAGCCACACACACATCTCCCCGTCAACTCACATATTTCGCACCTACCCATACACAAATTCCGCACTCACCCACATAATCTCCCATCTCCCCCAGCCCACTCACAGATCCCGAGCCCACACCTGCAAACATCCCCCACCATCTCCTAACCTGCACACACTCACCCACCCACATATCCTCTACCCACCCACACATCCTCTACCCACCCATCCCCCAACCAACATCCCTTAACCACACACCCTTACTCATATACAATCACCCACCCACACATCCTCTACCCAACCACACATCCTCCACCCAACTACACATCCTCCATCCAACCATTCCCCCAGCCACACATCCCTTAACCACACACCCCTACCCATATACACACACATCCCCACCCACGCACAATCTCCCCACCCATACAAACATCCCTCACACACATCCCCCCCCCCCCCCCACCAACACATTCCCCATTCACAAACACACACCTCCCATCCACGCACACACAACCCATACATTCATCCCCTCACACATCCCTAGACACATGTACTTATCCCTCAACCACTAACACCCACACATCCCTTACCCACTCATCAACACATACATCTCCTATCTACCCACCCACACTCACACATCCTAACCACCCATCCCCCACCCTCACACACATCCTTCACCCACCCACAAACCCAACCACACCTGCACCCACCCACACAAACATCATTTATCCACACCCAGCTCCCCTCCCACACAATACCACACCCACACACATCCCAAAGACACATCCCTCACCCACACACACATCTATCCACACATCTCTTACCCATCCACACATCCCCAAACTACAATCACCCTCACTACCCACACATACATCCTCCATCCAGCCACACACACCCCCACCCAGCTAGACATATCCCCCACCCACACACACATCTCCAAATCCATCACCCACACCCATCACGCACCCTCCCACAACCCACACATCTCTCACCCACACACACTCCCCACCCATCCTCCCAAACATCCCACACCCATACACATCCCTCACCCACACACACATCCCCAAACCCACAACCACCCCCACCTGCACACATCTGCCACCCACCACATATCTCCCCACCCATCCCATAACCCACCATCAATCATCCACCAACATAACCTCCTCCACCCACTCACTCACAACCACCTAGACAAACACACATCCCCACCCAAAAACACATCTCCCCATACACCCATACATCTCGCACGCACCCACACACAAATCCCACACCCACCCACACACAAATCCCCTACCCACCCACACAAACCCACCCCGCCCACCCACACATCCTGAGCCCACCCACACACATCACGAATCCACCCACACACACATCCCCCGATCCCCCCAACCTACTATTATGATCAAACTCCCACACTTTACACACACATACAGTGACGATTGTCGTGAGCATTGTCGTAAAATTGTAAAGAAAATGGATAAAAATTGTACATATACATTTTGTAACTTAAAAATTAGTGATGCAATTTAACTCTCTCTCTCTCTCTCTCTCTCTCTCTCTCTCTCTCTCTCTCTCTCTCTCTCTCTCTCTCTCTCTCTCTCTCTCTCTCTCTCTCTCTCTCTCTCTCTCTCTCACACACACACACACTCACTAACGCTCTCACTCACATTACAGTAATGTTATATTATACATGATAAAATCAAGTGTCATACATACAAAATGATAATGTGAAAGATGAAAATACACAAAAAATATGGAATGGCATGTTACAGGACATGCGAGCACTGAATTCTCTCTCTCTCTCTCTCTCTCTCTCTCTCTCTCTCTCTCTCTCTCTCTCTCTCTCTCTCTCACTCTCTCTCTCTCTCTCTCTCTCTCTTACACAGGCACACACACATTCCCCCCCCCTCCCCACACACACACACATATCCCTCACATACACACCCATACATACATCCTCACATCTAGACAAATACATGATGCCTCACATGATAACTGAAACTAATAAGAACAAACTCCCACACTTTACACACAATTGAGACACTGACGATTGTCGTGAGAATTCTCGCAATTGCAAGAAGTGGAGGAAAAATTGTACATATACATTATGTAGCGTAAAAATTAGTGATGCAATTCAACTCTCTTTTTTTTTTCTCCCTCTCTCTCTCTCTTGCGCTCTCTCTCTCTCTCTCTCTCTCTCTCTCTCTCTCTCTCTCTCTCTCTCGCTCTCTCTCTCTCTCTCTCTCTCTCTCTCTCTCTCTCTCTCTCTCTCTCTCTCTCTCTCTCACTAACTCTCTCACTCACATCACAGTAATGTTGTATTATACATGATAAAATCAAGTGGCATACAAAATGATAAGATGAGAATTAAAAAAAAAAATATGGAATGGCATGTTACAGTACAATCAGGTGGCATTAAACGATACTTCGTAATATGAAAGATGAGAATACATAAAAAATATGGAATAGCATGTTAAATGACATGCGTGGGCTCAACTCTCTCTCTCTCACTCTCTCACTCTCTCTCTCTCTCTCTCTCTCTCTCTCTCTCTCTCTCTCTCTTTACGTACACACACTCTCACACTCATTCACTCTCTCTCTCTCTCACTTACACTCACTAACTCTCTCACTTGCTTTACAGTAATTTACATGAATTCATTTTATGCATGTTAAAATCAAGTGCATCAAATTGATAATATAAAAAAAAAATGAGAATACACAAAACATATGGATCAGCATGTTAGATGACATGCGTGCGCTTAACTCTCTCTCTCTCTCTCTCTCTCTCTCTCTCTCTCTCTCTCTCTCTCTCTCTCTCTCTCTCTCTCTCTCTCTCTCTCTCTCTCACACACATGTACATACACACACCCACACACATCATACCCACGCAATACACACACCTGCACACATCCATATACTTACTCACACGTACTCACATAACACCCGAATATACACTCCCTCGCATACACTGCATGCATGCACACTTACACATACAAAGATATACAATACATACACGAGCACACACACACACACACACACTCATCCATACACATACACACACGCACATGCATATAAACGCATATAAACACATGAACGCACACCTTAACACACGTACAGACATATACACAGAGTCACACACAGATACACACATGTACACACATATACACCCAACCAGACATGCACACATACATCACACTTTCTCATGCACTCTCTCATTCAGCCACGCTCTCTCTCTCGTTTACACACTCACTCGCTCTCACACTCACTCATTCGCGCAAATACACGCATACCCACAAATTCTCTCTAACTCACACTCACTCACTAACTTTCACACTCTATCACACAGACAGGCAGACACACAACACACCCACTCTCTCAGATTCACTCATTCTCTAACTAAATCTCTCACACATATGTCCATACAATCACTCACTTTTACACTCACTCAGGCACACGCGCATGCATACTCTCTTACTCTCACTCATACTAATTCTTCCACTCACACTCTTTCTCACTCACTCTCTCACCCACTGTCTCGTTCACATGGTGATGCCATGGTAGCTACTGTGTGGAGGGTTGGTATCAGTGTGTGATGCCATGGTAGCTACTGTGTGATGCCATGGTAGCTACTGTGTGGAGGGGAGGTATCAGAGTGTGATGCCATGGTAGCTATTGTGTGGAGGGGAGGTATCAGTGTGTGATGCCATGGTAGATACTGTGTGGAGGGGAGGTATCAGAGTGTGATGCCATGGTACCTACTGTGTGGAGGGGAGGTATCAGTGTGTGATGCCATGGTAGCTACTGTGTGCAGGGGAGGTATCAGAGTGTGATGCCATGGTAGGTACTGTGTGGTGGGGAGGTATCAGAGTGTGATGCCATTAGCTACTGTGTGGAGGGGAGGTATCAGTGTGTGATGCCATGGTAGATACTGTGTGGAGGGGAGGTATCAGAGTGTGATGCCATGGTACCTACTGTGTGGAGGGGAGGTATCAGTGTGTGATGCCATGGTGGCTACTGTGTGCAGGGGAGGTATCAGAGTGTGATGCCATGGTAGCTACTGTGTGGAGGGGAGGTATCAGAGTATGATGCCATTAGCTACTGTGTGGAGGGGAGGTATCAGAGTGATGCCATGGTAGCTACTGTGTGGTGGGGAGGTATCAGAGTGTAATGCCATGGTAGGTACTGTGTGGAGGGGAGGTATCAGAGTGTAATGCCATGGTAGCTACTGTGTGGAGGGGAGGTATCAGTGTGTGATGCCATGGTAGCTACTGTGTGGAGGGGAGGTATCAGAGTGTAATGCCATTGTAGCTACTGTGTGGAGGGGAGGTATCAGAGTGTGATGCCATGGTAGCTACTGTGTGGAGGGGAGGTATCAGAGTGTGATGCCATGGTAGCTACTGTGTGGAGGGGAGGTATCAGAGTGTAATGCCATGGTAGGTACTGTGTGGAGGGTTGGTATCAGAATGTGATGCCATTAGCTACTGTGTGGGTGTATCAGAGTGTGATGCCATTGTAGCTACTATGTGGAGGGGAGGTATCAGAGTGTGATGCCATTAGCTACTGTGTGGATGTATCAGAGTGTGATGCTATGGTAGCTACTATGTGGAGGGGAGGTATCAGAGTGTGATGCCATGGTAGCTACTATGTGGAGGGGAGGTATCAGAGTGTAATGCCATGGTAGGTACTGTGTGGAGGGTTGGTATCAGTGTGTGATGCCAACTACTAGGCGTCTGTCACAACAGTGGCAAGCAAATCCAGCCCTCTGTCACAACAGTGGCAAGCAAATCCAGCCCTCTGTCACAACAGTGGCATGCAAATCCAGCCCTCTGTCACAACAGTGGCAAGCAAATCCAGCCCTCTGTCACAACAGTGGCAAGCAAATCCAGCCCTCTGTCACAACAGTGACAAGGACAACTAGGCCTCTGTCACAACAGTGGCCAGGACAACCAGAAGTATGAATGCCTTCTATTTCTGTTGCTAGGTCGGGCCAGCAAGAAGACTCACGGGGCGTTAATTGACAGACTGCGTAGCAACAAGTCACAGAGGCACTCCTGGAATGAAACCATCAAATATGTGTGGAGCTCGATAGCTGTAAGTACGCACATTCTCACATGTTGATAGCTGCTTCAGTGGTTATGTGTGGGCAGGTGGGGAGATGTGTTTATGGGTGGGGAGATGTGTTTATGGGTGGGGATGTGTGTATAGGTGGGGATGTGTAGTTGAGAGGTGGCGAATATTGGGTGGGTGAGTGGGTGTAGGTTGGCTGATATATGTGTGGGTGGGTGGGGAAAATTTGTGAGAGTGCGGGATATGTGTGTGGATAGGTGTGGGATGTGTGGGTTGGTGTAGGTATGTGTGTGTGGTTTCTTCTTCTTCTTCCTCTTCTCCTCTTCCTCCTCCTCCTCCTTCATCTTCTTCTTCTTCTTGGGGAAATGTGTGTGGCGGCATGTATGTTCGCCTGGTTCTGTGTGAGTGCGTGGAGGTATGTGTGGGTGGGTGGGGGATGTGTTGGTGGCTGCGGGATATGAGGGTGGATGAGGGATGTGTCTCACAACATTTCAATATGCACTGTTTATGTTTACAACTTTCATTTGATAATGTTTGTTTTTTTGTTTTCTCATGTGAATGTATCATGCGTAATATGCATTGTTTATGCTTACAAAATCCATTTGACAATGTTTTTTCCCCTATGTTAATGTAACATGCACATTTGATGAATGAAAGATGAGTGATTGAAAGGGCCGAATGTAAGACGGGCCTGCGTGCCCAATTAGTTACCCTTTTAAAATAAAGTTTGTTCGTTATGTTTGGCTGTTTAAGTTAAGCACAAGTCACAGAGGCACTCCTGGAATGAAACCATCAAATATGTGTGGAGTTCACATGTTGATGGCTGCTTCAGTAGTTATGTTTGGCTGTTTAAGTTAAGAACACCTGTATGGTTCGTGTATGGAGTTGTTCATTCCTGTGTTGTGGTTTCTCTCCCTCTGCTTGTCTCCTGCATTGAACTAGACTACCACAGCTAGACTACCACATCTAGACTACCACAGCTAGACTATTACAGCTAGACTACCACAACTAGACTACCACAACTAGACTACCACAACTAGACTACCACAACTAGACTACCACAATTAGACTATTACAGCTAGACTACCACCACTAGACTACCACAACTAGACTACCACAACTAGACTACCACAACTAGACTATTACAGCTAGACTACCACAGCTAGACTACCACAGCTAGACTACCACAGCTAGACTATTACAGCTAGACTATTACAGCTAGGCTATTACAGCTAGACTATTACAGCTAGACTACCACAGCTAGACTACCACAGCTAGACTACCACAGCTAGACTATTACAACTAGACTACCACAACTAGACTATTACAACTAGACTACCACAACTAGAATATTACAGCTAGACTATTACAGCTAGACTACCACAGCTAGACTACCACAACTAGACTACCACAGCTAGACTACCACATCTAGACTACCACAGCTAGGCTATTACAACTAGACTACCACAACTAGACTATTACAACTAGACTATTACAACTAGACTACCTTTCATTGGCACCTTGCCGTCTTGACAGACGATAGTTTGTGCTTTAAAAAGGCATAATAACTTTTAACTATGGCGGTAGCGAGTGTGACTGATAAGGCCAATTTGCGCTGTAAATGTCCGTTCACAGTGGGTGCATGTGAACACGTGGTCATTTCCACCATCATGCACCATCTTACGTCTCAAACGCTTGGTGTGTGACTTTTCTGCAATAATTTTCTCCTTTGACTTTATTCCATTTCTGATATTTGCCCTCCATGCAACACGTTCAGCGGCGACTTGCTCCCAATGTGCATTATCAATGCCTGTATCAATCATGTCCCGCTTACACACATCTTTGTATCGTAGTAGAGGCCGACCCTGAGATCTCTTACCCATCTGTAATTCACCAAAAAAGATATCCTTTGGTATTCTACCATCATCCATCCTCCTAAGATGTCCTATCCATCTAAGTCTACGAAGACTGAGCATGGAATAAACTGTCACACAACCTGATCTTTCCAATACTTCAGTATTTGTGATTTTGTCTTGCCACTTAATACCAAGAATTCTTCGCAGACACCGCATATGAAAGCTGTTTAAATTGTTCTCTTGGTGTGAGTAAGTTGTCCAGGTTTCACTGCCATAGAGAAGAGTACTAAGGACACAGGCTTGATAGACAAGGACTTTTGTTTTGGCAGTAAGCTTCCTGTTCTCCCAGACTCTTTTTCTTAACCTGTTCATTGTTGTTGCTGCCTTACCAATCCGGATGTTGATTTCCTGATCTAGGGATAATTTGCTATTAACCACTGATCCTAGATATGTAAAATGGTCTACTATCTCTAGTTCGGCGTCGTCAATAAAGATTGATGGTACTCCATGTGCACCTTGTGACATAATCTGTGTCTTCTTTTTGCTAATTGTTAAACCAAATTCAGAACAAGCATTGGAGAATGCAGATAGTAGACATTGCAATTCTTCCTCAGAGTGGGTCGTAACTGCAGCATCATCTGCAAAAAGCAACTCTCTGATCAGTACCCTCCTAATTTTGGTCTTAGCCTTCAATCTCTGAGCATTGTAGAGGCTGCCATCTGAGCGTGAGTGAATGTATATACCACCATCCTGATCACGAAATGCATATTTCAGTAGAAGTGAAAAGTATATTCCAAAGAGGGTGGGAGCTAGTACACAACCTTGCTTAACTCCACTCTTGATTTCAAATTCTTCAGAAGTTGCACCATCAAACTTGATTATACCCTTCATGCCTGTGTGGAACGATTCCACAATGGACAGAAGAGTTGGTGGGCAGCCAATCTTCTTTAGTGCCTTGAACAGACCCTCACGACTGACCAAATCAAATGCCTTTGTGAGGTCGATGAAGGCAATAAACAGTGGTTGATTCTGTTCACGGCATTTTTCTTGCATTTGTCGCAATGAGAATATCATATCAGTGGTAGACCGGTTCTGTCGAAAGCCACACTGTGATTCGGGGTAGACTTGATCTCCTAGGACTTGAAGTCTGCGCAGAACAATTCTGGCAAATACTTTTCCAACAATACACAAAAGTGAGATACCCCTATAGTTGTTGCAGTCGCTCCGATCGCCCTTGTTCTTGTACAGTGTTATGATGCTTGAATCTTTGAAATCCTGTGGGACTTGTCCTTCACGCCAGCATAGCTCTATTAGCTGGTGGATCTGTATAGTGAGTGTGTCTTGCCCACTCCTGATAACCTCTATTGGAATCCCATCCTTACCTGGAGCCTTGCCAGATGCAAGTTCATTTATAGCACACTTAACTTCTGTTATGGTGGGAAGTGTGTCCAGGTGGTCAAGAGTTGGTAGAGCCTCTATGGCGTTGAGGGCATTATCTGCTAGTTTGGTCTCACTTGAGTAAAGCTCCAAATAGTGCTCTACCCATCTGTCCATCTGCTGTTTCTTATCAGTGATGACTTCTCCAGTCAAGGTTTTCAATGGTGCACTTCTTTTGATCACTGGACCACAGGCTTTCTTTATTCCTTCATACATGCTTCTTATGTCTCCCTTATCACTTGCGATTTGAATGGACTCACATAACTTGATCCAATAATCATTTGCACACTGCCTGGCAGCCTTTTGCACATCCTTCCTAGCTTGCCTTAGCTCACTCAGAGTGTTACGCGTTGGTCTTTCCTTGTTTCTTAAGAGAGCTTTCTTCTTCTTATCAATCAAGGGCTGCAGAGTCTCGCTGTTGGCCGCAAACCAGTCCTGCCTCTTATGATCCACAGTGCCGTAAACCTTTACGGCAGTTTTACAAAGAGTTTCCTTAAGTTTATTCCATTTATCATTTACTGTACAATTTTCTGGTGTATCAGTGAAAGCGTCTTCAAGTTGCTGTTGAAACTGAAAGCACTTTTCAGGATCATGAGTGTTAATAATATTAATCCTGGGGCTAGATTTGTGTTTAGCTGTGTAGATTCTCTTTGGTCTCAGTCTAACCCTTGCAACAACCAAAGAATGATCCGTATCACAGTCAGCACTGTGGTAACTACGAGTCAATGATATATGGTTCAGATGTTGTCTCCGTGTGATGATGAAGTCCAGCTGGTGCCAATGGCCGGATCTTGGATGTTTCCATGTGACCTTATGCATCGCTTTTGTTTTAAAAAAAGAGTTTGTAATACATAGGTCATTACTGGTGCAATGCTCCAGCAGCCTTTGCCCATTTTCATTCATGCGACCGATGTTGTATTTTCCAAGGCACACTGGCCATGAACTCGAGTCCTTGCCCACACGAGCATTGAAATCACCGAGCATATAAATGTAGTCGGATTTTGGAACTGCCTTGATCATAGAGTCTAACTCCTCATAGAACAAATCCTTTACATCATCAGAGGAATCGAGTGTCGGTGCATATGCAGTAATAATGGTGGCAAACCCACAAGAGGTTGCCAAGCGCAGGGATAATAGTCTTTCATTTCCTCCTGCTGGAATTTCAATCATTCCCAGTAGCGAATTCTTCACTGCAAAGCCCACACCGTGTTGCCTTTTTTCTGCCTGCCCTTTACCCTTCCATAAAAAGGTGTAGTTGTTTTCCCTGAGTGACCCTTCCTCAGCGAGGCGAGTCTCCTGCAGGCCAGCAATATCAATGTTAAGACGATTGAGTTCGGCATCAATCACAGCCGTTTTTCTCACATCGTCAATATTGGTCAAGTCAGTGGAAAATCCTGGACACATGGTTCTCACGTTCCAGGTTGCAAGCCGTAGCTTGAGGTTTCTATTTATATTTTTGTTTGTACCTGGTATATTGGTTTTACAGCCTGCGATTCAGATTTTGTCCTAGCCCCAAGCACCCATTGAAGCAGGCAGGCTGTGGCGGATCAGCACCCAATTGGCTGGGGGCTGCCCAGCTTGAGGCGGGCGGTAGCTGATCAGTGACACCTATAGGTGTCTCCCACCGTCAGAGGCAACGCGTGGCGCCCCATGTCTACGCCAACTGACAAGGACTTATAACCCGTAACAGTTGCCTCTCGCTTTGATTCCGAGACCAGTTAAGACCAGGGATGGAGTTATTGCCTCTCCATAGCACAAAGCCTGGGCTAAAATATAGAGATCATGTGTTGCCCATGCAGCATGATCCCTCTCTCGGCCTGCCTAGTTCACTCCAGAGGAAAGGTAACACCCCTACATCTGGAACAAGACAAGCTGCAGAAGCTGCCGGATCAGCAAAGCAATGCTCTAACTGTCCGCCTGTCGGAGCTTCGATCCTAGACCAGTCGCCAACCAAGGCTTAGGGCCTGGTCTGCCCTGCCATGACAATTTTGTCTTTAGCTTGCATTTCCTCGCACCAGGGTAAGGCTTGTACCCTCCCAATTGCGCTCTTCCGCCCGAAGCCGTTGGCACAATGTGGGGTGTCGGGTTTGGTAAGCGCCGCCCAACGTTCGGCGCTAACAGAAACCAGGTAGTACCGTCTACTGTTATACGGTAGCTCAGTCATATCTGACTAAGACCTGACTGACAACTAGACTACCACAATTAGACTATTACAGCTAGACTATTACAGCTAGACTACCACCACTAGACTACCACAACTAGACTACCACAGCTAGACTACCACAACTAGACTACCACAGCTAGACTACCACAACTAGACTACCACAACTAGACTACCACAGCTAGACTACCACAACTAGACTATTACAGCTAGACTACCGGTTTCAAGATGGCGACGGACGGTCGTGTTGTTTTGTGTTCGTTAACTTTTTCGCGTAAGGGATGGATTTATTCATTTCTTGCGTGTAATTGGTGTGCCAGGATGTAAAACCAGGAGTTTCTACTCAAGATCTGCGCGGGTGCTACGGAGTTCGTGCATCGAGCGAAGCCATCCTTGAGTGAATTTTCAGCAGCGTGTGTGGTTCTCAATCAAAAGTCAGTGTTTACGTTTTTTCAACATGGCGGAACAACGTGTGTTTTCCGAACGATCAGCAGTCAACATACCGAAGCGGCGTGGTAGCCGCGCAGGGAAAAAGAAGCCAGGTAAGCGCGGTGGCTTGAGACGTTTTAGACTCAAGTGTCACCGTCTAGGACTCAGGAACATCCGTATTCTATATTGGAACTGTGCCAGTGTAAAACAACGGGGCTCTATTTTAGAAACCCTAGTTTACAGGAACGACATTGTAGCACTCCAGGAGACGAGACTGGGCGATCAGCTACTCCGAATTGCCGGCTTCAAATGTTTCTATAACAGACGACATCTGGGAACGGCGATTCTCGTTCGCGACAGCATGGTGGCGTCAGAGCTAGACATGTCCAGTTGGAACAGTGACGATATACAAATACAGGCGTTGAGAGTTCATTCCAGTGTACCATTCGTGTTGGTTAATGTTTATGCCCGCAATGCCAGTGTGGACGCCCAGAAGTGGCAGTGCTTAAGTGGCATATTAGGCCACGAGAGAAATGTTATTTTCTGTGGTGACTTCAACGCTAAAGGCAGATCATGGGGAAACACTTCCTCCAATACACAAGGGGAGGAGCTCGAGACTGCACTGGAAACCATCGACCTGGTTTGTATCAACAGTGGCTGTGTTACCAGGACAGCAAGCCGTCCAGGCGATGAGGACAGTGCTATTGATCTGGCGCTAGTTTCACCTTCACTCACTACAGTGTGTAGATGGGGTGTCCTAGGACACCATGGCAGCGACCACCACCCATGCAGCATATTGGTGGAGAAAGGCAGAACCAGGCAGCACAAGCTAAAGGTAAAGACGTTCCAGTATGACAGTACAGGGCAAGATGTGGTGAGTAAAATAAGACGTGACAAGCGCAGAACGTTTCAGGGCAGGAAGAAAAGGAAAAAAAGCTGGGAGCAGCCACCGTGGTGGAGTTTCGAGGTGGAGAAGGCTTGGGTGGATAAGCGTAATGCTGTAAGGAGATGGCAAAATGCCAAGAAGAACAGAGCTGGTCATCCTAGTCCCTGCTTGCACTTAGAAAGAGAGATGCACACAAAAGTAAGCTATTTCAAAAAACTGGTCACGGTGGTTAAAAGCGAAAAATGGGCAGAGGTGTGTCAAAGAGTAAGCACAGACAAGTCACTGAAATTGTTCTGGCGACTACATAAAAGCATGAGTGGTGTAGTCAAGAATAAGAGCATTTCTGACTTCCAAGGTGCTGACCTCATCTGGCAGAGGACTGACGAGGACAAGGGCAAAGCCCTCTTTGAACGCTACCTTGAGCAGAGCAACCAGACAGACATGGGAGGCCGGAATCTGGCCAAGGAGGTCACCTCAGACAGATGCAAGGCCCAGAACACTTCGGATGAAGACACAGTGACAGTGCAAGAAATCAAGGCTGTGCTTCGACGATCAAAAAACAGTGCTCCAGGTCCTGATGGCATAAGATACGACGACATAAATAGGTGTACCGACAATGAGCTAGAGAAACTAGCAGACATGTACAACAACAGTATAGGGAGTGCTAGCATCAAGGAGGAATGGTTACACAGCTATCTGATTCCCTTGCCGAAGCCTGACAAAGACCACAAGAAAATTCAGGGATATCGAATTATAACCATGCAGAATACAATAGGCAAGCTGCTGGAGAAGGTAATTGCCAGGAAAATATCAAGCCAACTAGAGAGGCAAGGTGTTTTCCCACCTACCCTGGGTGGGTACCGTCCAAAAAGAGAAACCTGGACCAATGCAGCAGTCTTTGCCCATGATGTCTATGAAGGTTTCCACTCAGGCACTGAAACCGTTGCTGCAGCGATTGATCTTGAGGACGCATACAACAGAGTACCACTGGATTTTTTAATGTTTCAGCTTCTTGAACTAAACGTAAGTCCATTCCTCCTTAGTTGGATCGCTGCAGCTCTCTTCCAACGGAAAGTAGTTTTTAGATGTGGCAGTTGGACTTCGGAACCAACAACAATATATCCTGGCCTACCACAGGGATCACCATTATCTCCGGTACTGTTCAACGCCTACACAGTGAGAATCACCAGTGAGCAGATCACTGGACCTGGCAGGACATTGTCATATGCCGATGATGTTTTAGTGTATCGTCAGGGTAAGGATAGAGAGGAGGTTGCTGTGGAGCTACAAACCGAACTCAATCGCATAAGTACTTGGTGTGATGAAGCTGGGGCAATGGTCAACCCAACAAAGGCAACAGTGACTTGGTTCTCGTTGAATAATCATATTGTCAACAATCCAACACCAACTGTAATGCTGTGTTCAGAGACGGTGGAAAGAACGCAGGCAATGAATTACCTGGGGATACGGTTTGATCGAAGCCTTGCTTATAATGTGCACATAGACAAGGTGATAACAAAGGCCAAGCGGGGTTTGGCAGCGATGCGGGTGATGGCGGCAGCAAACTGTGAGCAGCGCCATCTATGTCTTCTGTACGAGGGGCTGGTCATGTCTATTTTGGAGTATGCAATGGCAATCCTGACTGTCAGCCATAAGCAGATAGAAAGGATGGAAAGGATACAGAATGAAGCTATGCGCATTATTCTTGGATGTACAAGAGATACAGCATGCAGGGCGATGCGCTACCTTCTTGATTTTCCAACCATTGAAGAGAGAATGCAAGTTTGCAGGGCACGCGCCTACCTCAGAATTAACGCAAACACACAGCATCCACTGCATAGTGAAATTAGGAAGGTGAAGGGCAGCAGGTTAAAAAGAGGACGGTCGTGGATGGGTCAAGCCGAGGACATTCTTCAACAGGTGTGTTCACTTGAGGACTTAGAACCTGGCGAGGAGTGGGTGCAAGTGCCAACAGACTTCTGCACATCCTTTTCAGTTTGCATCCAACTAGATAGAAAATGCAGACAAGAAAATCCGGCTGCTGTTGAGGCTGAAGTACAAGCGTTGATTTTCGAGAATTCGCTAGACAGTGACGCGGTCATCTACACAGATGGGTCGGTCATCCGACATGTGAGAAGCTCATGGGCCTTTACAGCTCGGGCCGGAGGGAGAATTGTGAAGGAGGACTCTGGTGCTTTCACTGAAACCACAAGTAGCCTGACCATGGAAGTCATGGCAGTAAGTAAAGCAATAACATGGCTCGAGACACAGACATTCACTAGGGCTTGTTTCCTTAGCGACTCAATGAACATGATCAAGAGGATAGAGGAGGGGTCGATCCGAAGAGAATGGTTGCTGCCTCTGAAGCGGTCTCGGCTGGCAAAGATTAGTTTCATCTTCGTGCCAGGGCATGCGGGAGTACAAGGAAATGAGCGGGCTGACAAGCTCGCAGGTGAGGCTACTGTTGAGGGCGGACGCGCCATGGACCAGGCTGACATTCTGAATGCTCTACGAGAAGTGAGACTTTTGCAAGAACCAAGTGATGACTGTGAATCTACAACAATGGCCAGACTGCGAGAGCAGCAAATTAAAAGAGGGGTGGCCAAACAAGAACACTACGCAGGAAGCCAAAGAAGATTGATAAACCAACACAGAACTGGCGTCGTTAGCCGCTACACGCTGCGGGATTTGCTGAGGAGGGGATCCGAGCACTTATGGACTGAATGGTCCGATGTGCAACGAGGATGATCTGTCGACTAACTAACTAACTAGCTAGACTACCACAGCTAGACTACCACAGCTAGACTACCACAGCTAGACTACCACATCTAGGCTACCACGGCTAGACTACCACAACTAGACTACCACAACTAGACTATTACAACTAGACTACCACAACTAGACTATTACAGCTAGACTATTACAGCTAGACTATTACAACTAGACTACCATAGCTAGACTATTACAGCTAGACTATTACAGCTAGACTACCACATCTAGACTACCACAACTAGACTACCACAGCTAGGCTATTACAACTAGACTATTACAACTAGACTATTACAACTAGACTACCACAGCTAGACTATTACAACTAGACTACCACAACTAGACTACCACAATTAGACTATTACAGCTAGACTACCACCGCTAGACTACCACAGCTAGACTACCACAACTAGACTACCACATCTAGACTATTACAGCTAGACTACCACAGCTAGACTACCACAGCTAGACTACCACAGCTAGACTACCACAGCTAGACTACCACAGCTAGACTATTACAGCTAGACTATTACAGCTAGACTATTACAGCTAGACTATTATAGCTAGACTATTATAGCTAGACTACCACAGCTAGACTACCACAGCTAGACTACCACATCTAGACTACCACAGCTAGGCTATTACAACTAGACTATTACAACTAGACTATTACAGCTAGACTATTACAACTAGACTACCACAACTAGACTATTACAACTAGACTACCACAGCTAGACTACCACAACTAGACTACCACAGCTAGACTATTACAGCTAGACTACCACAGCTAGACTACCACAACTAGACTATTACAGCTAGACTATTACAGCTAGACTATTATAGCTAGACTATTACAGCTAGACTACCACAGCTAGACTACCACAACTAGACTACCACAGCTAGGCTATTACAACTAGACTATTACAACTAGACTATTACAGCTAGACTACCACAGCTAGACTATTACAACTAGACTACCACAACTAGACTACCACAACTAGACTATTACAGCTAGACTATTACAGCTAGACTACCACAGCTAGACTATTACAACTAGACTACCATAGCTAGACTACCACACTTATACTACCACAACTAGACTACCACAGCTAGACTATTACAGCTAGACTATTACAGCTAGACTACAATAGCTAGACTACCACACTTATACTACCACAATTAGACTACCACAGCTAGATAGTGCCACAATACACGGGGCATGTTTAGTCTTGGATGTGTTTGATTCTTCCCTAAGAGCATGGGATCTTGCCACATGAGCATGTGATAAACGTTGGAAGTGTTGGGATACAGACCAGAAGCTTGCCATTTTCCATGGTTAATTAATGTTGATGACGCTAAGTTTTTTAAAGATATGTCAGAGCAAGAGAGTTCATTTGACAAATGCATTCTTGCTTGAACAGACAATGGTATTTGAGGGCTGACATGAAGTGCTCCCTTTGTCTCACAGGAACGGCGAGCACAGATAGAGAACACAGAGCCATCAGGTGTGCAGCAGTGTCTGGACACCATGCAGAAGGTGATCACAGGTACAGTCTTGTTGTGCTGCTGGCTGATTGTGTTGGCACGTTCCCATGATTCTCATGACATCCATTGCTGCTAAATCATGATTTCCAACTGCTTTTGTCACTAGACCATTTCACTCCTGACTCAGTTTCTGTCATCTGTGCCATGCTAGAAGCTATCTCATTTAAATCTGCCGTGCTAGAAGCTATCTCATTTACATCTGCCATGCTAGAAGCTATCTCATTTAAATCTGACGTGCTAGAAGCTATCTCATTTAAATCTGCCGTGCTAGAAGCTATCTCATTTAAATCTGCCATGCTAGAAGCTATCTCATTTAAATCTGCCGTGCTAGAAGCTATCTCATTTAAATCTTCCATGCTAGAAGCTATCTCATTTAAATCTTCCATGCTAGAATCATTCTTATTTAAATCTGCCGTGCTAGAAGCTATCTCGTTTAAATCTGCCGTGCTAGAAGCTATCTCATTTAAATCTGCCGTGCTAGAAGCTATCTCATTTAAATCTGCCGTGCTAGAAGCTATCTCATTTAAATCTGCCATGCTGAAGCAATCTCATTTAAATCTGCCATTATAGAAGCTATCTCACTGTAATCTCCCCCACACTAGGAAGCTATCTTACTGTAATCTCCCCCACACTAGGAAGCTATCTCACTGTAATCTCCCCCACACTAGGAAGCTATCTCTCTGTAAGCTCCCCTACACTAGGAAGCTATCTCACTGTAATCTCCCTCACACTAGGAAGCTATCTCACTGTAAGCCCCCCTACACTAGGAAGCTATCTCACTATAATCTCCCCCACACTAGGAAACTCTCACTGTAATCTCCCCCACACTAGGAAGCTATCTCACTGTAATCTCCCCCACACTAGGAAGCTATCTCACTGTAAGCTCCCCTACACTAGGAAGCTATCTCACTATAATCTCCCCACACTGAAACTATTTCCTGCAATCTGCCCCATAATAGACTGTTGTCTCCCCCATGCTAGGAAACTATCTTAATGTAATCTCCCCCACACTAGGAATCTCTTACTATAATCTCCCCCACACTAGGAAACTCTTACTATAATCTCCCCCACACTAGGAAACTTACTATAATCTCCCCCACACGGGAAAACTCTTACTATAATCTCTCCCACACTGGGAAACTATCTCACTAGAGTCTCCACCATGATTTGAGACTATCTCACTGTAATCTCCCACACACTAGGAAGCAGCCAGTAATCTCCCCCACACTGAAATTATCTCACTGTAATCTCCCCCACACTAGGAAACTATCTCACTGTAATCTCCCCCACACTAGGAAACTTATCTCACTGTAATCTCCCTCACACTAGGAAACTATCTCACTGTAATCTCCCCCACACTAGGAAACTCCCTGTAAGCTCTCCCACACTGTGAAACTATCTCACTGTAATCTCCCCCATGCTGTGAAACTATCTCTGTAATCTCTCCCACACTAGGAAAATCTCACTGTAATCTCCCCCACACTGTGAAACTATCTCACTGTAATCTGCCTCATTATAGACTTGTCTCCCCCACACCGGGAAACTTTCTCACTGTAATCTCCGCGGTACTTGGAAGTGTTGTTAAGAGTTCTCAGTAAGAGCTGGTTGTTAGCGGAGCTGATTAGATCAGTGGGTCTCTACCCTGCTGCACTGTATATCTGAACTGATTAGATCAGTCGGTCTCTACTCTGCTGCACTGTACATCAGTATGCTAACATCAGTCACATTGTTTTGTGTTTATTTCTATCACAGCTTTGACTATGTGCATGTGACTGATTCTAGTAGCAGTCGTGTGTGTGAGACAGCTTTCATGATCTCATCTCATCTCAGCATGTTCCTCTTGTACCTTGCGGTGTCGAGGTGAAGTATAAACAGCAGGAGAGTGCCCGCTTATGGGCTTCATGTATCGATATTCCCATGGACTCTGTTATTCCCTGCGTCCATCGTTCACGTGGTCGGCCTCTTCCTCTGCTTCCTTCTGGTCTGTACATCATTGCTTGTTGTGGTATACTGTTAGTGGTAACCTACTTGCATGGCCAAACCATTTGATTTACAGCCTTCTAATAAAATTTGGTGCAGCTATAACCCCCACTTTAGTCCTGATTTCTTCATTTCTGATCTTATCTCTTCTTGATACATTGAGTATTGATAACTTTTATGATGCATGTAAATATGATTGATTCTAGTAGCAGTTGTGGGTGTGTGAGCCAGCTTTCATGATGCATGTAAATATGATTGATTCTAGTAGCAGTTGTGTATGTGTGTGCGTGTGTGTCAGCCAGCTTTCATGATACATGTAAATATGATAGATTCCAGTAGCAGTCGTGTGTGTGTTTGTATCAGTTTTCATATTTGTAGAAGCAGACATGTGTTACAGCAGTATTGACATTGACACTCCTCTCTTTGTGGGCACATTGAATACATATCAACTACGTACTTGTGTTCTCCTACAGACTGTGTGTACTTGTGTTCTTCTACAGACTGTGTATACTTGTGTTCTCCTACAGACTGTACTTGTTCTCCTACAGACTGTACTTGTGTTCTCCTACAGACTGTACTTGTGTTCTCCTACAGACTGTACTTGTGTTCTCCTACAGACTGTGTATACTTGTGTTCTCCTACAGTCTGTATACTTGTGTTCTCCTACAGTCTGTACTTGTGTTCTCCTACAGTCTGTACTTGTGTTCTCCTACAGACTGTACTTGTGTTCTCCTACAGTCTGTACTTGTGTTCTCCTACAGACTGTACTTGTGTTCTCCTACAGACTGTACTTGTGTTCTCCTACAGACTGTACTTGTGTTCTCCTACAGTCTGTACTTGTGTTCTCCTACAGACTGTGTATACTTGTGTTCTCCTACAGACTGTACTTGTGCTCTCCTACAGACTGTACTTGTGTTCTCTTACAGTCTGTACTTGTGCTCTCCTACAGACTGTACTTGTGTTCTCCTACAGACTGTACTTGTGCTCTCCTACAGTCTGTGTATACTTGTGTTCTCCTACAGTCTGTACTTGTGTTCTCCTACAGACTGTGTATACTTGTGTTCTCCTACAGTCTGTACTTGTGTTCTCCTACAGACTGTACTTGTGTTCTCTTACAGTCTGTACTTGTGTTCTTCTACAGTCTGTATACTTGTGTTCTCCTACAGTCTGTATACTTGTGTTCTCCTACAGACTGTGTATACTTGTGTTCTCCTACAGTCTGTACTTGTGTTCTCCTACAGTCTGTACTTGTGTTCTCCTACAGTCTGTACTTGTGTTCTCCTACAGTCTGTATACTTGTGTTCTCCTACAGTCTGTACTTGTGTTCTCCTACAGTCTGTACTTGTGTTCTCCTACAGTCTGTATACTTGTGTTCTCCTATAGTCTGTACTTGTGTTCGCCTACAGTCTGTACTTGTGTTCTCCTACAGTCTGTATACTTGTGTTCTCCTACAGACTGTACTTGTGTTCTCCTACAGTCTGTATACTTGTGTTCTCCTACAGTCTGTATACTTGTGTTCTCCTACAGACTGTACTTGTGTTCTCCTACATACTGTACTTGTGTTCTCCTACAGGCTGTACTTGTGTTCTCCTACATACTGTACTTGTGTTCTCCTACAGACTGTACTTGTGTTCTCCTACAGTCTGTATACTTGTGTTCTCCTACAGACTGTACTTGTGTTCTCCTACAGACTGTACTTGTGTTCTCCTACAGTCTGTATACTTGTGTTCTCCTACAGACTGTGTATACTTGTGTTCTCCTACAGTCTGTATACTTGTGTTCTCCTACAGACTGTATACTTGTGTTCTCCTACAGACTGTACTTGTGTTCTCCTACAGACTGTACTTGTGTTCTCCTACAGTCTGTATACTTGTGTTCTCCTACAGACTGTATACTTGTGTTCTCCTACAGACTGTACTTGTGTTCTCCTACAGACTGTACTTGTGTTCTCCTACAGACTGTACTTGTGTTCTCCTACAGACTGTACTTGTGTTCTCCTACATACTGTACTTGTGTTCTCCTACAGGCTGTACTTGTGTTCTCCTACATACTGTACTTGTGTTCTCCTACAGACTGTACTTGTGTTCTCCTACATTCTGTATACTTGTGTTCTCCTACAGACTGTACTTGTGTTCACCTTTAGACTGTGTACTGATGTTCTCCTACAGACTCTTCTTGTGTTCTCCTACAGACTGTACTTGTGTTCTCCTACAGACTGTACTTGTGTTCTCCTACAGACTGTACTTGTGTTCTCCTACAGACTGTACTTGTGTTCTCCTACAGACTGTACTTGTGTTCTCCTACAGACTGTACTTGTGTTCACCTTTAGACTGTGTACTGATGTTCTTCTACAGACTGTGTACTTGTGTTCTCCTACAGACTATACTTGTGTTTTCCTACAGTGAAATCCCAGCAGACTCTGAAGGAAAAATTACATTTGATTGGTCGACGTCTGGGCTTAAACACGCAGATCCAAGAGGAGAAGGTGTCTCTACGCACAGATACATTTCAGGTGGATGTGTTGCTTGGTGACGGCGGCGTTATAACCAATGTCCGACTAGCCAACCAAGGAGATGTTATGGTGAGTTGTCTTTCAACCCTGTTGTTTCAGATGGAGAAGCAGTGTTGTGATAATTATGCCTAGTGTGGTCAGACTGGGGCCATATGGGAACCCAGGTCTGTTATTTTCATCCTGGTGGTGTGTATTCAAACCCGTACCACAGGGCTAGCAGGTGAGTGTCTAGCCACTAAGCCACCACTGTTAACTCATCTCTGACTTGTCTCATGCCTTAACATCGAAATATTCCATGATGTTCTGTCATCCATTCATGGTTGCTAGTTGTTACAGGGACATTCTGCCTTGGTTGATACAGCGAGTGAGTAAGTTTGTGTGTGTGTGTATGTTAGCCACTACGAGTCAGGTTCGCAGAATTTAACCAGAATTTTTTGTGTGTGTGGTGACCTTCAGTTACTTATTTTTGGGTCTCCGATATTATATTAAGCGTACTCGTGATGTTAAATTCCTCGATTATTTCAAGATCGAGTTAAGACAGACACCGATTACTTGATATAGTTTTTCTCTACACACTTTACGTTCTGTATTTCTTGCGCTTCGGGAATCCTTGTTATACCAGAGAATCAGGCTGTCTATTCTAAGTGGTAAGTAAACCCGTAAATGCCGCTTTATGAAGCGTGATACATTGTTCTACTATGCATTATTCAATTTAGCATCCAGTTTTACATGTATTTTTTAATTTTCGGCCATTTAAGTTGGCAATCAATCTCACACTAATATTATGAAAATCGCAAGCTGTAATGTGGTATTTCAATGGCGGGAAATGGCAGTTTTTCTTGTCATACACCAGCTATGACCATTTAACCCTTTACCGGGCAAAACATCTGGGAACGTTTCTACCCCGGAATAGGCAATAAATATATATATATATATAAACAGGCAGCAGTCAACTTCCCTTAGGAAGAATCGGCAGTTAAAACATTGGTGTGAGTATAGGTCACATTTTGTCAAAGTGCTCAAATCATATTTTCCTCTTTGTTCATATGAAATGATAAACTGACACACAAACATTAATATATTGGCTTAGAATTGACCTACAGACTGTTGGTACGGTTGGATTTGTTTTGTATTTAAGCGGTACCCAATTATGCAGGTTGCATAATTAAAAAGCAATTTAGAAAATGTTACTAAAGTGGCAAACGTATGTTAACTTAATGTTAGAATTGATCTCTAGCTGTGATGTCATCATGTATGGTCATCTATTGTTTGTGCTATATATTGTAATATGACAATGTTTGAGCTATATATTGTAATATGACAATTGTCAACGTCTTGCATTGCACACAGGCACTCTAGCTTCTTCATACGCACTCAAAGAAACATCAGTTGTGCATATGATACGTTTATCATTTATTTCAGGCAAACCTGATATAATTACAAAGTATACACAGGCGGAGGCTGCCTTACATAAATATAAAAATGCCGCCTTACATACGATTATCGCACACAGTCAATAACACAATCCTATACTCGCTATCTTCAACCAGCGCTCTCGCAAGCTAAGCATTTGCTCTCGGAAAACACAAGCGTCCTCCTCTGAAACTGTCGGGTCCCGTCTGACGTTCCCAAACGAGTTGGCTGGACTTGTCGCACTTGACCCCGTGCTGTCCTAGCAGTCTCGTTGTACTGCAGTCCTTTCGTGCTAAGCAGGGTTATTCAGTATAGTCTGTTCAGTGCAGTGTCCCGTGAACTGGCATCCACTCCTAACACCCAGCCTGGTCCTGCCGGTGTCCTGTCTGTGTCCCCACCTAAGTCCTGTCTCCACTTTATCTACTGTCCTGTAGATGTCCTGTCTTATGACCATTCTGTGTCCCCACCTCCTAAGTCCTGGCTCTACTCTATCGCTATATTGCCGATGTCCTTATCTATGTCCTATCTGTCGTTATCTAAGTCGTTCTAACTCTATTCTGTCCCTTGTCCTCTCTATGTCCTGTACCTACCCTTCAACACTCTGACATTTGTATTGTGAAGTTGTGTATTGTTTGTGCTATATACTGTGTAATATGACAATGTTTGTGCTATATATTGTAAGACAATGTTTGTGCTATATACTGTAATATGACAATGTTTGTGCTATATACTGTAATATGACAATGTTTGTGCTATATACTGTAATATGACAATGTTTGTGCTATATACTGTAATATGACAATGTTTGTGCTATATACTGTAATATGACAGTGTTTGTGCTATATACTGTGATATGACAGTGTTTGTGCTATATATTGTAATATGACAATGTTTGTGCTATATATTGTAGTAAGACAATGTTTGTGCTATATATTGTAAGACAATGTTTGTGCTATATACTGTAATATGACAATGTTTGTGCTATATATTGTAATATGACAATGGTTGTGCTATATATTGTAATATGACAATGTTTGTGCTATATATTGTAATATGACAATGTTTGTGCTATATATTGTAATATGATAATGTTTGTGCTATATATTGTAATATGACAGTGTTTGTGCTATATACTGTAATATGACAGTGTTTGTGCTATATATTGTAATATGACAATGTTTGTGCTATATATTGTAATATGACAATGTTTGTGCTATATATTGTAATATGACAATGTTTGTGCTATATACTGTTATATGACAGTGTTTGTGCTATATACTGTAATATGACAATGTTTGTGCTATATACTGTAATATGACAATGTTTGTGTTATATACTGTAATATGACAATGTTTGTGCTATCTACTGTAATATGACAATGTTTGTGCTATATACTGTAATATGACAATGTTTGTGCTATATATTGTAATATGACAATGTTTGTGCTATATACTGTAATATGACAATGTTTGTGCTATATACTGTAATATGACAATATTTGTGCTATATATTGTAATATGACAGTGTTTGTGCTATATATTGTAATATGACAATTTCTGTGCTATATATTGTAATATGACAATGTGCTACATACTGTAATATGACAATGTGTGTGCTACATACTGTAATATGACAATGTTTGTGCTACATATTGTAATAAGACAATGTTTGTGCTACATACTGTAATATGACAATTTCTGTGCTATATATTGTAATATGACAATGTTTGTGCTATATATTGTAATAAGACAATGTTTGTGCTACATACTGTAATATGACAATGATTGTGCTACATACTGTAATATGACAATGCTTGTGCTATATATTATAATATGACAATGTTTGTGCTACATACATCAGTTGTATGACAATGTTTGTGCTACATATTGTAATATGACAATGAAGTAAAATATACTTGTATTTTTTCAGGAGTGTCCAGATTTGAAAGAGATTTTACAGTAAGTCAAAGCTTGTGTGAGATCCTTCATGGTTATCAGTATTTGTGTCTGTGTGTGAGATAGAGAGACAGTGAGGTGTGTGTGTGTGAGAGAGGGTGAGGTGTGTGTAAGAAAGAGAGAGAGAGTAAGGTGTGAGAGAGAGGTGTGTAAGGTATGTGAGATCCTTTATGGTTATCTGTGTTTGTGTCTGTGTGTGAGATGGGAGTGAGGTGTGAGGGATAGAAGATAGAATGGTGTGAGAGTGTAAGGTGTGAGAGAGAGAGAGGTGTGTGAGAGAGAAAGGTGTGTGTGAAAGAGAGTGAGGTGTGTGAGAGAGAGAGGAGTGAGAGAGAGTGAGGTATGTGAGATCCTTCGTGGTTATCAGTGTTTGTGTCTGTGTGTAAGATAGAAGAGAGGGAGTGAGATGTGAGGGATAGAAGATACAGAGTGATGTGTGTGAGAGAGAGTGAGGTATGTGAGATCCTTCATGGTTATCAGTGTTTGTGTCTGAGTGTGAGATAGAAGAGAGGGAGTGAGATGTGAGGGATAGAAGATAGAGAGTGATGTGTGTGAGAGAAAGAATGTAATGTGTGAGAGAGAGTGAGGTATGTGAGAGAGTAGGGTGTGTGGTGGGAGGGTAGAAGATAGAGAGTGATGTGTGTGAGAGAGCGAGGTGTGAGATAGAGCATGAGGTGTGTGTGAGAGATTGAGGTGTTTGAGAGAGTTAGTGGGGTGTGTGAAAGAGTTAATGAGGTGTGTGAGAGAGTTAATGAGGTGTGTGAGAGAGTTAATGAGGTGTGTGAGTTAGTGAGGTATGTGAGATCCTTCATGATTATCAGTGTTTGTGTCTGTGTGTGAGATAGAAGAGGTGCATGTCTGCAAGCCTGTAGCCTTGTGCACGAAGCACTGTTGATAGATCTGTCTAACATTGATTTTGTCTGTTGGGTGTATACACGTCAGTACTTTGGGTTTCTCTTTGTCTGACCTATTATTCTGACCACTGGAATAGATGTTGGGGTCGTGTGGAAACACCAGCATCTCTGTCTGATCATATGCTGACATTGGGAATATTGTGTGCAGTTTTTCTCTCTCTCTCTCTCTCTCTCTCTCTCTCTCTCTCTCTCTCTCTCTCTCTCTCTCTCTCTCTCTCTCTCTCTCTCTCTCTCTCTCCCTCCCTGCTTGCCTGCCTCCTTCCTATTCTACACACACACACCACACACACACGTGACACACGAGCAGTTTGACATTGAACATTACCTCAAAGCTATCACATATCTAGAGTCAGCCACCACACATCTAGAGTCAGCCATCATCAGTGAGTGGCAGACTAGACAGTGGAGCATAGACATGTCATTTGCTGTGATGTTCATGGCAAGTTGCCAAAACAGCTACTAAGTGGAACAACCCAAGCCCATCCCAGACCTAGCCAGAAGTAAGATGATCCAGTGGAAGAAAGTACTGCAGGTCTCTACGACTACATCCAGATGATTGATGTTGGTCACACAGTATGTGGTCACACACTGACTCTGGTCATATTTCTGTATGTGGTCACACACTGACTCTGGTCATATTTCTGTATGTGGTCACACACTGACTCTAAGGTCATGTTTCTGTATGTGGTCACACACTGACTGTAAGGTCATGTTTCTGTATGTGGTCACACACTGACTCTAAGGTCATGTTTCTGTATGTGGTCACACACTGACTCTAAGGTCATGTTTCTGTATGTGGTTACACACTGAATCTAAGGTTATGTTTCTGTATGTGGTCACACTGACTCTAAGGTCATATTTCTGTATGTGGTCACATACTGACTCTAATGTCATGTTTCTGTATGTGGTCACACACTGACTCTCTGGTCATGTTTCTGTATGTGGTCACACACTGACTCTAAGGTCATGTTTCTGTATGTGGTCACATACTGACTCTCTGGTCATGTTTCTGTATGTGGTCACACACTGACTCTCTGGTCATGTTTCTGTATGTGGTCACACACTGACTTTAAGGTCATGTTTCTGTATGTGGTCACACACTGATTCTCTGGTCATGTTTCTGTATGTGGTCACACACTGACTCTGGTCATGTTTATGTATATGGTCACATACTGACTTTAAGGTCATGTTTCTGTATGTGGTCACACACTGACTCTAAGGTCATGTTTCTGTATGTGGTCACATACTGACTCTCTGGTCATGTTTCTGTATGTGGTCACACACTGACTCTCTGGTCATGTTTCTGTATGTGGTCACACACTGACTTTAAGGTCATGTTTCTGTATGTGGTCACACACTGATTCTCTGGTCATGTTTCTGTATGTGGTCACACACTGACTCTGGTCATGTTTATGTATATGGTCACATACTGACTTTAAGGTCATGTTTCTGTATGTGGTCACACACTGACTCTAAGGTCATGTTTCTGTATGTGGTCACACACTGACTCTAAGGTCATGTTTCTGTATGTGGTCACACACTGACTCTCTGGTCATGTTTCTGTATGTGGTCACATACTGACTCTCTGGTCATGTTTCTGTTTGTGGTCACACACTGACTCTAAGGTCATGATTCTGTATGTTATCACACACTGACTCTGGTCATGTTTCTGTATGTGGTCACACACTGACTCTAAGGTCATTTTTCTGTATGTGGTCACACACTGACTCTAAGGTCATGTTTCTGTATGTGGTCACACACTGATTCTGAGGTCATGTTTCTGTATGTGGTCACACACTGATTCTGAGGTCATGTTTCTGTATGTTGTTTCTTTTCCAGAAAAGGAGATTTTTCCGAGTTTATAGAGCATTTACAAGGCCTTCAGAGCATTTATCAAGTGACAGCAGATGAGTAAGTGCCCCTTGTTTGTTGTTGAGTTGCTTTACACCATTGTTCTTGTATTCTTCAGTTCCCCATGTTATGCAGTACATTCATGTATTCCTCAGCTCCCCATGTTATACAGTACATTCTTTTATTCCTCAGTTCCCCATGTTATACAGTACATTCTTTTATTCCTCAGTTCCCCATGTTATACAGTACATTCTTGTATTCCTCAGTTCCCCATGTTATACAGTACATTCTTGTATTCTCCAGCTTCCATGTTATATGCACATTCTTGTATTCCTCAGTTCCCCATGTTATGTGCACATTCTTGTATTCCTCAGTTCCCCATGTTATATGTACATTCTTGTATTCCTCAGTTCCCCATGTTATACAGTACATTATTGTATTCCTCAGTTCCCCATGTTATACAGTACATTCGTGTATTCCTCAGTTCCCCATGTTATATATTACATTCTTGTATTCCTCAGTTCCCCATGTTATACAGTACATTCTTGTATTCTCCAGATCCCCATATTATTCAGTACATTCTTGTATTCCTCAGTTCCCCATGTTATACAGTACATTCTTGTATTCCTCAGTTCCCCATGTTAAATGCACATTCTTGTATTCTCCAGTTCCCCATGTTATATGTACATTCTTGTATTCCTCAGTTCCCCATGTTATACAGTACATTCTTGTATTCCTCAGTTCCCCATGTTATACAGTACATTCTTGTATTCCTCAGTTCCCCATGTTATATGTACATTCTTGTATTCCTCAGTTCCCCATGTTATACAGTACATTCTTGTATTCCCCAGTTCCCCATGTTATACAGTACATTCTTGTATTCCTCAGTTCCCATGTTATACAGTACATTCTTGTGTTCCCCATGTTATACAGTACATTCTTGTATTACCCAGTTCCCTATGTCATACAGTACATTATTGTATTCCCCAGTTCCCCATGGTATACAGTACATTCTTGTATTCCTCATTTCCCCATGTTATATGCACATTCTTGTATTCTCCAGTTCCCCATGTTATACAGTACATTCTTGTATTCCTCAGTTCCCCATGTTATACAGTGCATTCTTGTATTCTCCAGATCCCCATGTTATACAGTACATTCTTGTATTCCTCAGTTCCCCATGTTATATGCACATTCTTGTATTCCTCAGTTCCTCGTGTTATACAGTACATTCTTGTATTCCTCAGTTCCCTATGTTATACAGTACATTCTTGTATTCTCCAGTTCCCCATGTCATACAGTACATTCTTGTATTCCTCAGTTCCCCATGTTATACAGTACATTCTTGTATTCTCCAGTTTCCTATGTTATACAGTACATTCTTGTATTCTCCAGTTCCCCATGTTATACAGTACATTCTTGTATTCCTCGGTTCCCTATGTTATACAGTACATTCTTGTATTCCCCAGTTCCCCATGTTATACAGTACATTCTTGTATTCCTCAGTTCCCCATGTTATACAGTACATTCTTGTATTCCTCAGTTCCCCATGTTATACAGTACATTCTTCTATTTCTCAGTTCCCCATGTTATACAGTATATTCTTGTATTCTCCAGTTCCCCATGTTATATGCACATTCTTGTATTCCTCAGTTCCCCATGTTATGTGCACATTCTTGTATTCCTCAGTTCCCCATGTTATACAGTACATTCTTGTATTCCTCAGTTCCCTATGTTATATGCACATTATTGTATTCCTCAGTTCCCTATGTTATACAGTACATTCTTGTATTCTCCAGTTCCCCATGTTATACAGTACATTCTTGTATTCTCCAGTTCCCCATGTTATACAGTACATTCTTGTATTCTCCAGTTTCCTATGTTATACAGTACATTCTTGTATTCCTCAGTTCCCCATGTTATACAGTACATTCTTGTATTCCCCAGTTCCCCATGTTATACAGTACATTCTTGTATTCCCCAGTTCCCCATGTTATAAAGTACATTCTTTTATTCCTCAGTTCCCCATGTTATACAGTACATTCTTGTATTCCCCAGTTCCCCATGTTATACAGTACATTCTTGTATTCCTCAGTTCCCCATGTTATATGCACATTCTTGTATTCTCCAGTTCCCCATGTTATACAGTACATTCTTGTATTCCTCAGTTCCCCATGTTATACAGTACATTCGTGTATTCCTCAGTTCCCCATGTTATATATTACATTCTTGTATTCCTCAGTTCCCCATGTTATACAGTACATTCTTGTATTCTCCAGATCCCCATATTATTCAGTACATTCTTGTATTCCTCAGTTCCCCATGTTATATGCACATTCTTGTATTCCTCAGTTCCCCATGTTAAATGCACATTCTTGTATTCTCCAGTTCCCCATGTTATATGTACATTCTTGTATTCCTCAGTTCCCCATGTTATACAGTACATTCTTGTATTCCTCAGTTCCCCATGTTATACAGTACATTCTTGTATTCCTCAGTTCCCCATGTTATATGTACATTCTTGTATTCCTCAGTTCCCCATGTTATACAGTACATTCTTGTATTCCTCAGTTCCCCGTGTTATACAGTACATTCTTGTATTCCTCAGTTCCCCATGTTATACAGTACATTCTTGTGTTCCCCATGTTCCCCAGTTCCCCATGTTATACAGTACATTCTTGTGTTCCTCAGAAAATTGAAATCAAAAGCATTTGTAGCCCTTCAAGCCCTAGAGAAGGATCTGAACCAACTTGCTCAGTTTCAGAGGTCAGTCTGTGCCTTCTTCAATCATCTGTCATTGGTTTGTGTGGGTGGTACTGTCTGAATGTTAGTGTGGTACTGTCTGGTGGTTAGTGTGGTACTGTCTGATGGTTTGTGTGGGTGGTACTGTCTGGATGTTTGTGTGGTACTGTCTAGTGGTTTGTGTGGGTGGTACTGTCTGGTTGTTTGTGTGGGTGGTACTGTACTGTCTGGTGGTTTGTGTGGTACTCTCTGGTGGCTTGTGTGGGTGGTACTGTCTGGTGGTTTGTGTGGTACTGTCTGGTGGCTTGTGTGGTACTGTCTGGTGGTTTGTGTGGGTGGTACTTCTTCCTCTACGTTCATCCGGAGTTGTTTTTTTTTCTGGACGTGATTGTGTTGTGCCTGTTTACAGCAGAGCTGCGTTCTTGCGCCGTTAGGCCGACACATCCGACTTCTGCGGGCATTTGTTGACCGGGTTAACCTTCTCGGGTGGGTGGTGTGGTTTGTGTGGGTGGTACTGTCTGGTGGTTTGTGTGGTACTAACAGGCTGATAGGCTAGCAGGGAGGGCACCTCTTGGTGGTATTTTGCCTATGGACACGGGAGAAGTGGTCGTGTGCTTGTGGGACCAGGTGGAGAAGGCGGAGGAACAGATTGAGAACCCATATGTGGAAAGAATGAGATTGCGGGCGATCGGCAGGGGTTCTGGAAGAATATCAAAACTGAGAGGGAAGACCAGGAGAACTTTTAATCAGATAGCGATGGGAACGATTAGTAGTAAGACTCTTCGCTGGCTGTTGAACGAGGGGATGGAGCATGTATGGGAAATCCTGAGTGCAGTGATGTCGGTTCTTAACTCAACTCAACCTTGTATGGTACTGTCTGGTGATTTGTTTGGTACTCTCTGGTGGCTTTTGTGGTACCTTCTGATGGTTTGTGTGGTACTGTCTGGAATTGACACTACATCTGAGGAGTGGAAAGGTGGGTCAGTGGATCAGAAAATGATGGCTCTAGCAAGTGAGAATGTTATGGTAAGACACTAGTGGAGTGGAGTGTGGCTCTCCTAGCATAGAAAGTCGGATTTTGTTTTGTGGCATGATTCTCCATGTTTGTATCCACATGAAATGCGACCTGGCCGAGGAATCCCTTGATGTTGTCATGTGTTCACCTGTGATGCCACCTGGCTGAGGAATCCCTTGATGTTGTCACATGTTCACCTGTGATGGTGATGATAGTTTGTGGGGTGTGATGTACATCAACTAGATGACAGTATTCTCGTGTTGTTGCTCCACAGTTCCATTAGCGGTGTTGCTAACTATATCCACAAGTGTCCGCTGGGGATTATGCTGCCTCGTCTCGCAGGTAAGTGATGTCTATGGTTGATCTATGTTGTGAGCTCATTGGCTGCCTTGTGTGTTCACATGTCAGGTAGTTATTGCAGTGTTGTTCAAATCAGTCTGTAGTTATTACGGTGTTGTAGCCATCAGTCAGTTGTTCACATCAGTCAGTTGTACACATCTAAGAGGCAGTTATTGCTGTGTTGTTCACATCAGTCAGGCAGTTATTACAGTATTCACATCAGTCAGGCAGTTATTACAGTGTTCACATCAGTCAGGCAGTTATTACAGTGTTCACATCAGTCAGGCAGTTATTACAGTATTCACATCAGTCAGGCAGTTATTACAGTGTTCACATCAGTCCGGCAGTTATTACAGTGTTCACATCAGTCAGGCAGTTATTACAGTGTTCACATCAGTCAGGCAGTTATTACAGTGTTCACATCAGTCAGGCAGTTATTACAGTGTTCACATCAGTCAGGCAATTATTACAGTGTTCACATCAGTCAGGCAGTTATTACAGTATTCACATCAGTCAGGCAGTTATTACAGTGTTCACATCAGTCAGGCAGTTATTACAGTGTTCACATCAGTCAGGCAGTTATTACAGTGTTCACATCAGTCAGGCAGTTATTACAGTATTCACATCAGTCAGGCAGTTATTACAGTATTCACATCAGTCAGGCAGTTATTACAGTGTTCACATCAGTCAGGCAGTTATTACAGTGTTCACATCAGTCAGGCAGTTATTACAGTATTCACATCAGTCAGGCAGTTATTACAGTGTTCACATCAGTCAGGCAGTTATTACAGTGTTCACATCAGTCAGGCAGTTATTACAGTGTTCACATTAGTCAGGCAGTTATTACAGTGTTCACATCAGTCAGGCAGTTATTACAGTGTTCAAATCAGTCAGGCAGTTATTACAGTGTTCACATCAGTCAGGCAGTTATTACAGTGTTCACATCAGTCAGGCAGTTATTACAGTGTTCACATCAGTCAGGCAGTTATTACAGTGTTCACATCAGTCAGGCAGTTATTACAGTGTTCACATCAGTCAGGCAGTTATTACAGTGTTCACATCAGTCAGGCAGTTATTACAGTGTTCACATCAGTCAGGCAGTTATTACAGTGTTCACATCAGTCAGGCAGTTATTACAGTGTTCACATCAGTCAGGCAGTTATTACAGTGTTGTTTACATCAATCAGGCAGTTATTACAGTGTTGTTTACATCAATCAGGAAGCTATTATTGTTCTTCACATCAGTCGAGTAATTATTACAATGTTGTTCACATCAGTCATGTTATTACAGTGATGCTGACATCAGTCATGTTATTACTGTGAGGTTTGTGTGGGTATGTCTGTGATCTTTGTGTGGATATGTCTCTGATCTTTGTGTGGGTATGTCTCTGATGTGTATGTGGGTATGTCTCTGATGTGTATGTGGGTATGTCTCTGATGTGTATGTGGGTATGTCTGATGTGTATGTGGGTATCTCTGATGTGTATGTGGGTATGTCTGAAGTGTATGTGGGTATGTCTGATGTGTATGTGGGTATGTCTCTGATGATGTGTATGTGGGTATGTCTCTGATGTGTATGTGGGTATGTCTGATGTGTATTGGGTATGTCTGATGTGTATGTGGGTATGTCTCTGATGTTTGTGTGGGTATGCCTCTGATGTTTGTGTGGGTATGTCTGATGTTTGTGTGGGTATGTCTGATGTTTGTGAGGGTATATCTCTAATGTTTGTGTGGGTGTGTCTCTGATCTTTATATGGGTATGTCTCTGATGTTTATGTGGATATGTCTCTGATGTTTGTGTGGATATGTCTCTGATGTTTGTGTGGGTATGCCTCTGATGTTTGTGTTGGTATGTCTGATGTTTGTGTGGGTATGTCTGATGTTTGTGTGGGTATATCTCTAATGTTTGTGTGGGTGTGTCTCTGATCTTTGTATGGGTATGTCTCTGATGTTTATGTGGATATGTCTCTGATGTTTGTGTGGATATGTCTCTGATGTTTGTGTGGGTATGTCTCTTGATGTGGGTATGTCTGATGTTTGTATGGGTATGCATGATGTTTGTGTGGGTGTGTCTCTGATCTTTGTATGGGTATGTCTCTGATGTTTATGTGGATATGTCTCTGATGTTTGTGTGGATATGTCTCTGATGTTTGTGTGGGTATGTCTCTTGATGTGTGTATGTGTGGGTATGTCTGATGTTTGTATGTGTATGCATGATGTTTGTGTGGGTATGTCTCTGATGTTTGTGTGGGTATGTCTGATTTTTGTGTGGGTATGTCTGATGTTTGTGTGGGTATGTCTGATCTTTGTGTGGGTATGTCTCTGATCTTTGTGTGGGTATGTCTCTGATCTTTGTGTGGGTATGTCTCTGATCTTTGTGTAGGTATGTTGTGACATGAGTTCTGTGTATTGTCAGCAGTATGGTGTGACCTCTGTTTGCATCATGCCAATCATGTGTATAGGATATGCCAAGTATACAAAGTAAGAGAATGGCACATGGAAGTCACAGCCCAAGTGAACCTGCCTGTACAAACCGTGTGAAGTTTGATGTTGTTTGTATGAGTGTCATGAACATTTTATATGTGAATAGCGCATGTGCTTCGTTAGAGCAGAAACACCCCACCCTAGAACATTTTATATGTGAATAGCGCGTGTGCTTCGTTAGAGCAGGAACAACCCACCCTAGAACATTTTATATGTGAATAGCGCGTGTGCTTCGTTAGAACAGGAACACCCCACCCTAGAACATTTTATATGTGAATAGCGCGTGTGCATCGTTAGAGCAGGAACACCCCACCCTAGAACATTTTATATGTGAATAGTGCATGTGCATCGTTAGAGCAGGAACACCCCACCCTAGAACATTTTATATGTGAATAGTGCATGTGCATCGTTAGAGCAGGAACACCCCACCCTAGAATCATTGGTGCTACATTCTTGTACTTGCAGGCAAGCCCATGAAATTAATCTATTTTGTATCGCCATACGACCTGCTGGACAAGACGTCTCTAGCGGCTCACCCACTGACTGTGGAAGGTAAACTATTGTAGTGTGAGAGCATGATACTGTTGTAGTGTGAGAGCATGATACTTGTGTAGTATGAGAAAATGATACTTGTGTAGTATGAGAGCATGGTACTGTTGTATGAGAGAATGATACTGTTATAGTGTGAGAGAATGATGCTGTTGTAATATGAGAGCATGATACTGTTGTAGTATAAGAGCATGATACTGTTATATGAGAGAATGATACTGTTGTAGTATGAGAGCATGATACTGTTGTAGTATGAGAAAATGATACTTGTGTAGTATGAGAAAATGATACTTGTGTAGTATGAGAGCATGGTACTGTTGTATGAGAGAATGATACTGTTATAGTGTGAGAGAATGATACTGTTGTAGTATGAGAGCATGATACTGTTGTAGTGTGAGAGAATGGTACTGTTGTAATATGAGAGCATGATACTGTTGTAATATGAGAGCATGATACTGTTGAATTATGTGATACTGTTGTATGAGAGAATGATACTGTTGTAGTATGAGAGAATGATACTGTTGTAGTATGAGAGAATGATACTGTTGTAGTATGAGAGAATGATACTGTTGTAGGTGATACTGTTGTATGAGAGAATGGTACTGTTGTATGAGAGAATGGTACTGTTGTATGAGAGAATGATACTGTTGTATGAGAGAATGATACTGTTGTAATATGAGAGCATGATACTGTTGTAGTATGAGAGCATGATACTGTTGTAGTATGAGAGCATGATACTGTTGTATGAAAGAATGATACTGTTGTAGTATGAGAGAATGATACTGTTATATGAGAGAATGATACTGTTGTAGTATGAGAGCATGATACTGTTATAGTGTGGGAGAATGGTACTGTACTATTATGAGAGAATGGTACTGTTGTAATATGAGAGCATGATACTGTTGTAGTATGTGATACTGTTGTATGAGAGAATGATACTGTTGTCATCATTCATCATTGGCACCTTTCCGTCTTGACAGACGATAGTTTGGTACATTGTGCTTCAAAAAGGCTTAATAACTACGATCCATGGCGGTGGCGAGTGTGGCTGGTAAGGCCAATTCTTGCTGCAAATGTTTGCCCACAGTAGGTGCATGTGAAAACATGGTCATTTCCACCATTTTGCACCATCTTATGTCTCTCACGCTCTGTGTGTGCTTTATCTGCAATCATTTTCTCCTTTGTCTTTATTCCATTTCTGATAGTTACCCTCCATGCAACACGTTCAGCGGCGACGTGCTCCCAATGTGCATTATCAATGCCTGTATCAATCATGTCCCGCTTACACACATCTTTGCATCGTAGTAGAGGCCGACCCTGAGATCTCCTACCCGTCTGTAATTCACCGAAAAAGATGTCCTTTGGTATTCTACCATCATCCATCCTCCTAACGTGTCCTATCCATCTAAGTCTACGAAGACTGAGCATGGAATACACCGTCATACAACCTGATCTTTCCAATACTTCAGTATTTGTGATTTTGTCTTGCCACTTAATACCAAGTATTCTTCGCAGACACCGCATATGAAAGCTGTTTAAACGTTTCTCTTGGCGTGGGTAAGTTGTCCAGGTTTCACTGCCATAAAGAAGAGTACTAAGGACACAGGCTTGGTAGACGAGAACTTCTGTTTTGGCAGTAAGCTTCCTGTTCTCCCAGACTCTTTTAGCTAACATGTTCATTGTTGTTGCTGCCTTGCCAATCCTGATGTTGATTTCCTGATCGAGGGATAATTTGCTATTTACCTCTGATCCTAGATATGTAAAATGGTCTACTATCTCCAGTTCGGCGTCGTCAATAAAGATTGATGGTACACCATGTGCACCTTGTGACATAATCTGTGTCTTCTTTTTGTTAATTGTTAAACCAAATTCAGAACAAGCATTGGAGAACGCAGATAGTAGATGTTGTAATTCTTCCTCAGAGTGGGTTGTAATCGCAGCATCATCCGCAAAAAGCAACTCTCTGATTAGTACCCTCCTAATTTTGGTCTTGGCCTTCAATCTCTGAGCATTATAGAGGCCACCATCTGAGCGTGAGTGAATGTATATACCGTCATCCTGATCACGAAAGGCATATTTCAGTAGAAGTGAAAAGTATATCACAAAGAGTGTGGGGGTTAGTACACAACCTTGCTTAACTCCACTCTTGATTTCAAACTCTTCTGAAGTTGAGCCATCAAACTTGATTATACCCTTCATGCCTGTGTGGAACGATTCCACAATGGACAGAAGAGTTGGTGGGCAGCCAATCTTCTTTAGTGCTTTGAACAGACCCTCACGACTGACCAAATGGAATGCCTTTGTGAGATCGATGAAGGCAATAAACAGTGGCTGATTTTGTTCCCGGCATTTTTCTTGCATCTGGCGCAATGAGAATATCATATCAATGGTAGACCGGTTCTGACGGAAGCCGCACTGTGATTCGGGGTAGACTTGATCTCCCAGGACTTGAAGTCTGTGCAGGACAATTCTGGCAAATACTTTCCCAACAATACACAGAAGTGAGATACCCCTATAGTTACAGTCGCTCTGATCTCCCTTGTTCTTGTACAGCGTTATGATGTTTGAATCTTTGAAATCCTGTGGGACTTTTCCTTCTCGCCAGCATAGCTCTATTAGCTGGTGGATCTGTAGAGCGAGTGTGTCTTGCCCACTCCTGATCACCTCTATTGGAATCCCATCCTTACCTGGAGCCTTGCCAGATGCAAGCTCATTTATAGCACACTTAACTTCTGTTATAGTGGGAAGTGTGTCCAGGTGGTCAAGAGTTGGCAGGGCCTCTATGGCGTTGAGGGCATCATCCGCTAGTTTGGTCTCACTTGAGTAAAGCTCTAAATAGTGCTCGACCCATCTATCCATCTGCTGTTTCTTATCAGTGATGATTTCTCCAGTCAAGGTTTTCAGCGGTGCACTTCTTTTGATCACTGGACCACAGGCTTTCTTTATCCCTTCATACATGCTTCTGATGTTTCCCTTATCACTTGCGATTTGAATGGACTCACATAACTTGATCCAATAGTCATTCGCACACTGCCTGGCAGCCTTTTGTACATCCTTCCTCGCTTGCTTCAGCTCACTCAGAGTGTTACGCGTTGGTCTTTCCTTGTTTCTTAAGAGAGCTATCTTCTTTTTATCAATCAAGGGCTGAAGTATCTGGCTGTTTGCCGCAAACCAGTCCTGCCTCTTATGATCCACAGTGCCGTAAACCCCTACTGCTGTTTTATAAATAGTTTCCTTAAGTTTACTCCATTTATCATGTACTATACAATTTTCTGATGTATCATTGAAAGCGTCTTCAAGTTGCTGTTGAAATTCAAAGCACTTTCCAGGATCGTGAGTGTTAGTAATATTAATCCTGGGGCTAGACTTGTGTTTAGCTGTGTAGATTCTCTTTGATCTCAGTCTAACCCTTGCAACAACCAAAGAATGATCTGTATCACAGTCAGCACTGTGGTAACTTCGAGTTAATGATGTATGGTTCAGATGTTGTCTCCGTGTGATAATGAAGTCCAGCTGATGCCAATGGCTGGATCTTGGATGTTTCCATGTGACCTTATGCATCTCTTTTGTTTTAAAAAAGGAGTTTGTAATACATAGGTCATTTCTAGTGCAATGCTCCAGGCTCCAGCAGCCTTTGCCCATTATCATTCATGCGACCGATGTTGTATTTTCCAAGGCACACTGGCCATGAACTCGAGTCCTTGCCCACACGAGCATTGAAATCACCGAGCATATAAATGTAGTCAGATTTTGGAACTGCCTTGATCGCAGAGTCTAGCTGCTCATAGAACGTATCCTTCACATCATCAGAGGAAGCGAGTGCCGGTGCATATGCAGTGAGAATGGTGGCAAATCCACAAGAGGTTGCCAAGCGCAGTGATAATAGTCTTTCATTACCTCCAGCTGGGATATCAATCATTCCCAGTAGCGAATTCTTCACTGCAAAGCCCACATCATGTTGCCTTTTTTCTGCCTGCCCTCTTCCCTTCCAAAAAAAGGTGTAATTGATTTCCCTGAGTGACCCTTCCTCAGCGAGGCGAGTCTCCTGCAGGCCAGCAATATCAATGTTAAGACGATTGAGTTCAGCATCAATAACAGCCGTTTTTCTCACATCGTCAATATTTGTCAAGTCAGTGGAAAATCCTGGACACATGGTTCTCACGTTCCAGGTTGCAAGCCGTAGCTTGAGGTTTCCATTCTTTTTATTAGTACCTGGTGCATTGGTTTTACAGCCTGCGATTCAGATTTTGTCCTATCCCCAAGCACCCATTGAAGCAGGCAGGCTGTGGCGGATCACTGTTGTAGTATGAGAGAATGGTACTGTTGTAATATGAGAGCATGATACTGTTGTAGGTGATACTGTTGTATGAGAGAATGATACTGTTGTAGTATGAGAGAATGGTACTGTTGTAATATGAGAGCATTATACTGTTGTTGTATGAGAGCATGATACTGTTGTAGTATGTGATAATGTTGTATGAGAGAATGATACTGTTGTAGTATGAGAACATGATACTGTTATAGTGCGAGAGAATGGTACTGTACTATTATGAGAGAATGGTACTGTTGTAATATGAGAGCATGATACTGTTGTAATATGAGAGCATGATACTGTTGTATTATGTGATACTGTTGTATGAGAGAATGATACTGTTGTAGTATGAGAGCATGATACTGTTATAGTGTGAGAGAATGATACTGTTGTAATATGAGAGCATAAAACTGTTGTAGTATGAGAGCATGATACTGTTATAGTATGAGAGAATGATACTGTTGTAATATGAGAGCATAAAACTGTTGTAGTATGAGAGCATGATACTGTTATAGTATGAGAGAATGATACTGTTGTAATATGAGAGCATAAAACTGTTGTAGTATGAGAGCATGATACTGTTGTAGTATGAGAGAATGGTACCTGACAGTTTCCCAGGAATGCTACCTGGTCAAAAATGCACGCTAAAGTCGATGTGTTGGCCTACGGGTTTCGGCCCAAGGGCGCATAACAGACACATCGCAATCACATCTGAAAAAACACTCCGGATGAACGAAAAGAAGAAGAAGAAGTACCTGACAGTTTACACAAATAACTGATTTGACTGATACCTGACCTGACAGTTTACACAGAAAACTGACCTGACAGTTTACACATATAATTGACCTGACTGTTTACATAGGTAACTGACACAACAGTTTAACTCAATCTTTAATTACATGACAATTTACATAGATAACTGACACAACTTTACATAGAATGCTGACATGACAGCTCAAGACAATCTGTACTTTCATAACAAACACAATATGTACGGCAACAGGCAACAAACACAACATTTACAGCAACAGGCAACAAACACAACATTTAAGGCAATGTGCGGCAGTAAAAACATCGATTTTTGGTCAACTTGGCTATTTTTGGAATAGCTCATTTTTAGACACCCTATCATGTCTTCTATCAGATTCTGTACTTGTTTTTGTTTAAAAACTGTTATTTTAATGCAATATTCATAATTTACTGAACCCACCCTCTGTGTCAAATTGTCTAATTATTGAAAATTGTTGCGAAATTGACGGTTTTCAAATCCTAGCAACGATATCTCAGGAAAACACGACACGCACGTGTAAGGTATCCCTGGAAACGTCGTGATCTTCCGTAACTGTTCGTAAAACTACGAGTTCGTCTAATCGGAAAGTTTTCTGTGTACATTGGGTTTATTCGTGCCTATCATCTTCCGGAAACTTCCATATATGGAACATCGTAAGCAATCCGTGTTCGCCGATGGCTGAAATTGATCACGTGGGTTTCCAAAATGGCGACTTTGTGTTGTTTACACCTCGCGATGTGCTGAACATTCATTGTTGACGACAGACTGACACGCATTGAAATATGCCTTGTTCTAAGAAATTTAACATCCAGTCATCTACTCAACGTAAGAAATCTCTCAGACTACACCTCGCAAATGCTCGTAAGCAGCGAAAAGCCTATCAGAACGTCGTAAACGATACAGACAATTCTGAAACTACTGAAAGCGACCCAGCTAAAGTGCACATGCCACTTCTTCCAAATCCAAGTGTTTTGACAGTGAATCTGAATGAATCAGTGCTATCGTGTTCTTCTCAAAGTTGTGGAAGTGATTCTTTTATTACCCGAAGCCAATTTAAAAGAGATACGTATAAATACACAACATCCACTAGCAGCAAGTATGATTCTGGTGACGACAATGGATATCAAAAACGGGAACACAGAGCAATAGTTGATTGTTCAGAAATTGAGGCAATAATCAAATTGTTATGTTGTCCAGTTTGTAAAAATTATAGTCTTATTTTGAAAACTGACAGCAAGAAAGCCAAGGGATTAGCTGTGTATGCAGAGGTTTACAGCTCTTGTTGTGAAGAAGTGGTGTGTGGAAGATACCTATCTGCAAGAAGTAATGATGGGTATAGATCTTTTGCTGTCAACAGCCAGTCAGTATATTCAGCATTAGTCTGTGGGATGGGTGCAACGACATTCAAAAATTTTTGTGAAAACATGAACCTGCAAGGTCTTCATCACAAAACATTTCACAGCAAAGCGAATAAACTATATTCAAAGATAGAAGATCTGGAGGACACTGTTTTTTCTCAAACCGTAAAATATGTTCGACAGGCTCATGCACAACAGTCAGGCATAACTCTACATGACAATGATGTGCTAGATATTAGTGTCAGCTTTGATGGCACTTGGCTGACTAGAGGCCACACATCCCACATTGGAGTTGGCTGTGCAGTGGATGTTCTTACAGGACTTTGCATAGATGCCCATGTTATGTCCACATATTGCCAGGTGTGTGAAACCACTTGTAAGACACTTTCCAGGGACAAACCAGATTAATTTGCAGCATGGAAGGCAGAACATCTTCTAAACTGTGACAACAATTTCACAGGATCTGCTGGAATGATGGAGGTGGAGGCTGCAAGGGTGCTGTGGCGACGGTCTGTGGCCCGTCATAAATTTCGCTACACATCAATACTTTCTGATGGTGACACCAAAACATTTGCGGAACTTACCAAGATCAAACCATATGGGGATGACATTCAGATAGACAAAGAGGAGTGTATCAACCATGTCAGTAAACGCCTTGGAACAGCACTGCGCAATGTTGTTGCTGACTGCCGAAAGCAAGGTGTGACCCTAGGAGGACGCTGTAAAGGTCAGCTTACACAAAATGCCATCCGTAGGCTGACAATTTATTACAATAGAGCCATACGAAACAACACAAGTGTAGAATCCATGAGGAAAAGTGTTATGGCTTCACTGCATCACTGTTTTTCAACAGACAAAAGTCCACGTCATGAAATGTGCCCGAGTGGAGAGCAATCTTGGTGTTTTTTTTCAATCCACCCTGGCTAAGCATCAGGTACCAGGTCCTCATGACAAGATGTTACACACATGGCTCAACCGTGACAAGCTTGAGAAATATCTGTTGCCAATTTATGAAAGGCTGTCTGACACTAAACTACTTAGTAGATGTGTGTCAGGACAAACTCAGAATTCAAATGAGTGTTTACACAGCTTGATATGGGCTCGATGCACTAAAGACAACTTTGCCTCTCGCAAGCGTGTTCAGTTTGCAGTTGTAACTGCAGCAAGAGAGTTCAACTTTGGAGCTGCTGCTGCCCAAGACAATGCAGAGTTTTATGGACCTTCTACAGGCCTGCATATGCAGAGACTAGGAACATCTAGGATGCAGAAGCAAGTAAGAAATAGTCTGAAGTACAAGAAGGACAAACAAACTAAAAGACGCGACACTGTACGAGCGGCCAAACTGAAGAGACAAGGTGAGCTGCATGCTCTGGAGGGAGGTCCTGCATATTCAGCAGGACAATTTTAACACTCAAGGTACAGTTTTACACTTTTTTTCTCTGTAAAAGAGTGCATTAGTAATAAAAAACAAAAAAATAATTAGTTCTTCCCCGTTTTCTCATTTCGCCAGTTTTTTATACATAAGTACAATTGTTTTAAAAACTATTCGTTAGATTTCTATAAAACTTTGCAGAGATATTCTTTATTATATCACTTACATTGTGAGTAGATTAATCTTGAAAATTACATTTTAGTTTTTGTGCTACACTAAAAAAAAAAAAAAAATGTCATGAAAAATGTCATTACCATTTTCACATTTTGAAGGAAAAAAAAACTGCAAAGAGATATCATATAAATTTTCTACTAAACTTGTAAAGGGTCTATTTACTTACACATAAAACAAAGAATTTAGCCTGTACATTAAAAAATAAATGTTTTATGGGTATATTAAGAAATTCAATATGGCCGTTGTTTATCTTGGTTTCCATAGCAACCGTTAAGTGCAAAGTCAATTTGACAATATTTTATCGATCAGCAGTCTTTAATATCAAACCCTATACCATAAAAGAACATAGAAATTAAGTATTATGGAATTAAATTTTTTACGGTTAGCATCGCCTTAAAGCAACCAGCAACAAACACAACATTTACAGCAACCGGCAACAAACACAACATTTCCAGCAACAGGCAACAAACACAACATTTACAGCAACGGGCAACAAACACAACATTTGCAACTGACAGACAAGAGACAAGTGACATGGCAATGATAACTGCCAACTGTCTGTAGCAGCGGATGTGTGATCATATCTCATAATTCTCATTCATCCTGCGATTTGGTCTGTTCTTTCAGCCATCACAGAAAACTTCCTAGGTCAAAGTGTCAATGTGTGTATCGAGCCTGTTCCAGAGTCTGCCCCAGCCAACAAGCTTCAGACCATGCCTCTCATGAATGTCAACAAGACACAGGACGGAAAGAGGTTTGCATCCACTTGTTTTCATTTGCTACAGCCACAGACACTGCTAGATAACTCTGTGATTGATCTGTACATTAGCCAGCTGGTGTCATGTCTGTCTGTGGTTGTCTGGCTGTGGCAGATGTGTACATTAGCCAGATGGTGTCATGGCTGTCTGTGGTTGTCTGGTTGTGGCAGATGTGTACATTAGCCTGCTGGTGTCGCGGTTGTGACAGATGCCCCACCTACAGTCATTGACCCAGCATATTGTTCTCTCTTCTTCCACCTTGTATCTTCCATTGGGGCATACGTCCCATCTACTGCAGCTCCCTCCATGTCCTCCCATCATAGGCCCTCAGCCAGGTCCCTCCATGTCCTCCCATCATAGGCCCTCAGCCAGGTCCCTCCATGTCCTCCCATCATAGGCCCTCAGCCAGGTCCCTCCATGTCCTCCCATCATAGGCCCTCAGCCAGCTTCCTCCATGTCCTCCCATCATAGGCCCTCAGCCAGGTCCCTCCATGTCCTCCCATCATAGGCCCTCAGCCAGGTCCCTCCATGTCCTCCCATCATAGGCCCTCAGCCAGGTCCCTCCATGTCCTCCCATCATAGGCCCTCAGCCAGCTCCCTCCATGTCCTCCCATCATAGGCCCTCAGCCAGCTCCCTCCATGTCCTCCCATCATAGGCCCTCAGCCAGGTCCCTCCATGTCCTCCCATCATAGGCCCTCAGCCAGCTCCCTCCATGTCCTCCCATCATAGGCCCTCAGCCAGGTCCCTCCATGTCCTCCCATCATAGGCCCTCAGCCAGCTCCCTCCATGTCCTCCCATCATAGGCCCTCAGCCAGGTCCCCCCCCCCCATGTCCTGCCATCATTAGCCTTCAACTGGCCCCCTCCATGTCCTCCCAACATAAGCCTTTCTCTCTTGCCAGATTTGTGTTAGAGTGTCATAAACCTATGGCTTGTGACAGAAAGTAATAGCACTAATAATACCCCAACTGACCTGAACTGGTTGTAACGGAAATCAACAGAAATAACCTTGTGATAACATTACAATAATGTTTAGTGATTATGAGTTTAGTTTAGTCGTTGGATCAACATCACTGCACATGGGTTTAACCCATAAGTGCTCCGGTTTCCTCTTAACTCAAACCTGAGTCTGGAGAAACTCAGCTCAGTGCACGACTCCGTTGCATCAGCGAGGATCCTGAGAATACTTTGGGTAGATTTTTAACTTGAAATTTTGCCCGGGCAGCGCCGTTAGGCTACTCTTTTTCAATTTCCAACTGCCAAGGGATTTTTTACGTGCGCAACAATACACACGGGCATCCAATCTCACTACCCAGAGACCAGGGGAAATTTTATTGCTGGAAGTCCACATGAAAAAATCCCGGCCCTCACCAGGGCTTGAACCCAGGACCTCCAGCACTCAAGGCGGACACCATACCTCGAGACCACTCAGCCCCCCCCCCCCCCCCCCCCCCACTCGATGTGCCTACACCGGCAACAGTCGAGGTATCTCGAACTCGTAAATGCAATAAACAGCAACGAAGGACAACGAACCAAATGTGTGTCCTTACCTTGAACAGAACGTGAAAATGGCAACTCAAGATTGCAAAGCGCTACCAGAATTTTATTCTGCAGCAGACATACGGATAAACTCTCGCAGACACCTAGGTTGATCCCTATAGACGGGATCGGCACCTATTCTATTAATCCACCGATGAGCTCTCAGTCTACCGCGCTCACCTTGAAGCCAAATCTACCGATTCTCAATTCAGGCTGTAAATCAGATCTAGGTTTTTCATCTCCCGGTTATTTCACTGTCGGATCATCATCAGCGCATCCCTCTCCTGACTCAGAGCTGCCTCACGCTCAGATCATCGCGTCCAGATGTCACCTCACACAGATCCTCCGAAAAACACGTCCTTATTCGAAAACACAATCACAGCGTCTCCCGTTACCGTCTAATGATGTTGTTCACATTCTCCTTGGATTCCTTTGTTGACGTCCACTTTAGTGTCCGAGCGGGAATTCCAGTTTTCCCCTTTATACATTTCGTGGTGGGCGTGTCGCCGTATGGCACCCCCCCCCCCCCCCTTCATAATCATATTGAGTATGAGCGTTAGTTACACAAAACATGAATAAAAATCCCTATTCCAAAGGAATAACACAATCACTAACTACCGGCTAACCCTTCTAAGTATTGATGCCTATTTAAAACAACCCTGCACCTAAATGGTTCTAAATCCAGACCATCCCCCAACGCCATCCCAAATGCTAACCTTCTACACAACAACGACCTCTGTCGTTTTCCCTCTTGCCTGGATCGTGCGCACTACGCATGCACCGAGTCGTTAGTTAGTTAGTCGACAGATCATCCTCATTGCACATTGAACCATTCAGTCCATAAGTGCTCGGATCCCCACCTCAGCAAATCCCACAGCGTGTAGCGACTAATGACGCCAGTTCTGTGTTGGTTTATCAATCTTCTTTGGCTTCCTGCGTAGTGTTCTTGTTTGGCCACCCCTCTTTTAATTTGCTGTTCTCGCAGTCTGGCCATGGTTGTAGATTCACAGTCATCACTTGGTTCACGCAAGAGTCTTACTTCTCGTAGAGCATTCAGAATGTCAGCCTGGTCCATGGCGCGTCCGCTGTCCACAGTAGCCTCACCTGCGAGCTTGTCAGCCCGCTCATTTCCTTGTACTCCCGCATGCCCTGGCACGAAGATGAAACTAATCTTTGTCAGCCGAGACCGCTCCAGAGGCAGCAACCATTCTCTTCGGATCAACCCCTCCTGTATCCTCTTGATCATGTTCATTGAGTCGCTAAGGAAATGCCCTAGTGAATGTCTGTGTCTCGAGCCATGTTATTGCTTTACTTACTGCCATGACTTCCATAGTCAGACTACTTGTGGTTTCAGTGAAAGCACCAGTCCTCCTTCACAATTCTCCCTCCGGCCCGAGCTGTAAAGGCCCATGAGCTTCTCACATGTCGGACGACCGACCCATCTGTGTAGATGACCGCATCACCGTCTAGCGAATTCTCGAAAATCAACGCTTGTACTTCAGCCTCCACAGCAGCCGGATTTTCTTGTCTGCATTTTCTATCTAGTTGGATGCAAACTGAAAAGGATGTGCAGAATTCTGTTGGCACTTGCACCCACTCCTCGCCAGGTTCTAAGTCCTCAAGTGAACACACCTGTTGAAAAATGTCTTCGGCTTGACCCATCCACGACCGTCCTCTTTTTAACCTGCTGCCCTTCACCTTCATAATTTCACTATGCAGTGGATGCTGTGTGTTTGCGTTAATTCTGAGGTAGGCGCGTGCCCTGCAAACTTGTATTCTCTCTTCAATGGTTGGAAAATCAAGAAGGTAGCGCATCGCCCTGCATGCTGTATCTCTTGTACATCCAAGAATAATGCGCATAGCTTCATTCTGTATCCTTTCCATCCTTTCTATCTGCTTATGGCTGAGAGTCAAGATTGCCATTGCATACTCCAAAACAGACATGACCAGCCCCTCGTACAGAAGACATAAATGGCGCTGCTCATAGTTTGCTGCCGCCATCACCCGCATCGCAGCCAAACCCCGCTTGGCGTTTGTTATCACCTGGTCTATGTGCTCATTATAAGCAAGACTACGATCAAACCGTATTCCCAGGTAATTCATTGCCTGCGTTCTTTCCACCGTCTCTGAACACAGCATTACAGTTGGTGTTGGAGTGTTGACAATATGATTATTCAACGAGAACCAAGTCACTGTTGCCTTTGTTGGGTTGACCATTGCCCCAGCTTCATCACACCAAGTACTTATGCGATTGAGTTCGGTTTGTAGTTCCACAGCAACCTGCTCTCTATCCTTACCCTGACGATACACTAAAACATCATCGGCATATGACAATGTCCTGCCAGGTCCAGTGATCTGCTCACTGGTGATTCTCACTGTGTAGGCGTTGAACAGTACCGGAGATAATGGTGATCCCTGTGGTAGGCCAGGATATATTGTTGTTGGTTCCGAAGTCCAACTGCCACTGTCAACCGAATCGTGTGCAAACTAAGCACGTATCGGGCTAGTAGTTAATGTGTTGTATTAAATTTAGTTTCATGTGTAATGTGGGGCTGTGACAGAGGGGATGCATTGTCATGAAGGAGACTTCGAGGAACCCATCTTGCGCAAACCTGAGAAAATCCAAGAGTTTTTATAACTGCAATTTCACTACCATTTCTGACTGACAGTTGTAGGGCCAATTGTTGAGTAGTGATTCGCCTTTTTTTTTTTTTTTTTTTGGCACATCCTTTACATGACATTGTACTCAACATCAGCATACTTCAGCTGCTGTTGATATCTTGGCAAGTTTTACGTTCAGTAGTTTGCCATTGCTTTCTGAACAACCGGTTCACATACCCCTGTAAGTAACCAACGTGACGTGATTCGCTGCCAAATCTCACGCAGCTGCGTTTCGTACGAGAGTATATGGGATTACGAACAACGTCCTTAACGCCTACGCCAGGGAGACCGGCAGTGATTCGCCTATCAATAAGAATAATGCCCTTAGCGCATTTCAACATTTCTGCATTCGTGGCTGTGGCAGGACATTCACAGCGTGGCAGATCATACAGCTCTGTATCTCCACTTCCTGATTCTTTGACTGACTATATTCCTGTCGACTACAAAACTTCCACACTAATGAGAAATTCTATGACCACTCGCTGCTTATAACACAAGTTGCTAACATGCTCCATTTCAGTGGTTTAGGGCAGCCATATTACTTGGCCGGTTGCGTTGCAATTTGGTGCACACAGCCGTATTTGAAGTGTGCAAAATTGCATATTTCTATCTTCATTATTAGCTGAGACAAACCATGTGGTGCCTGCCTTTTCTAACGACCCTGGTACATTCTTGTTGGTAGTTGCTTATGGCCTGTGAGGAGTACTTTGTTTCTGTCTGTTATTGGTGGATTGTTGCTGTTGATTATTGATGGTTTGTTATGACAGGACATTGCGGTCAACACCAGCAATTTTCAGCTGCTGTTGATGTACTAGGCAAGTTTTTACGTTCAGTAGTTTGCCATTGCTTTCTGAACGACTGGCTCCCGTACCAATACGTTATAACACAACACGACACGGTCTGCTGCACAAATCGGTCGCAGCTGTGTTTCGAAAGCCTGGTAAGCAGCTCACGAACCTCATTTGCAAGCCTTTGGCCATGGAGACTGGGTATATATGTATGGGTATGGACCGGGTATATGCATAACAATAGTTTGTTACTGTTTGTTATTAGTAGTTTGTTATTATCTGTTGACTTTAGTTTGTTACTGTCTGTTATTAGTAGTTTGTTACTGTTATTGGTGGTTTGTTACTGTCTTTTTTTGTTGTTGTTGATCTCCACAGCTTGCCCTCATTTTCAGCGGTCAGTAAGATCAACAGTATGCTGCTTCCAGCCAGTTTTGTCCTGGTTCTGGCTCAAGGTATTCCAGTCTCCACACAGATCCTCCACAAGATCACCTCCCAGACAGGTCATCTCTATGTTTGTAGATTACTTGCTGTCTGAACTGGATGATTGCTGTCTGAACTGGATGCTTGCCGTCTGAACATGAATGATGCTTGCCATCTGAACTGGATGCTTGCCGTCGGAACATGACATTGTTGAATGCCACTGAATGTTGTCACTTTTGCTATCAGTATGATACATCTTTAGTTGTCAGTATGGTACATCTTTTGCTGTCTGTATGGTACATCTTTTGCTGTCTGTATGGTACATCTTTTGCTGTCAGTATTGTGTGTGTTCACTTTACAAAATGAAAGGAACTGTGTGCTCTGGGGGAGAACTGACGCAGTAAACAGACTGTATTGGACATGATTATGTTAGTTGAGTAAACAAGTAAACAGACTATTGGACATGATCATGTTAGTTGAGTAAACAGGCTGTATTGGGCATGATCAGGTTAGTTTAGTAAACAGACTGTATTGGGCATAATCGGGTTAGTTGAGTAAACAAGCTGGATTGGACATGATCAGGTTAGTTGAGTAAACAGGCTGTATTGGACATGATCAAGTTAGTTGAGTAAACAGGCTGGATTGGGCATGATCAGGTTAGTTGAGTAAACAGGCTGTATTGGATATGATCATGTTAGTTGAGTAAACAGGCTGTATTGGACATGATCATGTTAGTTGAGTAAACAGCAAGTAAACAGACTCTGTGTGTGCGCATGTGCTGACTGGCTGTGTGTGTGTGTGCTGACTGGCTGTGTGTGTGTGTGTGTGCTGACTGGCTGTGTGTATTGTGTGAGGTTTGATGAGAAAGGCCTGGCAGGTGATTCTGGCTGTGTGTATTGTGTGAGGTGTGATGAGCCAGGCCTGGCAGGTGATTCTGGCACTGAGTTCATGCTTGCTCTTTGTGTTACAGGTCTAGACATCCACACAGAAGAAGACAGTCGCAGTCTGCGATCCTTGATTCTGGAAACCTTCTCTGGGGGCGACATCAAGGAAGACCGGAGACTGGTTGTTGTAAGTGTTATTTCCAACAGTCACCAGATGTCACATTTGTGTGGCGTCAACATTCAATGTGTTGATGTCATGTAGGTGATAATGTGTGGTTGAGTATTGTCGTAATGTTGCTGACGCGGGCGTCACTCTGCTGGTCTGAACTGTCTGATACAAGCCAGATGTGTCTGCCTGCTGGATGATTACCTAATCTCTCTACGATGCCATGTGTCTGATCTCTCTGTGGTGTCATGTGCCTCTTATCTCTGTACAGTGTCATGTGTTTCTGATCTGTCTGTAGTGTCGTGTGTCTCTGATCGCTCTATGGTGTCATATGTCGGTTCTTTCTATTGTATCATGTGTCTCTGATCTCTCTATCATGTCATGTGTCTCTGATCGCTCTATCATGTCATGTGTCTCTGATCGCTCTATCATGTCATGTGTCTGTTCTCTCTATGGTGTCATGTGTCTCTGATCTCTCTATCATGTCATGTGTCTCTGATCTTTCTATCATGTCATGTGTCTCTGATCTCTCTATCATATCATGTGTCTCTGATCTAAAACTCTCTATGGTGTCATGTGTCTCTGATCTCTCTGTAGTGTCGTGTGTCTCTGATCACTCTATGGTGTCATGTGTCTCTGATCTCTCTGTAGTGTCATGTGTCTCTGATCGCTCTGTGGTGTCATGTGTCTGTTCGTTCTATGGTGTCATGTGTCTCTGATCTAAAACTCTCTGTGGTGTCATGCGTCTCCATTCTAATACTCTCTATGGTGTCATGTGTCTCTGATCTCTGTGTGGTGTCATGTGTCTCTGTTCTCTCAACAGTGTTATGTGCATTCTGATCTCTCTGTAGTGTTGTATGTCTCTGATCGCTCTATATTGTCATGTGTCTCTGTTCTGTCTACGATGTCGTGTGACTGATCTCTCTACAGTGTCATGTGTCTCTTATCTCTCTGCGATGTCATGTGTCTCTGATCTCTCTATGGTGTCATGTGTCTCTGTTTTCTCTACGGAGATACCGTCTCTAGACTCCAGCGGATTCATAGGCCAAAATGGCCTGGCACTCAAAGTCAATACAATCTGGTTCTAGCTGGTAGTGGATCTGTCAATAGTTCTGATACACGGCACAATCACTCCATAAAGGTACTTGCCGTGAGTCTAGTCGGTCAGCAGATATCATAGACATAGTAAATATACTTGGTAAGGACGACGGCCAAGGGTTAGCCGGACTCAACCTCCAGTGTAGTAAACTCTGGTGACACATACATGGTAGGATCCATTGTAGGGTTCTTGGTCCGCTAATCACACTTGCCTGGTCCCAATCACTGGACCCGTCACCAACTGATAAGACTTCACTCAAGAAGGTAGTACCTGTGGAAGACAACACTCAGTGAAGGTATTTAGAACCAAGCTTACCATGAGCGAGTTCACTCTCACCACCTTCCTCAGCTACATGGAGTCTTCACAGGAGAGTCCCAGTCCCTTCATATGCTGCTCACATGTGCCAGAGAAGAACTGGGTCTAGGACCTGACAGGCTGCTAAGTGCCCCGCTTTATCTTCCCTGGACTGGAGTATAGCTTGGGCCAAGGTGGCTGGTCACTCGTCACTGAGGTGTCGTCCTAACCTGCAAAACTTCTACCTGACATATAGGGTTAGTGAATCATTAGTAATGTTAGGCAGAATGGCCCTGAAGTAGGGCCGGTGATGAAGCACCTGGACCCCTTCCTGGTCATGCCAATCTCCCTGATTCACGTCCCTATTACCAGCCAGCGCAGATATAGTACCGTGCCTCAGGTACAAAATCCAAATCTAATAGTATATACATGGTCTTAATAATTCTCCATGTAGCAGAGATCCACACCCCGTTCTCCCCTCCCTCCTCAAGGGCCGGAGCATTTAGAACGGTGTCACTGCCCTTATAGGACAGCCCTGTCCCGTCGGTCAATTCTCCCACATTGTCCACCTCTCCGGAATCCACTATATACTAAGCTGGCATTCCATTGAGGGACACTATCTATAAGACATTGAGGGACACTATCTATAAGACATTGAGGGACACTATCTATAAGACATTGAGGGACACTATCTATAAGACATTGAGGGACACTATCTATAAGACATTGAGGGACACTATCTATAAGACATTGAGGGACACTATCTATAAGACATTGAGGGACACTATCTATAAGACATTGAGGGACACTATCTGTAAGACATTGAGGGACACTATCTGTAAGACATTGAGGGACACTATCTGTAAGACATTGAGGGACACTATAAGACATTGAGGGACACTATCTATAAGACATTGAGGGACACTATAAGACATTGAGGGACACTATCTATAAGACATTGAGGGACACTATCTATAAGACATTGAGGGACACTATCTATAAGACATTGAGAGACACTATCTATAAGACAGATGAGAGGAAGGCCAAGAAAAGAAGCCAGTGGTCGCCCCACCAAGTGACAAAGACTTTCGACTCAAGTCACGACCTTGAAACGACCTCCGATAGTTCTACATATCTTCGCACTACATTCGCCTCGCCGAGCTGCGTCGATCGAGCCTGCACATGCCCTAGTATAGGCTATGTCCTACACTACTTCCGGTTTCCTCGTGGCATCATTCCGCATCGACGACGTTCGATTTCAGGAAGCTGGTTCATGTGTGAACTCAAATTAAAGCTCTTGTTGTCCTGAACCCACTTAACCCAACCTACAGTAGCTGTGAATAACCCCAGCGCCGCTAACACAATAAATATCCCTGTATTACACTGCTAGCAAATAAACGCTTCCAACCGGTTTTGACTTCAGGCAACGCCAGTAGTCTGTTCACACATGCCCCACTTTCCCGCGCCAAGGTTAGTACACCGCCTAGCACTATCGGGTCACCGAGTACCAAAGTTAAATAAACTAAAGGGTACACATAACTTCAGATTGCTGAACACAGTTTCATACTGGAGTAGCTGTAACTCAGCAGGACTAGACGTCGGATCTCTTTAACAACCATGAGACATCGATCGCCCCAGCTCTCCCTAATAAAAACACACTGTACACAAAAGCATCTGTCCACGAGCCCTGACAGCCAGCAACTGATCTTTGTCCACCCGGCCTAATCCACTGCGCATGCGCCAAAACCATGCGCTTTCAGCCGGTGAATCATGTTCACCCGGCCTAGGTTTTTGGAATCATCTCGAACGCCAGCCAAAGGGCGGTAATTTTCCAGAGAACCGGGTAGGGTAATAGTAGGATTGTCTGCCTTATACCGCACGGCCAAATCAAACGGCGGCTATCTCGTGACACTCTCTCTAGTGCCATTTTGTCTCTGGTCTCTCTATCATGTGTCTCTGATCTAAAACTCTCTATGGTGTCATGTGTCTCTGATCTCTCTATGGTGTCATGTGTCTTTGATCTCTCTATGGTGTCATGTGTCTCTGATCTCTCTATAGTGTCATGTGTTTCTGATCTCTTTATGGTGTCATGTGTCTCTGATCTCTCTATGGTGTCATGTGTCTCTGATCTCTCTATGGTGTCATGTGTCTCTGATCTCTTTATGGTGTCATGTGTCTCTGATCTCTCTATGGGGTCATGTGTCTCTGATCTCTCTATGGGGTCATGTGTCTCTGATCTCTTTATGGTGTCATGTGTCTCTGATCTCTCTACGGGGTCATGTGTCTCTGATCTCTCTATAGTGTCATGTGTTTCTGATCTCTTTATGGTGTCATGTGTCTCTGATCTCTCTATGGTGTCATGTGTCTCTGATCTCTCTATGGTGTCATGTGTCTCTGATCTCTCTATAGTGTCATGTGTCTCTGATCTCTCTATAGTGTCATGTGTCTCTGATCTCTCTATGGTGTCATGTGTCTCTGATCTCTTTATGGTGTCATGTGTCTCTGATCTCTCTATGGTGTCATGTGTCTCTGATCTCTCTATCATGTCATGTGTCTCTGGTCTCTCTATCATGTCATGTGTCTCTGGTCTCTCTATGGTGTCATGTGTCTCTGATCTCTTTATGGTGTCATGTGTCTCTGATCTCTCTATGGTGTCATGTGTCTCTGATCTCTCTATCATGTCATGTGTCTCTGATCTCTCTATCATGTCATGTGTCTCTGATCTCTCTATAGTGTCATGTGTTTCTGATCTCTTTATGGTGTCATGTGTTTCTGATCTCTTTATGGTGTCATGTGTCTCTGATCTCTTTATGGTGTCATGTGTCTCTGATCTCTCTATGGTGTCATGTGTCTCTGATCTCTTTATGGTGTCATGTGTCTCTGGTCTCTCTATAGTGTCACATGTCTCTGATCTCTCTACGGGGTCATGTGTTTCTGATCTCTCTCTAGTGCCATTTGTCTCTGGTCTCTATGGTGTCATGTGTCTCTGATCTCTCTATCATATCATGTGTCTCTGGTCTCTCTATGGTGTCATGTGTCTCTGATTTCTCTATAGTGTCATGTGTCTCTGATCTCTCTATCGTGTCATGTGTCTCTGATCTCTCTCTCATGTCATGTGTCTCTGATCTCTCTACGTGGTCATGTGTTTCTGATCTCTCTGTAGTGCTATGTGTCTCTGGTTTCTCTGTGGTGTCATGTGTCTCTGATCTCTCTATCATGTCATGTATCTCTGATCTCTCTACGTGGTCATGTGTCTCTGATCTCTCTACGGGGTCATGTGTTTCTGATCTCTCTGTAGTGCTATGTGTCTCTGGTTTCTCTGTGGTGTCATGTGTCTCTGATCTCTCTATCATGTCATGTGTCTCTGGTCTCTCTATCATGTCATGTGTCTCTGATCTCTCTATCATGTCATGTGTCTCTGGTCTCTCTGTGGTGTCATGTGTCTCTGATCTCTCTATCATGTCATGTGTCTCTGGTCTCTCTATGGTGTCATGTGTCTCTGGTCTCTGTGGTGTCATGTGTCTCTGATCTCTCTATCATGTCATGTGTCTTTTATCTCTATGGTGTCATGTGCCTATGTTCTCTCTGTGGTGTCCAACCATCATGTGCCATGCCGGAAAGCGTGGGCGGTCATGACTCGCCATTTCACTCGATCACCAGAGTCGTGGATCAGCTCAGTGTTCCTGTCTCGTCCATGCCATGTGGCCAAGCCATCCAGGTATTTGCTTCTCGTCTTCCCCTTGGTCTGTTCTCTTCAATCTTGCCAGTTGTCACCAGGCTCTCCAATTTATTTCTTCTCATAACATGTCCAAACAATTTGGACTGTCTGCGTCTAATTTCTCTAATCAGTTTACGATGTTCATTTGTCTCCTGTAGTACTTGGTCATTGGTTTTTCTGTCTGTCCATGGTATTCTTTGGATTTTCCTCAGGAACCACATTTCTGCAGCCATCAGATGTTTTTCAGCTTGACTGCGCAATGTCCAAGTTTCACATCCATACAAAAGTACAGGCTCTATGAAACACCTCAATACTCTTTTTCTCGTTTCAATTGACATCTTTTTATTGGTCAGTATGTTTTTCATTTTGCTAAAGGCTACTTTCGCCATGGCGATTCTTGGTCTGATCTCTTCAAGGCATCTCCCATCAGATGTTATGACTGTTCCGAGATAATTGTACCGATTCACTGGTTGAAGAATATTCCCATTTACTTATATATTACATTGTGGTATTTCTTTCTTCCTAGATGACGACCATATTCTGTGTCGTTTTACAATTTAATTCTAACCCCAGCTGTTCACTGTGTACAACAACCGCATCTACTAATTGTTGCAGATCCTGCTCATCGTCTGCAGTCAATACTGTACCTGCATATCTAATGTTATTGATTTTTTGTCCTCCAATGCTGTTCTGACTCTTCTGAGAACCCATGAATGTGTCCAGATGTTGTATGATAGTGAACGGACAGGTTTTGTTGGATACTGTATAGAGTTATATTTTTGTTGCAGTCTCTGCCTGACCAACAACACATCTACTTTCTGGACTGCCTCAATGGTGGTTGCCAGGAGCACCAGGGCATGATGGTCTCCCGCATTCCTTTCACACACCCCACCCACGTGCCACAGATTCTGAACCTCCTCAGACAGCAGCTGTTGTTTAATATTGTTGTTGGCAGCTGTGTCCGTCCAGGAGCTAAGCCAGGTAGGTTGTGTCATCCTGTGACCTGCTTCTGATCACATTACTTAATGCTTGCTGTCGGACTGGACACAGTTTTACTGTACTGGCTGTTTCCACACACGTCATCGTGCAATCTCATAGACTTTCTCTCATAGACTGGGCACACTTTCTTTCGTAGACTGGACACACTTTCTCTCATACACTGGAAACACTGTCTCTCGCAGACTGGAAACACTTTCTCCTGTAAACTGGGCACACTTTCTCTCATAGACTGGACACACTTTCTCTCATACACTGAACACGCTTTCTCCCTTAGACTGGGCACACTTTCTCTCGTACACTGGAAACACTTTCTTTCGTACACTGAACACACTTTCTCTCATAGACTGGACACACTTTCTCTCATAGACTGAACACGCTTTCTCTCATAGACTGGACATACTTTTTCCCATAGACTGAACACACTTTCTCTCGTTGACTGGGCACACTTTCTCCAGCAGACTGGGCACACTTTCTCCCGTAGACTGGGCACACTTTCTCTTGTAGACTGGGCAGACTTTCTTTCACACACTTTCTCCCGTAGACTGGGCACACTTTCTCTTGTAGACTGGACACACTTTCTCTTGTAGACGACACACTTTCTCTCTGACTGGACACATTTTCTCCCATAGACGGCACACTTTCTCTTGTAGACTGGACACACTTTCTCTCCTAGATTGGGCACACTTTCTCTCCTAGATTGGACACACTTTCTCTCATAGACTGGGGACACTTTCTCCTGTAGACTGGACACACTTTCTCTCGTAGACTGAATACTCTCTCTCTCTCTCCTAGATTCAACACAATTTATCTCGTAGACAGCAGACTTTCTCCCGTAGACTGGACACTTTCTCTCATAGGCTGGGCAGGCTTTCTCTCAGAATGTGTAGAATAAACATTGCGTACTTCACACATTCAGTGCAGATATCAGCGGGAGAATGCATTGAATAAACATTGCATGCTTCACACATTCAGCGCAGATATCAGAGGGGGAACTTATGGAATAAACATTGCATACTTCACACATTCAGTGCAGATATCAGGAGTTTTGAGTATGCTTAGTTTCAGCTTTTTCCTATTACTTCTTCAGTGTCGGAGTCAAGACTTATGGCCAACTCCTTGTACATTGCACGCTATCTCAACAATAAATTGTTTAATGTTTTTTTTTCTTGCTCGCTTTGAACTCGAGCGTGGTTCTTACACACTACTTCTAGTAGTTCATTCATTCATTCATTCATTCATTCATCCATTCATTCATTCATTCATTCATGCAGTAGCATGTCCTTGTAGAACCTCGCTCCTATAACAACCTTCCGGAAAACCTCGCGATCATAAGTAAGATGTCCCGCGTCCGATACACCCATCTGGAGATCATCTGCCACATCCTGCACCCATCTTCTCTTTGGCCTTCCTCTTCCTCTCTTCCCAGGCACATACCCCTCCATTATTGTTCTCTCCAAACTTTCATGACGTGCCAAGTGACCAAAATATTTCAATTTTCTTTGTTTTCTCATCTTTAATAGCCAACCCTCTTCAATATTCAGCTCCTGAAGTATGGATGCGTTTGTTCTTTTCTTTACCCAAGATATTCTTAGAACTCGTCTATAACATTTATATTCAAAAGCATTTATGTGCTGATCACCTTGTTCAGTAAGTGTCCAGGCCTCACAGGCGTATGTTGCAAAGGGAAAGATGCATGCTCTTAAAAATCTAATTTTTGTAGTCCTATCTGTTACTCTCCACAATTTATTCAGTTGTTTTAGTCTTTTAAGAGCAATAGATATTCGTCTTTTAATTTCTTTCATTGTGTCACCATTGTTGGTAATCAATGACCTAAGATATTTGAAATTTTCCACCACCTATGATTTTTCCTCTTTAACATATTTTCTTTCTCCATAATAGTTGTATCTGTATGCATTATCTTTGTTTTTGCTATGTTAAGATATAAGTTGTGGTTTTCATTATTCAATTGGCTTGAGGTTATTAGGTTTTGTATACCATTCTGTGTTGTGGATAGCAATACTGTATCATCAGCATTTAAAATTTCTGGTATATCATGACCACCAATATTTAGGGCATCATATAGCTCCCTGTTTATATCATCTCTGACATTTCATATTTTATTTTCGGCATACAGGTTAAACAAATAGCGGGACAGCACACAGCCCTGACGGACTCCTTGCTTGATGTCAAACCAATCTGATGTCTCGCCATCTTCTAACCGTTGCTTGTTGGTCTAGATAGAGCATTTTTATGAGTTGTATTACATGTGATGAAAAGTCCATATTCCTCATGATTTCCCAAAGTTTCTGATGTTGTATGCAGTCAAATGCCTTTGAATAATCCACAAAACATGAGAATAGGTTTACATTAAATTCTCTGCACTTCTCTATTATTAAACACATGTTGAGTATGTGATATTTTGTTCCTCTTCCTTGTCTAAATCCAGCTTGAACCACGTTAATCTCTTCTTCCATTTTCTTACAAAATCTTCCCATTATGATGTTTAGTAGAATTTTACTTGCATGACTGATCAGGGCAACAGTTCTATAGTTGGTGCATAATTTCAGGTTGCCCTTTTTTGGTATTGGAATGAAGATAGTTCTCTTCCAATATTTTGCTTTACCTGTTTTTACTTTGTTTGTCGACCACAGTATAGTGTACCCACCAACCGCCGCTAGCTGGTTACGTAATGATGGAGCAGACTATGTTTAGGGCACCTTTTCTAGCCCCTTCCTCGTGTTATGAAGGTGAACAGTGCTTTCCTATAGATGGCTGAGGCTGCTCAGTCACTCAGAGGGCTCCCAAATCCCACTGCTGCTTTGGTCAGTAGAAGACAACCATCTGGCCTGAGCCGCCTGTGTGCAGGTCTACGACTACGGCTGCCAGCGTACCCATGCCTGCCGCTTCGCCACTCACCCATCTCCACAGGACTTGAAGGTGAAAGATGAAGTTGAATGAAGAATGACTTGCATGATGAATAGGATTAAAGTGAGGGAGAGTTGCACAATTCGTCGGCCACACTCTCTGGCCTGAGTCCAGTGACAAGACAACTGGAGACGAATACAGGTGCAGTGGATGACCAGGGCGCTCTACGTGCCTTGCCGTGCTCATCACGTTCCACAGCGCTTTGCAGGTAGACGCCGTCTTGCCCATTGAATCATCAGGGATTTCTTCCAGACAGTCTGCCGAATCCGGCCTTCACTTGCTGGGTAGGCATACGCTAGTTCTCCAATTGGTTTGAGGCCGAATCGGGTACCCATGCCTGGTTTAGCTAGACTGTCACAGCTGTTGCCCGGGAGTGGCCACTGTCGCATGCTGACAGCTACTAGGAGCCACAGGCGTGAGCTGCATGTCAGGATTGAACCAGTGGGAAATGGTCCCTGAAAAGAGCGTGACAGCCATCCTTACCAAAGGTACTACCAATGCCTGACATCCCAGACCCCCGTTATTTTATTAATTCTAATATGTCTGATGTAATCCATGGCTTACGTTGCTTTTTCTTGGTCGGAATTAAATCTTTGGCTGCAGTTATAAAGATATCTCTAGCTTGTACTGTCAATTCATCAGGTGTCAATTCTTCCTGTATAGACATCAAGACCCCAGAATTTTTCACTTCTGCGTTATATGCATCTATTTTTTTTTTGGTGTGAGATCAAAATGAAGTGGCCTTGGTCCGTGGTTAAGCTTTTTGAGTTTTACTTTCACATCTGCTTCTAATAACTGATGATCTGTATCAGAGTCTACACTTCGTAAGGTTTTTGCCAATGCTATGCTTGATCTCCATCTTCTTTGTATTAAAAGCTAATCTATCTGGTTTTTGGTAGTACTGTCCGTGGTACTTCCATGTGAAGAGTCTTCTTGTGTGTTGTTTAAAAAGTGTGTTGGCTATTGTTAACACATTTTCTGTGCAAAATTCAATTAATTTCAATTTCTCAATCCAAATTTTCCTAAAACTTGTTTCTTATGTTAGCTCTTCCTGTACCCACTTCCTGTATCTCTGATTATTATTGTTATGTCATTAAGACCAATCTTATGTAATGTGTCTTGCAATGTGCTGTAAAAATCTTCAATTTCATCTTCCTCTGCCGTTGAAGTCGGTGCATATATCAGTATGAGATTTGTGTTTTTTGGATGGCCTTAAGTCTGACAGTGAGGGTTCTATCACTAACCAGGTTATATCCAATTAAAGCTTTTACAGTTATTTTATCTAAACAAAATGCCACTCGGCTCTGGCCTCAACATCTCTACCAGAATATAGGAAAATGCCCCTTGCCTCTCCAGCGATGTTCACTGTTTCCTAAAATGTGAATATTTAACCTCATCACATACTATCTTAAGCTTTCCCTCATACAGACTTCTCACATTCCACTTTCTTTATCTCACTCTCCTTAGTCTGACACATGGGATTTCCTTGGTAACACCGTCGGGATTAACTCTGTCATCACGATTACTAGTACTGGCCCCTGTGTCACTCTTCTCCAGTGTTATTTGATCTTCCTGGCCTGGGGGTCTCACCACCAGATCTCTTTCTTAACAGGTTTTCTTTCATGGTTGTTAAGGTTTGATGGCAAGTTTTGCAGAAGGTAGTTTGCCATTGCTTTCCTTCTGGGCAATGACTGTGCTAGTCGATGGCCATAGCTATTGTCTCTACTGATGAAATCATCTGCCTATCGCTGCAGAGTGCACACCATAACCAACAACAATCTGTCGGCTGCTCTCACACTCCATCCACCACCTACTTCCATGGCTTCATGTAACCTTGATTGGGGGGGCTAAACGGGTACTCCACCTTGCCCAAGGGTGTCCCGTAGACTAACGGAGAAAAGGAGGCGTCTTACATCTCCTTTGATAGGGGATACCCCTATCCCGCTCACTGGTTCTAGTAGTGCTGGACTGAAGTTTGCGTGTGGATTAGCTTTCCTTATTAACAGTGTCCCTCACCATCATGTGAACCCACTCTGACTTCTGAGGTACTTGTAATTTACGTCTCCAAGTCTTGGATGATAGGTCAACATTTTAGTCCAACTTTCCAGTGTAGGGGTTGAACCCCTTACCTCAGTATCAGCACGACGGATGTTTAAGAACGCACGTTCTTATCCAATGGGCCATGCTGACCAACAACAGTAAATTGTATTGTAGATTGTCATGAAAATGTTGTGCTGGCAGCAAACTGTCATACATTGACATTGTGTGACCTATGGTTGTTGTGTTACAGAGTCCGGTCACAGTATTGTGTTTGAGGTGACTGCCGTCTCTCTTCAGCAGCTGACCATCCTGTTTGAGCATCCGGCCTACGACTCCCTGATCAGAGGTACTAGTTGTTTTCATCTATGTGCTCTCTCTCTCTCTCTCTCTCTCTCTCTCTCTCTCTCTCTCTCTCTCTCTCTCCCTCTCCCTCTCCCCCTCTCTTCCCCTCTCTCTCTCTCTCTCTCCCTCTTCCCCTCTCTCCCCCTCTCTTCCCCTCTCTCTCTCTCTCTTCCCCTCTCTCTCTCTCTCTGTCTGTGTGTGTGCTAGCTGGCTACCACTGTTGTACTTGTATTCTGTGACTTGTCTCAGTCATGTCACTTGTATTCTGTGACTTGTCTCAGTCATGTCACTTGTATTCTGTGACTTGTCTCAGTCATGTCACTTGTATTCTGTGACTTGTCTCAGTCATGTCACTTGTATTCTGTGACTTGTCTCAGTCATGTCACTTGTATTCTGTGACTTGTCTCAGTCATGTCACTTGTATTCTGTGACTTGTCTCGGTCATGTCACTTGTATTCTGTGACTTGTCTCAATCATGTCACTTGTATTCTGTGACTTGTCTCAGTCATTTCACTTGTATTCTGTGACTTGTCTCAGTCATGTCATTCGTATTCTGTGACTTGTCTCAATCATGTCATTCGTATTCTGTGACTTGTCTCAATCACGTCACTTGTATCCTGTGACTTGTCTCAATCATGTCACTTGTATTCTGTGACTTATCTCAATCATGTCATTCGTATTCTGTGACTTGTCTCAGTCATGTCACTTGTATTCTGTGACTTGTCTCAGTCATGTCACTTGTATTCTGTGACTTGTCTCAGTCATGTCACTTGTATTCTGTAACTTGTCTCAGTCATGTCACTTGTATTCTGTGACTTGTCTCAATCATGTCACTTGTATTCTGTGACTTGTCTCAATCATGTCACTTGTATTCTGTGACTTGTCTCAATCATGTCACTTGTATTCTGTGACTTGTCTCAGTCATGTCACTTGTATTCTGTGACTTGTCTCAATCATGTCACTTGTATTCTGTGACTTGTCTCAATCATGTCACTTGTATTCTGTGACTTGTCTCAGTCATGTCACTTGTATTCTGTGACTTGTCTCAGTCATGTCACTTGTATTCTGTGACTTGTCTCAATCATGTCACTTGTATTCTGTGACTTGTCTCAATCATGTCATTCGTATTCTGTGACTTGTCTCAATCATGTCACTTGTATTCTGTGACTTCTCAATCATGTCATTAATATTCTGTGACTTCTCAATCATGTCATTAATATTCTGTGACTTGTTTCAATAATGTATCAATCATTGTCACCTGTATTCTGTTATTTGTCTCAATCCAGTAACCACTTTCCTGTTCTTGTGTTCTGCTATTGGGTGAATGTTCTTGTGTTCTGCTGTTGGGTGAATGTTCTTATGTTCTGCTGTTGGGTGAATGTTCTTGTGTTCTACTGTTGGTGAATGTTCTTGTGTTCTGCTGTTGGGTGAATGTTCTTGTGTTCTGCTGTTGGGTGAATGTTCTTGTTCTCTTTTGCCACAACAGTTGATGTTGATCTGTCGGACATCACCAACCTGAAGTGCAAGGTGACGTGTACCAACTCCGACCAGGTTCTCTGCTCAGATGAGGCCATTTCCAGAGTCTTTCACAGGTAGGACATTAGCTAGTCAGCTGGGTGGACAGAAGTCCACTTAAACAGGGTCTTCCACAGGTAGGACATTTGCTGGGTGGACAGAAGTCCACTTAACCAGGGTCTTCCACAGGTAGGGCATTAGCTAGTCAGCTGGGTGGACAGAAGTCCACGTATCCGGGGTCATCCACAGGTAGGGCATTAGCTGGGTGGACAGAAGTCCACTTAAAAATGGTCTTCCACAGGTAGGGCATTAGCTAGTCAGCTGGGTGGACAGAAGTCCACGTATCCGGGGTCATCCACAGGTAGGGCATTAGCTAGTCAGCTGGGTGGACAGAAGTCCACTTAAACAGGGTCTTTCACAGGTAGGACATTAGCTAGTCAGCTGGGGGATTAGGGTAATGTGAAGCCATGGGTGCAGGTGGTGAATGAAGTTGAAGAGCAGCCAACAGATAGTTGTAGGTTAAGGTAGCTATTTAACGGAGGTAGGCAGGATCTTTGGGGGGGGGGGGGTAGGTAGATGGAGAACAATAGCTATGGTCATCGACTAGTGTCGTCACTGCTAAGAAGGAAAGCAGTAGCAAACTATCACCTTTACAGATGCCTAGAAAATCGTGTTTTGCAATTTCATTGGAAATCAGAGAAATGACATAAATGGGTGCTACCATAGGAACAACCTCGCCCTGTAGGGGGTGCACCATGTGACTCCAGACTACCAGCAACCCACTGAGTGCAAAAAATAACTAGCATTTAAAGTGCGAGCTTGGAATGTTAGAACTATGAGTGGGGATGGAAAATTTGATAACATTAAGAATGAAATGAGAAGATTAAATATTAACATTTTAGATATACGTGAGACAAGATGGACAGGAGTGGGCATTATACCATCTGAGGAATATAAAATAATCTATTATGGTGGAGAGACACAACAGCGAGGATTAGCAATTATAATCGATACAGAGAGCAAAATCGATCAAAGGATATTGGACTGTGTCAGACAGAATATTACTGTTAAAGTTGAGTGAAAGACCTTTTGATATCAACATCATACAAATGTATTCACCAACAACAGACAGCTATGATGACAGCATCATACAAGTGTATGCACCAACAACAGACAGCAGTGATGAATTTTATCATGATTTAGAGAATGCCTTCAAGAAGTGTAAGTATTCAGAATTAAATAGCATAATGGGTGACTGTAATGCTGAAGTTGGAAATTAACTGGACAGATACAGAGTAGGCAAGTATGTACTAGGGCAGGGGTGGGCAAACTACGGCCCACCAGCAGCATGCGGCCCAGCAACTGATATTACGCGTTCCTCAGGCCATTTAAAGATAAACAAATTTTACTTCTTTTTTAAGTTATTTTCTTGAAGTTTACAGAATTTCATGTAAGGTTATGATTGTTTTAACATTTTTGATAAAATTTATGTCGAATTTTTTATTTTTGTAAACAGTCCTTGACCTTCATAATGTAATGCTAAAATGTGAATTTATTGATTTTAATATAGGGAAATATTTATCGACATGTAAAAATTTAATAGGGATGATGTTATGAAAAACATATTTCTCCCGTGAATGAAATGATTTATTTTGCCAGAAAATATTAAATTTAAAAGTTATTTTGCTGTTTTAAATTATTTCCACATTTACAATGTTCAAATTAATTTATTTGTTGTAGTAGTCTTGACATATTTCTGAAGTTTGTTCTGAGTTTACTCCTTGTTTTCCAAATATTTTATTTTTACACACAGCCAGAAGTAGGTTTTGTTTCATTTCCTTTTTAAAGTTTTGTAAAATTCTAATTGTTAGAATGTTATTAAAACAATGAGTGTCACTTTAAAAAAAAACGTAAGATTGAAGATTAATGCTGTGCTTTTAATAATGAATGGACAACTAAGTACTGTTTTATAAAAGTTTGTAGCAAATCAGTTTGCTTGTTGTGTCGTGAGTCAGTGCTGTCTTCAAGGAGTACAATTTAAACAGACATTATCAAACAAAACATTCCAATTTCGGATACAGTTTAACAACTGAAGAGAGGGAAAGGAAATGCCTGGAGTTGGTGAATAATTTGGAGAAACAACAAACTGTTTTCACTAAACAGTCTTCAATTCAAGATCCTGCAACAGAAGCTAGTCTTGTGCTGTACAGAATTGTAAAACAGAGCATAGTCATTTTCTGATGGCGAGTTCATCCAGGAACGTTTGCTAGAGGTACTGATGTACATGATACTGCCCAATGATTGATATTATACATGGAATAAACACTTCTTTCAAACTCACTGAAGAGTTACTGAATGTTGAGTCACTCAAAGACACAGCCACAGGCCATGATATATTCAATGCTGTTACTAACTGTATTGAAAGAACTGGGTTGGTTTGGAACAAGATGGCATGTGTTACAACTGACGGAGCTCGTGTTTTGACTGAAATAAATGTAGGTCTGGTAAAGTTGATAAGTGATAAGATTAAAGCAGAATATCCTGACCACACATTATTACCACTTCACTGTGTGATCCATCAAGAAAGTCTGTGTAAAACTGTTTTGAATATCAAGCATGTTATTGACCCAGTTGTCAGTGTCATCAACCTCATCAGATCAAGAGGACTTAATCACAGACAGTTCAAGACATTACTTGACGATTTGGAAATTGAACATTCTGATGTCTTGTACCACACCAGTGTTCGATGGCTGAGTCTCGGCAGGGTGTTGAGGCGAGTGTGGGATCTCAGAGAAGAAATAGAGATGAAGAGCATTGAATGTGATTTTAATACTAACATTGTCAATAAAGAGTGAATAGTAAAATAAAATTGCAATTATTAGTTATTTATACTGTTTAATAACCCATAAATAATTCATAATTACTTATTGTGATAGTTGCTGTAAACAAAGTGGACATAATATATATGCAGCACTCCAATAGCTTAAAGAAGTCGCTTAAAAGTCAACAGAGTCGACTTCATTGCACCGGGTTTTATCCCGTATGGCTCATCTATTTCCGCAGCGCAGAAAGTGTCACACAAAGCACAAACTCGATAGCTCCAGCGACGACCCACAGGAGTCTCCGAAAAATTTCACTCGTGAACCAAAGGACATGGCCCGGAATCGAACCCACAACCTTCGGAGCCCATGTCAAATGGCTTGACCACATTGCCACTGAGACTCCCACTCCCCCAATATCTTTACATTTGTCAATGTGGCCCTATGCACAAAAAGTTTGCCCACCCCTGGATTAGGGGAACAGAATTAAAGAGATCGCAGACTTTTACAGCGGGTAAAAGAGCATGAGATGATTATTGGAAACACCTGGTATCAACATTACCCAAGGAGATTATGGACATGGAGGAGTCTGACCAGAAATCAGATTCATTACATTCTCATCAACAGAAGATTTTGAAATGCCTGAAAAGTCGCAAAAACTTTACCAAGCGCAGACTGCTACAGCGACCATAGATTAATCATAAGCAATATACACATAAACTTAAAGAAAGTGAAATATACACCAAGAAACACAAAATGTTATCTACATGCATTGAAGAGTGCGGAGATAAAGGATAAATTCAGCGTAGATGTACATAACAGATTTCATGCATTGTCCGATTTGGAAATATTATTTCAAGACGTCAGCGACCATGAGAAATATTAAAGAAATCAGTCAACCAAGCTGCAGATACAACCATCCCAGGGACGCAGAGGTGTTTCCAAGGCACCAGGGCCGGGTTATATACTGGCCAAGACCTATTGACGCGTCCTCGCTGAGCGTCCTGGGCAACAGGTCCCTTCGGGGTCCTGGCTGAAGTCAATAGGATCGCCGATTCCTCTGAAGTCGGAGAGTGTCTGCCTGTATGGCGAGGAACCACCAGTCTGCACACCAATAAGCCAGACATGGGACAACGGATACTCACGCAAACCTCAGGTCCTGTATGACATCACACTGATGTTGGACAACAGGATGCCTTCATCCGACATACAGGACTTTGCGTTGGAGCTCAAGCCAATGAACACAAGCAAGCAAGCAAGCACAACCATCCCAAACATAAAGATGATGGGACGTAAGAAATGGATGATGGAAGATATCTTACAACTCATGGAAATAAGAAGAAATTTTTTTTTAAATAACCATGAAAAATATAAAGAGATTCACAGGAAAATTAGGAAGCTACAAAGAGGCAAGGCTTGAGGAAATTTGCAGGGAGATTTAAAACCAATACAACACCCGAGATACCAAATTAATGCACAAAAGAATTTAGTTAGTTAGTCGTGGTTCCAACTTCACAGCAAAAGGTCACCCCAATATGCTTCATTCCTGTGCCAGTGAATATCACACAAAATGCTCTTCACTGCCCCATGTGAAAAGTGGAACAGACAGGAGTCTCGACAGACCAACAACCCCCACTATGCATAATGCCACTGCTAACACAAAAGTCCACCACAAAAAATACAGTTCGTCGTCGATGGAAGCGGCAGTCACTAGAAAACCAGCAGCCACACATTACTGCATAAGACAACCCAGTTCAGCGACCAGCCGGCACCATTTTTCTAAGCATGCTGCCATGTAGCTGATTACCGGCTCGTCTATTCAGCCACAAGGACAATTGTAAGCAGGAACATGTAACAACGGAGAATATCAAACAAACCAATGTCCTCGCCATTGTAGTCAGTGTTTATTCTTGACAGTCCTCGCCGCCGTTATACAATCAATTACCAACAGGTGTGGGCTGACATGCGATGATTCTAAATCAAGTTATATAAAGTTCAACGCAATAAACTATCTCCTACACAATAGATAGTTATCACCAACTTACGGCCTGGCTTGACCTGGCTGGTGCTGAGCTCAACGCCCGTTCGCTCGGCGTACAGGTTGTCGAGCGTGACAGGCTTGTATAATCAGCCGTTCAACTTGGGTGACGCACTCTGGCCTCAGGTTGAAGTATCTTTGCAACCCTGGAGTAATGTCGACTTCATGTCGCTTGACTTCTGCACTCGCTTTCACAACCGTCTTGTACAAAGACCCTGGCAAGACTAAATCTGTCTCGCCCCGACTCCTCCGTGTCCTACACAGTGTCACTTGATACGCAACCCTCCGGAGTCACTTCCCTTTGTCCCTCATCATCATCTGTTGCTCACCGACTTCCCTCAACTTAATCGTGTGTTCTTTGTTCATAGTGATCATGTGAACGGTTCTCACGATGCCGATTCTTCTTCTCTTGTAAACATGTTCTTCCGCTGTCTACCTCATATCGGTCCATGGCAATGCAGTTCACGCTACAAACAACCGTGGACAGATGTAAAAGCACTCCACGCTAAAGTCACAGCTCATAGTGTCACTCCACACATCCAACTCAGTGGCTGGAATCATGCGCTACCAGTCCAACATGAAGAAAATGTGTAAGCAAACCGTAGCCACAAGCATAAACACTTCAGAGACCTTAACAGCTCAACCACATATCCTCCATGTTGGACCGGAAGTTCTGACATTACTAATAAAAGAACACACATCAATGGGTTGCCTAAAAACCAAAGGCGACAGAATAATAGTAGAAAGAGATCAGATTTTACATGCAGGGTCAGATTATGTGAAAGATCTTTATGATGATACCAGTGAAGAACAGCATGATATTTGGAATAATAATGAAGGACCATCAATTTTTAAGATGGAAGTTCAGAATGCTCTTAAACATATGAAAACGCACTGTCACCAGACTGCTGAACGCAATATATAATACTGGTTATACTCCTGAATAATGTGATTCTATATTTATTGCAATCCCAAAGAAATTAGAAGCCTTGGAATATGATCAACATCGAACAATTAGTATAATGAGCCACACAACGAAGATTTTGCTAAGAATCATTATGCAAAGATTTAGGAAGAAATTACAACCTGAAATAGGAGAAGAACAATGTGGGTTCATAGAAAGCGAGAGTACAGTAAATGCTGTGTATATGATGAGAACATTAATTGAACGTTCTGTAGAAGTAAATAAAGACCTACGTCTTTGCTTTATTGACTACACAAAGGCTTTTGATAAAGTGAGACATGTCAACATGATAAGGATGCTTGAAGATCTACAGATTGATGGAAAAGACCTTAGACTTATAAATAACATATATTGGAAACAAAAAGCTGCGATAAAGATTGATAATGAATTAGGTCAATATCAGCCTATTAAGAGTGGTGTGTTCTTCTAGACGTGTATTCTTATGTGAATATCTCTCTCTCTCTCTCTCTCTCTCTCTCTCTCTCTCTCTCTCTCTCTCTCTCTCTCTCTCTCTCTCTCTCTCTCTCTCTCTCTCTCTCTGTCTGTCTTCCCTCATTCTTGTCTACATTGCTGCCTGTCAGGGTGAATGGTTCCATCTCTTGATGCCAGGACTCTATGGTTCCATCTCTTGATGCCAGGACTCTATGGTTCCATCTCTTGATGCCAGGACTCTGTGGTTCCATCTCTTGATGCCAGGACTCTATGGTTCCATCTCTTGATGCCAGGACTCTGTGGTTCCATCTCTTGATGCCAGGACTCTATGGTTCCATCTCTTGATGCCAGGACTCTATGGTTCCATCTCTTGATGCCAGGACTCTATGGTTCCATCTCTTGATGCCAGGACTCTATGGTTCCATCTCTTGATGCCAGGACTCTATGGTTCCATCTCTTGATGCCAGGACTCTGTGGTTCCATCTCTTGATGCCAGGACTCCGTGGTTCCATCTCTTGATGCCAGGACTCTATGGTTCCATCTCTTGATGCCAGGACTCTATGGTTCCATCTCTTGATGCCAGGACTCTATGATTCCATCTCTTGATGCCAGGACTCTATGGTTCCATCTCTTGATGCCAGGACTCAATGGTTCCATCTCTTGATGCCAGGACTCTATGGTTCCATCTCTTGATGCCAGGACTCTATGGTTCCATCTCTTGATGCCAGGACTCTATGGTTCCATCTCTTGATGCCAGGACTCTGTGGTTCCATCTCTTGATGCCAGGATTCTGTGGTTCCATCTCTTGATGCCAGGACTCTATGGTTGCATCTCTTGATGCCAGGACTCTATGGTTCCATCTCTTGATGCCAGGACTCTATGGTTCCATCTCTTGATGCCAGGACTCTATGGTTCCATCTCTTGATGCCAGGACTCTATGGTTCCATCTCTTGATGCCAGGACTCTATGGTTCCATCTCTTGATGCCAGGACTCTATGGTTCCATCTCTTGATGCCAGGACTCTATGGTTCCATCTCTTGATGCCAGGACTCTATGGTTCCATCTCTCTATAAGTTGTTATACCTAGTTTTTATACCAAAAAGCATGTTTTCGTCTGTTCCCTATCAGTTGTTATACCTAGTTGTTATACCAATAAGCATGTTTTCATCTGTTCCCTATCAGTTGTTCTACCTAGTTGTTGTGGCAATAAGCAGACAAGCTAGCGAGCATCTAATGGCAGTCGAAACAGTGATGTGTTGTGGGAGATTACAACAATGATGTGTAGTGGGAGATTACAACAGTGATGTGTAGTGTGATGATGTGTTTGTTGTGTTTCAGATTACAACATTGATGTGTAATGAAAGATTACAACAGTGATGTGTTTGTTGTGTTTCAGGTGCATGTCCATACCCATAATGCTGCGATGGCTGATTGGGAAAGGTCTTGGGCAGTTGGACAAACTGAAGGCAGCCGCCATTGCTGCGGAGAGAGAGCACAAGGAGAAACAGCAGTTGCTCAGGGAGCTCAAGCAACAGCAAGCCAAGTTTCAACCCACAACAATACAAGCCAACAGGCCACCACCACAGCCCCCTCACCCACCTCCATTACCCGCCCCGCCCAGTTTTCCTCATTATCATTCCCCTGTGCATTTTGCTCATGGTGCCACGAACAGCAATGGCCAGGCCTCAGGCCTGGTTGATGGCCGAGGAGTCGTTGGTGAGTTCTGTCACTTGACAGACACTAGTAGCCAACATGTCAACGATAGGCTTGCAATCTCCCCGGACAGTGAGCACGTTCGACGGTCTGTTCTCATTCCTGTACTGCATGAGGAGGAGCCGACAAGCTTCAGCCACCCCAAGGAGGTGCACGATGCCCCCATGTTGTCACGGTTGCTGGATGACAACACATCAGTAGCCACGACTGTCATCCCTATGGATTGTAAGCCGCCTTTGATTACTTGCAAACGTCCATGCAAACGCAAGCCACTCTCTGACTCCAGTGGTCCTAGTCCCAAGCATCATCTCTCAGATGGTGACTTCACAGAACGTTTCGCTCCACTTGGTGCTTCCATGGATTTAGATATGGTGCCAGGGGTCATTGACCATCATTTGCATAACAGTTCTCCGGCCGTCAGGTCAATGACACCCACCTACGGATCCCCGGGTCATCACGCTCATCACCCTGTGCTCAATCGTGTCCCCCCACGTTCACAACACAACGTCATTGATCTCACAGAAGACAGTTCCGTCGGCGAGTCCAGCCTCAAGCGACTGTCTGATTTATCCATGTTATTCAATGAAACGGAGGCTCAAAATAGAATTCCTAATATACTACATAATTCTCCAATCAGTTCAAAAACAGAGGCTCAAAATAGAATTCCTAATATACTGCACAATTCTCCATCAGGTTCACAAACAGAGGCTCAAAGTAGAATTGCTAATATGCTACACAATTCTCCATCGGGTTCAAAAAACGAGAACGCCTCTACCTCTCTTGAGGGTTACCTCAAAGGGTCAGGAGAGGTAGGAAGGGCGAAGAACTTCGACCCCAGTGAAGCTTCATCTGGTCATAGTAACAGCACAGTGTCCAAGCTGAGTAGTTTGTTGCTGGCCTCCTCGGAGAGCCTCTCTCGGAGTCTGAGCGTGCCACCTCACCAGGCAAACTCAGCTCTGTACACAGGTAAAGCAGGCGGTGATGAAATGTGTAGCAGTGGTGTGAGAAAATCTCCCGCCCACAACTCCGGAGGTCAGGATGTCAAGCCGTCTGCAGCATCACTGACACCAGGGGCACTCTGCCAGGCTTCCAGCATGAACCTCATCAATGACAGGAAGAGCCAAACAGGCAGCCTCTTTGACAAATTTGACATTTCAAGGCAGCAGAAACATGTGAAAACTGAAGCAGTAAGTCATGAGGTGCAGTCGCAGCTTGTGGAAGGTAAAGTTTCTCTCAGACTGAAAGTAGGCCCATTAAAACAGCAGAATAGCATCAAAGCATTTGTGAAATCCTACAAGTCGGTGGACAAGAGCGGTCTGTGTGGCCAGACCAACAACCTTGGAACATTTGATTTCAAGAGTGACGAAGATGACGACGCTCCGCTTGTGCGTGTGTCCTCAGATCGGTACGTGTACTCCTCGTCTCCGACGTGTCTACAGATCTCCAGCAAACAGAAACAGTTCACTGACCTTGCTGCCATCCATCACAAATCTGACAAGGTCAGGAAGAAAGACAAAAGCTCTGGAAACACAGCTAAAAGGAAACGAGAGAAGGATAAGTCAAAACGAGAGAAGAAGAAAAAGAGAAGTGAGCATTGTGTTGAAGAATCTGTGTACCGGACTGTCGAGAATGATGCCAAAGGAGATTTTAAGATGAAGATCCGAGTGAAACCAATGACAGACAAGACACAAGTGTTTTCTGATGGCAAGGTGCCCAGTTATGAAATCACCAAGAAGCCGCTGGTCAGCTCAACCTTGAAACACAACAAAGCAATACATGTCAGTGAAGTCAGCCAAGAGCAGGATAGTCTTGCTAACAGCAACAGCCACAAAGCTGTGTCCAGCCGGTCTGGCCTACTGTTGCACAGGTCTTCATCCAAGATGGCTGTTTCCAAGATATCTGCAAATGTTGGTTCAACGAGTAAAACTGACCCAAAGCTGGTCACGAAAGCCACAATCAGACTCAAGCCTTTAACTATGCCCAACTCCACTGCTAGTGTCAACATGGGTCTGTCGGCCAGCGGGGCTTCAGCGGGTCATAAAACCCAACGTGGCAACACTGCCAGCGTAGTGCCACCCATCTCTGACAAGCGATTGGCTGTTCATCATTCTTTGGAGCGAAGAGGCTCAGCATCAAACTTCATAGATCGGCGCAGTATCCTGCAGTTGTCATCCTCAACATGTGTGTCAGCATCCACAACTTCTACATCCACTACATCAGCACCGTCTACGCCAACAACATCAGCAAATCTGTCCTTGTCTAGTATTCTCCCCAATGCTCCTTCAGTCAGCAAAATTGCCAGCTTACCTCGAATTCCTAAGTTGTCTTCCTCTTCATCGAATGCTTCCATCACTCGCACTTCCAGCCTGGATGCTGTCTTAGAGTCTGGCCCCGTCTCTGCCGGGACCAAGGCAAACAACAGCTACACAGTAGGCCCTGCAGGCCGGTCGTTTCCAGGCACTGCTGCGGCAGCCGGGGCCAGTAGGCCTTCTGCTGGCAGCACTACTACATTCAACTATGGCAGTCGTCCTATGACCCCGGGCAACGGGGGTTCAGCAGCTGGTTGGTCCACTTTTAACAGACCTGGTTCGACACATCGTCAGACCAGTCCACTTATAAACCCTAACCAGGCAGGGCTACAACGGCCAGCAGGGCCTCGAGCCCAAAGCCCATCACTTGGTCATAAGACAGGATTTGGTTCTGCTGGTGGTCATAAACATACAGGCAGTATCACCAACAGCAAGCCCCTGAAAGAAGGCACAAGTGGCTCTGGCAGCACACACAAGATGATGGCTAGAGCTGTTAGTGGCGGTAGTGTCAGCTCACAGGTTAACAGTCAGCTCATGGGACACAAGCCTGGCCCTGCCAGTGCTCACACAGGTGTTGCACAAAAACATCATAGCCCAAATACACATGTTTCTGTTTGTTCTCGGACTAGTGCTGGCTCTGGCAATCTTAGCAGATCTCCAAATACTTCTGGAATGACCAAGTCTCCTAACTCTGGCCGATCCCCAAATATTACCAACTCTGGCCGGTCCCCAAGTGTGAGTAGCGACGGTAAGTCACCCAATGTGTCTGCAGCAAGCAGATCCCCAAATATCGGCAATAACTCTGAGAGGTCCGCTGGCCACTGCTCAACTGCTAGACCCACTACATTACACAGACATGGTCCCGGTGTCCCTAAGTCTATTATGAAAACACATCACTCCTCCACGACGCACAGAACTTCAACACACGTGTCTGGCAGCATAAAATCTTCTTCCACATACACTGGAAATCAAACTTCAACAGGTGTCTCTGGTGGCATGAAATCTTCTCCCACACACACTGGAAATCAAAGCAACAAAGCCTTCAGTAATAGTCCCCACACAGGGGACAGTACTCCAGTTGCTGCTGGTGCTAGTCCCGTGAGTAATGTCCCCAATGAGACATCCAGCCTGAGCTGCTGGCCAAGCACTGAATCACCTTCACCCTGTGATGAGAGACTGACACATACCACACCGGTGTTTTCTTCATCATCATCAGTAACTTCGTCAGCAGTAACCACGTCGTTATCACCACTTTCAGTGGTACAAGCTAACACTGTTGATCCAGCAGTTTCCAGCAGAGACAGTAACACTGCTACTGCAGCAATCGACACAAACCATGTATTGCCGTCAGATAAGTCCTCTTCCTCGCCAACACCAGTGTCAGCTCAGGGTGCTGCAGTGACAGCTCACGGTGCAGACGGCATCAAGAATAGGCTTCATTCATGTTCCTCTCGAGGACGGAAAAGTTCCCTCTCTGCTATTGTAGATAAATTGAAACACAGTGCTGTGGGCTCCTCTCTGGCATCTCCCGGGCTTGTGCCTCCATGTTCTGAGAGCCTGGCCAGTAAGATGAGTGGATCATTCTTGGGCGTGGAGGGTGAGAGATCTAGTGTTAGTTCATCCAGCACACAGGTGGAGAGAACACTTTCTAGTCAGGGAGCAGAGAGAGTGTGTGAGGCTGTGTCTACAGACAAGAATGAAGTCATGAGTGGTGACCAACCTACCCTCATGGCTCCACACACAGACAATGTGAGAAACAGTGATACAGTATCCAGTGAAATTGTGTGTTACCAGGGCAATAAGGTTGAAGATGAAACTCACCATGTACCCAGGGTGGCAGAAGCCACATTGGCAGATGATTCATCTAAAGAAGAATCTTCTCGCATGGATGGCGTTAGGCTGCTGGACAAACCGGTTCAACTGGGACCATCGCGAGAAGAGACCTGTGCCTCATCTGACCAGAAATCTCTTGTTGCTTCTGGGCACACACCTGTAGCTTCACCATTCCATCCTGTACAGTCACCTAGTGTGGCCATGAGAAACAGCTCACCACTGACTGTGGCCATGAGAAACAGCTCACCACTGACTGTGGCCATGAGAAACAGCTCACCACTAACTGTGGCCATGAGAAACAGCTCACCACTAACTGTGGCCATGAGAAACAGCTCACCACTGACTGTGGCCAGGGACGGTCAGCCAGGCCTGACGCTGGCCTCCAACAACCCTCCAGCAGAGTGTCTTGATGAGGACCAGGTGATGGTCACCAGCTTGCACCTCCGCAGCAGCAGCCGGCTGGGTGACAGTCGAGAACATCATGTCACAGAGAGTCCGGGCCACACAGGTTCTGCACACGTAGAAAACAACACACAACCACTTTCTAGTCCATTAAGTGACGTCAGCAGTCCAGGGAGTGACCTAGTTATAGATGACGAGTGTGGCACACGCAAAGTGTCGGCCAGCTCCTGCAAGTTTTCACGCAGTAACAGTATTCACAACAGCCAGTCTTCCAGTGTTGGCGGCTATAAGCTGTCCAGTGGCAGCAGCAGCGGACAGTGTCTGGTGGAGAAAGCTGTGAGCGCCAACACTCTGGACCATGCCACATTGACACCCTGTCCTGGGACCACCAGCCCGCCAGACTTGTCTGGCAGAACTGCTCCACTTGCCAAGTATCCATCGTGTGCCTCATCATCGAAAGAATCTGACTCACCCTGCCCAATAGATGATGACCTCATGGACATGGCTCTCGGCTTTGATAGCTGATGACCGCTCATATGATTGCCACATGAATGTCATTCTTTCTTCAAGCTACTTCCACTGTGTTCATATTATTGCCACATGAATGTCAGTCTCTCTTCTAGCCACTTCCACATATTATTGCCACATGAATGTCAGTCTCTCTTCTAGCCACTTCCACATATTATTGCCACATGAATGTCAGTCTCTCTTCTAGCCACTTCCACATATTATTGCCACACAAATTTAGTCTCTCTTCTAGTCACTTCCACATATGATTGCCACATGAATATCAGTCTCTTTTCTAGCCACTTCCACTGTTCGTTGTTGCCATGAGCCAGACGCACAATGCAATGTCTGACTTGCCACCCTGGCTTCAGGATGGGCTATTTTACTTTTACAGATGTAAATGCTCTTATTTAGCCATTTATGTTTTTTACAGCTGTATTATTTGCCATGAAATGTTCTCAGCAACTTTGCCTGGGTTATGGTGGCTTAATATGCTTAAGTTGACTCAGTTATCAGTGTTAGATTGTTCTTGGTTTATTGTCCTACAATGTACTAGGATCTGTCAGGCATTAGTGCTAGCATTTGTCAGACAATGGTGCTAGGAAGGATCTGTCAGACAACAGTGCTAGTATCTGTCAGACAATGGTGCTAGGGAAGATCTGTAGGCAAAAGTCTGTCAGGCATCAGTGCTAGGATCTGTCAGACAACAGTGCTAGGGAGGGTCTGTCAGACAACAGTGCTTAGGAGGATCTGTCAGACAACAGTGCTAGGGAGGATCTGTCAGACAACAGTGCTAAAGTCTGGTTATAACATCTGTTTTAGGATCTGCCAGACAACATTATTACGTAATGCCTGTCAGACATCAGTGCTAGTGTCTGTCTGGTTATCTTGGTGCCTATCATCACTGCTAGGATCTCTTAGATGTCAGTGCTAGAATCTGCCAGAAATTAGTGCTAGGAACTGATAGACATCAAAATTAGTGCTAGGAACTGATAGACATCAGAACTAGGGTGTGTCTCATTATCTGACATCAGTGCTAGGATCTCTTAGATGTCAGTGCTAGAATCTGCCAGAAATTAGTGCTAGGAACTGATAGACATCAAAATTAGTGCTAGGAACTGATAGACATCAGAACTAGGGTATGTCTCATTATCTGACATTAGTGCTAGGATCTGTCCAACAACAGTACTAGTATCTACGAAACAACAGTGCTAGGATCTGTCAGCTTATCTTCCCACATCAATGCTACAATCTGTCAGACATGATTGCTGGGATCTGTCAGGTTACCTTCCAATATCACTGCTAGCTTTTGTCATCTTCCCACATCACTGCTAGATTCTGTCATCTTCCCACATCACTGCTAGATTCTGTCATCTTCCCACATCACTGCTAGATTCTGTCATCTTCCCACATCACTGCTAGATTCTGTCATCTTCCCACATCACTGCTAGATTCTGTCATCTTCCCACATCACTGCTAGATTCTGTCATCTTCCCACATCACTGCTAGATTCTGTCATCTTCCCACATCACTGCTAGATTCTGTCATCTTCCCACATCACTGCTAGATTCTGTCATCTTCCCACATCACTGCTAGACTCTGTCATCTTCCCACATCACTGCTAGATTCTGTCATCTTCCCACATCACTGCTAGATTCTGTCATCTTCCCACATCACTGCTAGATTCTGTCATCTTCCCACATCACTGCTAGACTCTGTCATCTTCCCACATCACTGCTAGATTCTGTCATCTTCCCACATCACTGCTAGATTCTGTCATCTTCCCACATCACTGCTAGACTCTGTCATCTTCCCACATCACTGCTAGATTCTGTCATCTTCCCACATCACTGCTAGATTCTGTCATCTTCCCACATCACTGCTAGATTCTGTCATCTTCCCACATCACTGCTAGCTTTTGTCATCTTCCCACATCACTGCTAGATTCTGTCATCATCCCACATCACTGCTAGATTCTTCTTCTTCTTCTTTGCGTTCATCCGGAGTGTTTTTTCAGATGTGATTGCGGTGTGTCTCGTTATGCACCCTTGGGTCGAGACCCTTAGGCCAACACATCCGACTTTTAGCGTGCATTCATGACAGGTTAGCATTCCTGTGGGACTCTCACATTTGTGGTTCCGTCCACATCCCAGCTTGTCAAGTTGGAACGGTCGAATGCTTCGCGATCAGCCCTCAAGGGAAGGCAGGGACAGTCCATGGCATTTTCCGCCATCCAGGGTGGCTTCCATAGTTGCAGAGCCGACACATAGCGCCCTGGTGCTGGGCTCACCGAGGGAATTGTCATGTCCAGCTCATGGCTGCTTTAATTCCTCACTTTGATATATTGGGCATATCGTTCATCACGAGGCTTTCCTGCACTGACCAGACCGGTCTGCAGACGATATCCACTCAGCGAGTTTTCGATTCGGGCATGTACTTGTTGATGTGTCCGTCAGAGCTGTTCCGGGCACAATGAACATTCGGAAACTAGCTAGTCAGAGCTTTTCCGGGCACGAGCTATTCGGATAACTAGTTAGTCAGAGCTGTTCCTAGCACGAAAGACATTTCACTTGGATGTTTTTTGCGTTGTGTCTGATTTATTTGCACCCGTAGGCCAGCACATCCGACTTCAGCAGGCATTTTTACGGGTTGGCCTTCCCGGGATTTCAAGAGATGTTAGACTGTTAGTGCTATGGTGTCGCCCACATCTCAGCTGGTCAAAGTAGAACGGTCAACGACATCACGGTCAACCCTCAAGGGAATGCAGGGGTAGACCATGGGCATTCCCCCGCTATCCAAAGAGGCTTCCATAATTGCAGAGCCGGCACATATTGCTCTGTGACTGGGCTCACCCGTGGAGTTGCCACGTCCTGCTCATGGCTGCTTTAATTCCTCACTTCCATGTGTTGGTGGGCATTTCGCTTGCCACTGGTCGCTCAAGCACACACCAGGAATGGTCAGTCTGCAGGCGATATCCACTAGGTAAGCTTTCGCTTTGGACTTAGGGCCATGCAATGGATTCGCTAGCCGTGCGTTCCATTTTGTGTTATTGAGACATTTTTCCACCTTTGTCTAGGCTCTCTATGAGTTAGATACAGACAGTTTTCATAACCATTTTCATTCGACTGGGGCACTTCTACCTTTTTGTACTCGCACACGAGGTAAGCTACATGTGCTGCCAGCTCAGCACCTTATCTCCATGCAGAAGTGAGCGAGAAATGGCCAGGCCCACTCATCTGGGATCCCTCACATCCCCCAGCTGAGAGCCTTCGGACAAGTATCCGAACTGGGCATGTAGCATGCTCAGAATCTCACCTCCATTTTTCAGTAGGTGGGTATCGGCCAGGCTCTCACATCCGAAGGTTTATGGCTTAGAGGCGTTCAGCCACAACCCTCGACAGAGAGCCTTAGAGTATGTGTCCAGACCAAGAACTTCTGCCTTCGTGCGCCTGATTTAAACTTTTGACTGCTATCCTCAGTCTACCTGCAGAGCAGCAGGTTGTGTCTCGCTTAGTCTGGCCCCTATCCCATATGCTGTCCGATATATAGTTTACCAACCATCGACAAAGCACATGGGGTCAATGGGACACGCAAGCTCACCCACCACGGCAAGGTGGAGACACATCGGGGGAGACTGCTAGATTTTGTCGTCTTCCCACATCACTACTAGATTCTGTCATCTTCCCACATCACTGCTAGATTCTGTCATATTCCCACATCACTGCTGAATTATGTCATCTTCCCACATCACTGCTAGTTTCTGTCATCTTCCTACATCACTGCTAAATTTGTCATCTTCCCACATCACTGCTAGTTTCTGTCATCTTCCTACATCACTGCTAGATTCTGTCATCTTCCCACATCACTGCTAGTTTCTGTCATCTTCCCACATCACTGCTGGATTCTGTCAAGTTGTCTTCCCACATCACTGCTAGATTCTCTCAAGTTGTCTTCCCACATCACTGCTAGTTTCTGTCAGAATGTCTTCCCACATCACTGCTAGTTTCTGTCAGAATGTCTTCCCACATCACTGCTAGTTTCTGTCAGAATGTCTTCCCACATCACTGCTGGATTCTGTCAAGTTGTCTTCCCACATCACTGCTAGTTTGTCAGAATGTCTTCCCACATCACTGCTAGATTCTGTCATCTTCCCACATCACTGCTAGTTTCTGTCAAGTTGTCTTCCCTTATCACTGCTAGATTTTATCAGGTTGTTTTCAACATCTGCGCTATAGTGTGTGAGATCATCTGTGCAAATCTAGTCTAAACTTAAAGATCTAGTACAGTGACAGGGACTACTTCACACATCTAGTACAGGGACTACTTCACACATCTAGTACAGTGACAGGGACTACTTCACACATCTAGTACAGTGACAGGGACTACTTCACACATCTAGTACAGGGACAGGGACTACTTCACACATCTAGTACAGGGACTTCTTCACACATCTAGTACAGGGACAGGGACTACTTCACACATCTAGTACAGGAACAGGGACTACTTTACACATCTAGTACAGGGACAGGGACTACTTCACACATCTAGTACAGGGACAGGGACTACTTCACACATCTAGTACAGGGACATGGACTACTTTACACATCTAGTACAGTGACTACTTCACACATCTAGTACAGTGACATGGACTACTTCACACATCTAGTACAGTGACTACTTCACACATCTAGTACAGGGACATGGACTACTTCACACATCTAGTACAGTGACTACTTCACACATCTAGTACAGGGACATGGACTACTTCACACATCTAGTACAGGGACAGGGACTACTTTACACATCTAGTACAGGGACTACTTTACACATCTAGTACAGGGACTACTTCACACATCTAGTACAGGGACTACTTCACACATCTAGTACAGGGACTACTTCACACATCTAGTACAGGGACTACTTTACACATCTAGTACAGGGACTACTTCACACATCTGGTACAGGGACAGGGACTACTTTACACATCTAGTACAGGGACTACTTTACGCATCTAGTACAGGGACTACTTCACACATCTAGTACAGTGACAGGGACTACTTCACACATCTAGTACAGGGACATGGACTTCTTCACACATCTAGTACAGTGACAGGGACTTCTTCACACATCTAGTACAGGGACAGGGACTACTTTACACATCTAGTACAGGGACTACTTCACACATCTAGTACAGGGACAGGGACTACTTCACACATCTAGTACAGGGACAGGGACTACTTTACACATCTAGTACAGGGACTACTTTACACATCTAGTACAGGGACTACTTCACACATCTAGTACAGGGACAGGGACTACTTTACACATCTAGTACAGGGACTACTTTACACATCTAGTACAGGGACTACTTCACACATCTAGTACAGTGACAGGGACTTCTTCACACATCTAGTACAGGGACAGGGACTACTTTACACATCTAGTACAGGGACTACTTCACACATCTAGTACAGTGACAGGGACTACTTCACACATCTAGTACAGGGACATGGACTACTTCACACATCTAGTACAGTGACTACTTCACACATCTAGTACAGTGACTACTTCACACATCTAGTACAGTGACATGGACTACTTCACACATCTAGTACAGTGACTACTTCACACATCTAGTACAGGGACATGGACTACTTCACACATCTAGTACAGTGACTACTTCACACATCTAGTACAGGGACATGGACTACTTCACACATCTAGTACAGTGACTACTTCACACATCTAGTACAGTGACTACTTCACACATCTAGTACAGTGACATGGACTACTTCACACATCTAGTACAGTGACATGGACTACTTCACACATCTAGTACAGTGACTACTTCACACATCTAGTACAGGGACATGGACTACTTCACACATCTAGTACAGTGACTACTTCACACATCTAGTACAGTGACAGGGACTACTTCACACATCTAGTACAGGGACAGGGACTTCTTCACACATCTAGTACAGGGACATGGACTACTTCACACATCTAGTACAGGGACAGGGACTACTTTACACATCTAGTACAGGAACTACTTCACACATCTAGTACAGGGACTTCTTCACACATTTAGTACAGGGACATGGACTTCTTCACACATCTAGTACAGTGACAGGGACTACTTCACACATCTAGTACAGGGACATGGACTACTTCACACATCTAGTACAGTGACAGGGACTTCTTCACACATCTAGTACAGGGACAGAGACTACTTAAAACATCTAGTACAGGGACTACTTCACACATCTAGTACAGGGACTTCTTCACACATTTAGTACAGGGACAGGGACTACTTTACACATCTAGTACAGGGACAGGGACTACTTCACACATCTAGTACAGGGACAGGGACTACTTCACACATCTAGTACAGGGACAGGGACTACTTCACACATCTAGTACAGGGACTACTTTACACATCTAGTACAGGGACTACTTTACATATCTGGGACAGGGACTACTTCACACATCTAGTACAGGGACTACTTTACACATCTAGTACAGGGACAGGGACTACTTCACACATCTAGTACAGGGACATGGACTACTTCACACATCTAGTACAGTGACTACTTCACACATCTAGTACAGGGACATGGACTACTTCACACATCTAGTACAGTGACTACTTCACACATCTAGTACAGTGACTACTTCACACATCTAGTACAGTGACATGGACTACTTCACACATCTAGTACAGTGACATGGACTACTTCACACATCTAGTACAGTGACTACTTCACACATCTAGTACAGGGACATGGACTACTTCACACATCTAGTACAGTGACTACTTCACACATCTAGTACAGTGACAGGGACTACTTCACACATCTAGTACAGGGACAGGGACTTCTTCACACATCTAGTACAGGGACATGGACTACTTCACACATCTAGTACAGGGACAGGGACTACTTTACACATCTAGTACAGGAACTACTTCACACATCTAGTACAGGGACTTCTTCACACATTTAGTACAGGGACATGGACTTCTTCACACATCTAGTACAGTGACAGGGACTACTTCACACATCTAGTACAGGGACATGGACTACTTCACACATCTAGTACAGTGACAGGGACTTCTTCACACATCTAGTACAGGGACAGAGACTACTTAAAACATCTAGTACAGGGACTACTTCACACATCTAGTACAGGGACTTCTTCACACATTTAGTACAGGGACAGGGACTACTTTACACATCTAGTACAGGGACAGGGACTACTTCACACATCTAGTACAGGGACAGGGACTACTTCACACATCTAGTACAGGGACAGGGACTACTTCACACATCTAGTACAGGGACTACTTTACACATCTAGTACAGGGACTACTTTACATATCTGGGACAGGGACTACTTCACACATCTAGTACAGGGACTACTTTACACATCTAGTACAGGGACAGGGACTACTTCACACATCTAGTACAGTGACAGGGACTTCTTCACACATCTAGTACAGGGACAGGGACTACTTTACACATCTAGTACAGTGACAGGGACTACTTCACACATCTAGTACAGGGACTACTTCACACATCTAGTACAGTGACGGGGACTTCTTCACACATCTAGTACAGGGACAAGGACTACTTTACACATCTAGTACAGGGACTACTTCACACATCTAGTACAGGGACAGGGACTACTTCACACATCTAGTACAGGGACAGGGACTACTTTACACATCTAGTACAGGGACTACTTTACACATCTAGTACAGGGACTACTTCACACATCTAGTACAGGGACTACTTTACACATCTAGTACAGGGACTACTTCACACATCTAGTACAGTGACAGGGACTTCTTCACACATCTAGTACAGGGACAGGGACTACTTTACACATCTAGTACAGGGACTACTTCACACATCTAGTACAGTGACAGGGACTACTTCACACATCTAGTACAGGGACATGGACTACTTCACACATCTAGTACAGGGACATGGACTACTTCACACATCTAGTACAGTGACTACTTCACACATCTAGTACAGTGACTACTTCACACATCTAGTACAGTGACATGGACTACTTCACACATCTAGTACAGTGACTACTTCACACATCTAGTACAGGGACATGGACTACTTCACACATCTAGTACAGTGACTACTTCACACATCTAGTACAGGGACATGGACTACTTCACACATCTAGTACAGTGACTACTTCACACATCTAGTACAGGGACATGGACTACTTCACACATCTAGTACAGTGACTACTTCACACATCTAGTACAGTGACTACTTCACACATCTAGTACAGTGACATGGACTACTTCACACATCTAGTACAGTGAAATGGACTACTTCACATATCTAGTACAGTGACTACTTCACACATCTAGTACAAGGACATGGACTACTTCACACATCTAGTACAGTGACTACTTCACACATCTAGTACAGTGACAGGGACTACTTCACACATCTAGTACAGGGACAGGGACTTCTTCACACATCTAGTACAGGGACATGGACTACTTCACACATCTAGTACAGGGACAGGGACTACTTTACACATCTAGTACAGGGACTACTTCACACATCTAGTACAGGGACTTCTTCACACATCTAGTACAGGGACATGGACTACTTTACACATCTAGTACAGGGACTACTTTACACATCTAGTACAGGGACTACTTCACACATCTAGTACATGGACTACTTCACACATCTAGTACAGGGACATGGACTACTTCACACATCTAGTACAGTGACAGGGACTTCTTCACACATCTAGTACAGGGACAGGGACTACTTAAAACATCTAGTACAGGGACTACTTCACACATTTAGTACAGGGACAGGGACTACTTTACACATCTAGTACAGGGACCCCGGGAAGGTTAACCCGGTCAACAAATGCCCGCAGAAGTCGGATGTGTCGGCCTAACGGCGCAAGAACGCAGCTCTGCTGTAAACAGGCACAACGCAATCACATCCAAAAAAAAAAAACTCCGGGTGAACGAAGAAGAAGAAGAAGTACAGGGACAGGGACTACTTCACACATCTAGTACAGGGACAGGGACTACTTCACACATCTAGTACAGGGACAGGGACTACTTCACACATCTAGTACAGGGACTACTTCACACATCTAGTACAGGGACTACTTTACACATCTAGTACAGGGACAGGGACTACTTTACACATCTGGGACAGGGACTACTTCACACATCTAGTACAGTGACAGGGACTTCTTCACACATCTAGTACAGGGACAGGGACTACTTTACACATCTAGTACAGGGACTACTTCACACATCTAGTACAGGGACAGGGACTACTTCACACATCTAGTACAGGGACAGGGACTACTTTACACATCTAGTACAGGGACTACTTTACACATCTAGTACAGGGACTACTTCACACATCTAGTACAGGGACTACTTTACACATCTAGTACAGGGACTACTTCACACATCTAGTACAGTGACAGGGACTTCTTCACACATCTAGTACAGGGACAGGGACTACTTTACACATCTAGTACAGGGACTACTTCACACATCTAGTACAGTGACAGGGACTACTTCACACATCTAGTACAGGGACATGGACTACTTCACACATCTAGTACAGGGACATGGACTACTTCACACATCTAGTACAGTGACTACTTCACACATCTAGTACAGTGACTACTTCACACATCTAGTACAGTGACATGGACTACTTCACACATCTAGTACAGTGACTACTTCACACATCTAGTACAGGGACATGGACTACTTCACACATCTAGTACAGTGACTACTTCACACATCTAGTACAGGGACATGGACTACTTCACACATCTAGTACAGTGACTACTTCACACATCTAGTACAGGGACATGGACTACTTCACACATCTAGTACAGTGACTACTTCACACATCTAGTACAGTGACTACTTCACACATCTAGTACAGTGACATGGACTACTTCACACATCTAGTACAGTGAAATGGACTACTTCACATATCTAGTACAGTGACTACTTCACACATCTAGTACAAGGACATGGACTACTTCACACATCTAGTACAGTGACTACTTCACACATCTAGTACAGTGACAGGGACTACTTCACACATCTAGTACAGGGACAGGGACTTCTTCACACATCTAGTACAGGGACATGGACTACTTCACACATCTAGTACAGGGACAGGGACTACTTTACACATCTAGTACAGGGACTACTTCACACATCTAGTACAGGGACTTCTTCACACATCTAGTACAGGGACATGGACTACTTTACACATCTAGTACAGGGACTACTTTACACATCTAGTACAGGGACTACTTCACACATCTAGTACATGGACTACTTCACACATCTAGTACAGGGACATGGACTACTTCACACATCTAGTACAGTGACAGGGACTTCTTCACACATCTAGTACAGGGACAGGGACTACTTAAAACATCTAGTACAGGGACTACTTCACACATTTAGTACAGGGACAGGGACTACTTTACACATCTAGTACAGGGACCCCGGGAAGGTTAACCCGGTCAACAAATGCCCGCAGAAGTCGGATGTGTCGGCCTAACGGCGCAAGAACGCAGCTCTGCTGTAAACAGGCACAACGCAATCACATCCAAAAAAAAAAAACTCCGGGTGAACGAAGAAGAAGAAGAAGTACAGGGACAGGGACTACTTCACACATCTAGTACAGGGACAGGGACTACTTCACACATCTAGTACAGGGACAGGGACTACTTCACACATCTAGTACAGGGACTACTTCACACATCTAGTACAGGGACTACTTTACACATCTAGTACAGGGACAGGGACTACTTTACACATCTGGGACAGGGACTACTTCACACATCTAGTACAGTGACAGGGACTTCTTCACACATCTAGTACAGGGACAGGGACTACTTTACACATCTAGTACAGTGACAGGGACTACTTCACACATCTAGTACAGGGACTACTTCACACATCTAGTACAGTGACAGGGACTACTTCACACATCTAGTACAGTGACAGGGACTTCTTCACACATCTAGTACAGGGACAGGGACTACTTTACACATCTATTACAGTGACAGGGACTACTTCACACATCTAGTACAGGGACAGGGACTACTTCACACATCTAGTACAGTGACAGGGACTTCTTCACACATCTAGTACAGGGACAGGGACTACTTCACACATCTAGTACAGGGACAGGGACTACTTTACACATCTAGTACAGTGACAGGGACTACTTCACACATGTAGTACAGGGACAGGGACTTCTTCACACATCTAGTACAGTGACAGGGACTTCTTCACAAATCTAGTACAGTGACAGGGACTACTTCACACATCTAGTACAGGGACAGGGACTTCTTCACACATCTAGTACAGGGACTTCTTCACACATTTAGTACAGGGACAGGGACTACTTTACACATCTAGTACAGGGACAGGGACTACTTCACACATCTAGTACAGTGACAGAGACTTCTTCACACATCTAGTACAGGGACTACTTCACACATCTAGTACAGTGACAGGGACTACTTCACACATCTAGTACAGTGACAGGGACTACTTCACACATCTAGTACAGGGACTACTTCACACATCTAGTACAGTGACAGGGACTACTTCACACATCTAGTACAGGGACAGGGACTACTTTACACATCTAGTACAGTGACAGGGACTACTTCACACATCTAGTACAGGGACAGGGACTTCTTCACACATCTAGTACAGTGACAGGGACTTCTTCACACATCTAGTACAGTGACAGGGACTACTTCACACATCTAGTACAGGGACAGGGACTTCTTCACACATCTAGTACAGGGACTTCTTCACACATTTAGTACAGGGACAGGGACTACTTTACACATCTAGTACAGGGACAGGGACTACTTCACACATCTAGTACAGTGACAGGGACTTCTTCACACATCTAGTACAGGGACAGGGACTACTTCACACATCTAGTACAGGGATAGGGACTACTTTACACATCTAGTACAGGGACAGGGACTACTTCACACATCTAGTACAGGGACAGGGACTACTTTACACATCTATTACAGTGACAATGACTACTTCACACATCTAGTACAGGGACTACTTCACACATCTAGTACAGGGACTACTTCACACATCTAGTACAGGGACTACTTCACACATCTAGTACAGTGACATGGACTACTTCACACATCTAGTACAGTGACAGGGACTACTTCACACATCTAGTACAGTGACAGGAACTACTTCACACATCTAGTACAGGGACTACTTCACACATCTAGTACAGGGACTACTTTACACATCTAGTACAGTGACAGGGACTACTTCACACATCTAGTACAGGGACTACTTCACACATCTAGTACAGTGACAGGGACTACTTCACACATCTAGTACAGGGACTACTTCACACATCTAGTACAGGGACTACTTCACACATCTAGTACAGGGACTACTTCACACATCTAGTACAGTGACAGGGACTACTTCACACATCTAGTACAGTGACAGGGACTACTTCACACATCTAGTACAGTGACAGGGACTACTTCACACATCTAGTACAGGGACTACTTCACACATCTAGTACAGGGACAGGGACTACTTTACACATCTAGTACAGGGACAGGGACTACTTCACACATCTAGTACAGGGACTACTTCACACATCTAGTACAGTGACAGGGACTACTTCACACATCTAGTACAGGGACTACTTCACACATCTAGTACAGGGACTACTTCACACATCTAGTACAGGGACTACTTCACACATCTAGTACAGGGACTACTTCACACATCTAGTACAGGGACTACTTCACACATCTAGTACAGGGACTACTTCACACATCTAGTACAGGGACTACTTCACACATCTAGTACAATGACAGGGACTACTTCACACATATAGTACAGTGACAGGGACTACTTCACACATCTAGTACAGGGACTACTTCACACATCTAGTACAGGGACAGGGACTACTTTACACATCTAGTACAGTGACAGGGACTACTTCACACAACCAGTACAGGGACTACTTCACACATCTATTACAGTGACAGGGACTACTTCACACATCTAGTACAGGGACTACTTCACACATCTAGTACAGTGACAGGGACTACTTCACACATCTAGTACAGTGACAGGGACTACTTCACACATCTAGTACAGTGACAGGGACTACTTCACACATCTAGTACAGGGACTACTTCACACATCTAGTACAGGGACAGGGACTACTTTACACATCTAGTACAGTGACAGGGACTACTTCACACATCTAGTACAGGGACTACTTCACACATCTAGTACAGTGACAGGGACTACTTCACACATCTAGTACAGGGACAGGGACTACTTTACACATCTAGTACAGTGACAGGGACTTCTTCACACATCTAGTACAGGGACAGGGACTACTTTACACATCTATTACAGTGACAGGGACTACTTCACACATCTAGTACAGGGACAGGGACTACTTTACACATCTATTACAGTGACAGGGACTACTTCACACATCTAGTACAGGGACAGGGACTTCTTCACACATCTAGTACAGTGACAGGGACTACTTTACACATCTAGTACAGGGACTACTTCACACATTTAGTACAGGGACAGGGACTACTTCACACATCTAGTACAGTGACAGGGACTACTTTACACATCTAGTACAGGGACTACTTCACACATCTAGTACAGTGACTACTTTACACATCTAGTACAGGGACTACCTCACACATCTAGTACAGTGACTACTTTACACATCTAGTACAGTGACTACTTCACACATCTAGTACAGGGACTACTTCACACATCTAGTACAGTGACTACTTCACACATCTAGTACAGTGACTACTTCACACATCTAGTACAGGGACTACTTCACACATCTAGTACAGTGACTACTTTACACATCTAGTACAGGGACTACTTCACACATCTAGTACAGGGACTACTTTACACATCTAGTACAGGGACTACTTCACACATTTAGTACAGGGACAGGGACTACTTCACACATCTAGTACAGTGACAGGGACTACTTTACACATCTAGTACAGGGACTTCTTCACACATCTAGTACAGGGACTTCTTCACACATCTAGTACAGGGACAGGGACTACTTCACACATCTAGTACAGGGACTACTTCACACATCTAGTACAGTGACAGGGACTTCTTCACACATCTAGTACAGGGGCAGGGACTACTTCACACATCTAGTACAGGGACTACTTCACACATCTAGTACAGTGACAGGGACTTCTTCACACATCTAGTACAGTGACAGGGACTTCTTCACACATCTAGTACAGGGACAGGGACTACTTTACACATCTATTACAGTGACAGGGACTACTTCACACATCTAGTACAGGGACTACTTTAGTTTTGACCTGACTGCTAGCACAGGACAGTTTTGACCTGACAGTGCTAGCACGACTTGGTCAGATTATCTTTGCACATAAAGTATAGATTCACATGTGGAGGCATACAACCTGGCCACATGCTCTGAGCAACTGGCGAGCTAGTGTTATCAAATAAACATTGGCAGTTTGGTTTATAGTCACATTCATATTGGCAAGTCCTTGTAGGTGCAGATAAGTCCAGAGTACACTGATGACACATTGAAATGGGGTGTGTGAATGTGTGCTGATGAATTAGAACAGTGAAACAGATGCTGACATACAGATTTGACATCAGTCTACGTGTCTGAGTTGTTGCAGACATGGATCTGGTTGCTTTCTGTGTCGGTCAGTCAGTCATCTGTGTTCCCTGACTGACAGTGTCGCTTAGAAGGATGGCATAATACCACGAGCATGACTTGAGTTGTTGCAGCTGTTTCTTCAGGATAGCTTGCCATGTGTGTGTCCTGATTTATGAGAAAATGCCATAGGCCTTAGCATAAATCCACTTGTTCCTACTGTGTGTCTGTTACAGCTTGTCTTGTGTGATGTGTCTGTTACAGCATGTCTTGTATGATGTGTGTCTGTTACAGCTTGTCTTGTATGATGTGTGTCTGTTACAGCTTGTCTTGTATGATGTGTGTCTGTTACAGCATGTCTTGTATGATGTGTCTGTTACAGCTTGTCTTGTACGATGTGTGTCTGTTACAGCTTGTCTTGTATGGTGTGTGTCTGTTACAGCATGTCTTGTATGATGTGTGTCTGTACAGCTTGTCTTGTATGATTTGTCTGTGTCCTACGCAGCTTGTCTTGTACGATGTGTGTCTGTTACAGCTTGTCTTATATGATGTGTGTCTGTTACAGCTTGTCTTGTATGATGTGTGTCTGTTACAGCTTGTCTTGTATGATGTGTGTCTGTTATAGCTTGTCTTGTATAATGTGTCTGTTACAGCATGTCTTGTATGATGTGTCTGTGTCTGTCACAGCTTGTCTTATATGTGTATGTTACAGCTTGTCTTGTATGATATGTGTCTGCTACAGCTTGTCTTGCATAATGTGTGTCTGTTACAGCATGTCTTGTATGATGTGTCTGTCACAGCTTGTCTTATATGTGTCTGTTACAGCTTGTCTTGTATGATGTGTGTCTGCTACAGCTTGTCTTGCATAATGTGTGTCTGTTACAGCTTGTCTTGTATGATGTGTGTCTGTTACAGCTTGTCTTGTATGATGTATGTCTGTCACAGCGTGTCTTGTATGATATCTGTCTGTCACAGCTTGTCTTGTATGATGTCTGTCTGTCACAGCTTGTCTTGTCTGATGTCTGTCTGTCACAGCTTGTCTTGTATGATGTCTGTCTGTCACAGCTTGTCTTGTATGATGTATGTCTGTCACAGCGTGTCTTGTATGATGTATGTCTGTTACAGCTTGTCTTGTATGATGTGTCTGTTACAGCTTGTCTTGTCTGATGTATGTCTGTCACAGCGTGTCTTGTCTGATGTATGTCTGTCACAGCTTGTCTTGTATGATGTGTCTGTTACAGATTGTCTTGTCTGATGTATGTCTGTCACAGCTTGTCTTGTATGATGTATGTCTGTCACAGCTTGTCTTGTATGATGTGTTTGTTACAGCGTGTCTTGTCTGATGTATGTCTGTCACAGCTTGTCTTGTATGATGTGTTTGTTACAGCTTGTCTTGTCTGATGTATGTCTGTCACAGCGTGTCTTGTCTGATGTATGTCTGTCACAGCTGGTACATGTGAGCCCTCATTGAAGTGAGAACGCCGCCACACATCTCATCGTGAACCTAATTGTTGCACATACTTGGTATCACTTGCTTCCTGCTTCCATCAATTTCCGATCACAGACCATGTCTATGTACAGTATTTATGTGTGTCTAGACCATGTCTATGCACAGTATTTATGTGTGTCTGGACCTGCTGCTGTTGTCTGGAGCATCTCTGCACAGTTGCTATGGCAGTCACTTTATAGAGGTGGGGACCAGCATTATCTTTGGTTGTTGATTGTAGACACATCTCTCAGACCTTGCTGTAACACCATGATTGTAGACACATCTCTCAGACCTTGCTGTAACACCATGATTGTAGACACATCTCTCAGACCTTGCTGTAACTCCGTGATTGTAGACACATCTCTCAAACTTGCTGTGACTACATGATTGTAGACATCTCTCAGACCTTGCTGTAACTCCATGATTGTAAACCCTTGCTGTGACTCCATGATTGTAGACACATCTCTCAGACTTGCTGTGACTACATGACTGCAGAAACATCTCTCAGATATTGCTATAACACCATGACTGTAGACACATCTCTCAGATGTTGCTCTAACACTATGACTGTAGACACATCTCTCAGATGTTGCTGTAACTCCATGATTATAGACACATCTCTCAGATGTTGCTGTAACTCCATGACTGTAGACACATCTCTCAGATGTTGCTCTAACACTATGACTGTAGACACATCTCTCAGATGTTGCTGTAACTCCATGATTATAGACACATCTCTCAGATGTTGCTGTAACTCCATGACTGTAGACACATCTCTCAGATGTTGCTCTAACACTATGACTGTAGACACATCTCTCAGATGTTGCTCTAACACTATATTAGACATTGCTGTAACTCCATGATTATAGACACATCTCTCAGATGTTGCTGTAACACCATGACTGTAGACACATCTCTCAGACATTGCTGTAACTCCATGATTGTAGACACATCTCTCAGACATTGCTTTAACTCCACAATTGTAGACCCATCTCTCAGACCTTGCTGTAAATCCCCAAATGTAGACACATCTCTCGGACTTTGCTGTAACTCCATGATTGTAGACACATCTCTTGGACCTTGTTGAAACTCCACAATTGTGGACACATCTTGCAGACCTTGCTATAACTCCTTGATTGTAAACCCATCTTTCAGACCTTGCTTAACTCCATGATTAGAGACACATCTCTCAGACCTTGCTGTAATTCTATGATTGTAGACACATCTCTGAGACCTTGCTGAACTCCATGATTATTTAGACACATCTCTCGGACCTTGCGGTAACTCCATGATTATTTAGACACATCTCTCGGACCTTGCGGTAACTCCATGATTATTTAGACACATGGACACATCTCTCGGACCTTGCGGTAACTCCATGATTAGAGACAGTAGTCTGTTTTGCTGGTCACACAGTGTTTATTATTTTGCATTTCTTTCCTAATTTATGCAAGTAGTTTATGTATTATTGAAGTATTTTCTGAAGTCTTGTGATATTGAATGTGATGGCATTTGGGCACATGATATATTGTTCTATGTGCTTGTTCATTAGTCTCACCTGGCCTTTGGACAATGTTTTATTATTGAGCATTCTAGGTGTGAGGGTGGTGGCTTCAGATTGAATATGTGTGTGTTTGTGTTGTTTATATTCAGGCCAGCAGGCAGCTTGTCTTGGGTGTTATTTGTGAGATCGTATATTAAAGGTGCAAATTGGATCTAAAAATTTGATTGGATCTATAAAAATTTGATTGGATCTATAAAAAAGATCTAGAAAAATTGGATCTAAAATTATCTAATTTGTTAGATAATATATTGAAGGTTTCAGATTGGATCATTATTTTAGTGTTGACATTGTTTCTTTTATCAGACAAAACAAGCAAGTAATGGCCAGATTTGTCACAATGGCATGCTTATTTTACATTTATTTACACACTGCTTATTTCATATTGTACAAGGAAACATTTTTAACTGTTTACAAGTCGTAGAGTTGACATTTTGGATCAGCCCTCCATCATGGCCCTGCTCTGATCTTGTATAGACCAGGTTCAGGTTTGTGGTAATCTCACAGTGGTTGTATGTTTTGTTGTCAGGTGTATGTGTGTCATGAGAATTTCAGTCAGGTGTGTGTCGTGAGAATTTCAGTCAGGTGTGTGTCATGCGAATGTCATAGTCAGGTTTGTGTGTCATGAGAATGTCATAGTCAGGTTTGTGTGTCATGAGAATGTCATAGTCAGGTTTGTGTGTGTAATGAGAATGTCATAGGTTTGTGTGTCATGAGAATGTCATAATCAGGTTTGTGTGTCATGTGAATGTCAATCAGGCTTGTGTGTCATAATAATGTCAGTCAGGTGTGTGTTCATGAGAATGTCATAAGTTTGTGTGTCATAAGAATGTCATAGTCAGGTTTGTGTGTTACGATAATGTCATAGTCAGGTGTGTGTGTGTCATGAGAATGTCATAGGTTTGTGTGTCATAGTACTGTGAACACTTGCATCTGTGTATGTGTCATGAGAATGTTGTAGGTTTGTGTGTCATTGTGCTGTGAACATTGCAGCAGGGATGACATCTATGTCACAGTACAATTAACACATGTGGCTGGAGTGACATGACATCTGTGTCATGGTACAGTGAACATGTGTGGCATGCTAGCTTCTACCAGTCCTTGAGCTTGTAATAGTCAGTTGCTGAAGTCCAGTAGAATGTAATGTAAGATTGTATGTAGTAGTGAGTTGCTGAAGTCCAGTAGAAGTGATGTGTTATGTAAGATTGTATGTAGTAGTGAGTTGCTGAAGTCCAGTAGAATGTAATGTAAGATTGTATGTAGTAGTGAGTTGCTGAAGTCCAGTAGAAGTGATGTATTATGTAAGATTGTATGTAGTAGTGAGTTGCTGAAGTCCAGTAGAATGTAATGTAAGATTGTATGTAGCAGTGAGTTGCTGAAGTCCAGTAGAATGTAATGTAAGATTGTATGTAGTAGTGAGTTGCTGAAGTCCAGTAGAATGTAATGTAAGATTGTATGTAGTAGTGAGTTGCTGAAGTCCAGTAAAATGTAATGTAAGATTGTATGTAGTAGTGAGTTGCTGAAGTCCAGTAGAAGTGATGTGTTTTGTAAGATTGTATGTAGCAGTGAGTTGCTCAAGTCCAGTAGAATGTAATGTAAGATTGTATGTAGTAGTGAGTTGCTGAAGTCCAGTAGAAGTGATGTGTTATGTAAGATTGTATGTAGCAGTGAGTTGCTCAAGTCCAGTAGAATGTAATGTAATATTGTATGTAATAGTGAGTTGCTGAAGTCCAGTAGAATATAATGTAAGATTGTATGTAATAGTGAGTTGCTGAAGTCCAGTAGAATGTAATGTAAGATTGTATGTAGTAGTGAGTTGCTGAAGTCCAGTAGAAGTGATGTGTTATGTAAGATTGTATGTAGCAGTGAGTTGCTCAAGTCCAGTAGAATGTAATGTAATATTGTATGTAATAGTGAGTTGCTGAAGTCCAGTAGAAGTGATGTGTTATGTAAGATTGTATGTAGTAGTGAGTTGCTGAAGTCCAGTAGAATGTAATGTAAGATTGTATGTAGCAGTGAGTTGCTGAAGTCCAGTAGGATGTAATGTAAGATTTATGTAGTAGTGAGTTGCTGAAGTCCAGTAGAATGTAATGTAAGATTGTATGTAGCAGTGAGTTGCTGAAGTCCAGTAGAATGTAATGTAAGATTGTATGTAGTAGTGAGTTGCTGAAGTCCAGTAGAATGTAATGTAAGATTGTATGTAGTAGTGAGTTGCTGAAGTCCAGTAGAATGACTATAATACAGAAGGCTGCGGACAGGCGCAACACGGCGTGACTATAATACAGAAGGCTGCGGACATGCGCAAAACGGCGTGACTATAATACAGAAGGCTGCGGACAGACGCAACACGGCGTGACTATAATACAGAAGGCTGCGGACAGGCGCAACATGGCGTGACTATAATACAGAAGGCTGCGGACAGGCGCAACACGGCGTGACTATAATACAGAAAGCTGCGGACAGGCGCAACACGGCGTGACTATAATGCAGAAGGCTGTGGACAGGCGCAACACGGCGTGACTATAATACAGAAGGCTGCGGACACACGCAACCTGGCGTGACTATAATACAGAAGGCTGTGGACAGGCGCAACACGGCGTGACTATAATACAGAAGGCTGCGGACAGGCGCAACACGGCATGACTATAATACAGAAGGCTGCGGACATGCGCAACACGGTGTGACTATAATATAGAAGGCTGCGGACATGCGCAACACGGCGTGACTATAATACAGAAGGCTGCGGACACACGCAACCTGGCGTGACTATAATACAGAAGGCTGCGGACAGGCGCAACATGGCGTGACTATAATACAGAAGGCTGCGGACATGCGCAACACGGCGTGACTATAATACAGAAGGCTGCGGACAGACACAACACGGCGTGACTATAATACAGAAGGCTGCGGACAGACGCAACCTGGCGTGACTATAATACAGAAGGCTGCGGACAGGCGCAACACGGCGTGACTATAATACAGAAGGCTGCGGACACACGCAACCTGGCGTGACTATAATACAGAAGGCTGCGGACAGGCGCAACATGGCGTGACTATAATACAGAAGGCTGCGGACATGCGCAACACGGCGTGACTATAATACAGTAGGATGTAATGTAAGATTGTATGTAGTAGTGAGTTGCTGAAGTCCAGTAGAATGTAATGTAAGATTGTATGTAGTAGTGAGTTGCTGAAGTCCAGTAGAATATAATGTAAGATTGTATGTAATAGTGAGTTGCTGAAGTCCAGTAGAATGTAATGTAAGATTGTATGTAGTAGTGAGTTGCTGAAGTCCAGTAGAATGTAATGTAAGATTGTATGTGGTAGTGAGTTGCTGAAGTCCAGTAGAAGTGATGTGTTATGTAAGATTGTATGTAGTAGTGAGTTGCTGAAGTCCAGTAGAATGTAATGTAAGATTGTATGTAGTAGTGAGTTGCTGAAGTCCAGTAGAATGTAATGTAAGATTGTATGTAGCAGTGAGTTGCTGAAGTCCAGTAGAATGTAATGTAAGATTGTATGTGGTAGTGAGTTGCTGAAGTCCAGTAGAAGTGATGTGTTATGTAAGATTGTATGTAATAGTGAGTTGCTGAAGTCCAGTAGAATGTAATGTAAGATTGTATGTAGTAGTGAGTTGCTGACGTCCAGTAGAATGTAATGTAAGATTGTATGTAGTAGTGAGTTGCTGACGTCCAGTAGAAGTGATGTGTTTTGTAAGATTGTATGTAGTAGTGAGTTGCTGAAGTCCAGTAGAATATAATGTAAGATTGTATGTAGTAGTGAGTTGCTGACGTCCAGTAGAAGTGATGTGTTATGTAAGATTGTATGTAATAGTGAGTTGCTGAAGTCCAGTAGAATGTAATGTAAGATTGTATGTAGCAGTGAGTTGCTGAAGTCCAGTAGAATGTAATGTAAGATTGTATGTAGCAGTGAGTTGCTGAAGTCCAGTAGAATGTAATGTAAGATTGTATGTAGTAGTGAGTTGCTGAAGTCCACTAGAACTGATGTGTTATAAGATTGTATGTGGTAGTGAGTTGCTGAAATCCAGTAGAATGTAATGTAAGATTGTATGTAGTAGTGAGTTGCTGAAGTCCAGTAGAAGTGATGTGTTATGTAAGATTGTATGTAGCAGTGAGTTGCTCAAGTCCAGTAAAATGTAATGTAAGATTGTATGTAATAGTGAGTTACCGAAGTCCAGTAGAATGTAATGTAAGATTGTATGTAATAGTGAGTTGCTGAAGTCCAGTAGAAGTGATGTGTTATGTAATATTGTATGTAGTAGTGAGTTGCTGAAGTCCAGAGAATGTAATGTAAGATTGTATGTAGCAGTGAGTTGCTGAAGTCCAGTAGAATGTAATGTAAGATTGTATGTAATAGTGAGTTGCTGAAGTCCAGCAGAATGTAATGTAAGATTGTATGTAATAGTGAGTTGCTGAAGTCCAGCAGAAGTGATGTGTTATAAGATTGTATGTAGTAGTGAGTTGCTGAAGTCCAGTGGAATGTAATGTAAGATTGTATGTAGTAGTGAGTTGCTGAAGTCCAGTAGAATGTAATGTAAGATTGTATGTAGCAGTGAGTTGCTGAAGTCCAGTAGAATGTATTGTAAGATTGTATGTGGTAGTGAGTTGCTGAAGTCCAGTAGAATGTAATGTAAGATTGTATGTAGTAGTGAGTTGCTGAAGTCCACTAGAACTGATGGGTTATAAGATTTATGTGGTAGTGAGTTGCTGAAATCCAGTAGAATGTAATGTAAGATTGTATGTAATAGTGAGTTGCTGAAGTCCAGTAGAATGTAATGTAAGATTGTATGTAATAGTGAGTTGCTGAAGTCCAGTGGAATGTAATGTAAGATTGTATGTAGTAGTGAGTTGCTGAAGTCCAGTAGAATGTAATGTAAGATTGTATGTAGCAGTGAGTTGCTGAAGTCCAGTAGAATGTAATGTAAGATTGTATGTAATAGTGAGTTGCTGAAGTCCAGTAGAAGTGATGTGTTATGTAAGATTGTATGTAGCAGTGAGTTGCTGAAGTCCAGTAGAATGTAATGTAAGATTGTTTGTAGCAGTGAGTTGCTGAAGTCCAGTAGAATGTAATGTAAGATTGTATGTAGTAGTGAGTTGCTGAAGTCCAGTAGAAGTGATATGTTATGTAAGATTGTATGTAGTAGTTAGTTGCTGAAGTCCAGTAGAATGTAATGTAAGATTGTATGTAGTAGTGAGTTGCTGAAGTCCAGTAGAAGTGATGTGTTATAAGATTGTATGTAGCAGTGAGTTGCTGAAGTCCAGTAGAATGTAATGTAAGATTGTATGTAGTAGTGAGTTGCTGAAGTCCAGTAGAATGTAATGTAAGATTGTATGTGGTAGTGAGTTGCTGAAGTCCAGTAGAATGTAATGTAAGATTGTATGTAGTAGTGAGTTGCTGAAGTCCAGTAGAATATAATGTAAGATTGTATGTAGTAGTGAGTTTCTGAAGTCCAGTAGAATTTAATGTAAGATTGTATGTAATTGTGAGTTTCTGAAGTCCAGTAGAATGTAATGTAAGATTGTATGTAGTAGTGAGTTGCTGAAGTCCAGTAGAATATAATGTAAGATTGTATGTAGCAGTGAGTTTCTGAAGTCCAGTAGAATGTAATGTAAGATTGTATGTAGTAGTGAGTTGCTGAAGTCCAGTAGAATATAATGTAAGATTGTATGTAGTAGTGAGTTTCTGAAGTCCAGAAGAATGTAATGTAAGTAGTGAGTTGCTGAAGTCTACTAACGATGTTTGAGGTAGAGATGATTCTGCCAATCACATCATGCATATTTATGTTACATGTAAATAGTGTATATATATATATATATATTAAGTCATCATCATCATCATCTATCCATGCATCCATTTGCTCTGTCATTCCTGCCCGAGACGACGACGAGACCAGGGACATAACCAGTCATGTACACCATCATCTTTATTCATAATGAGACATAACAATTTATATAATACATTTTGTATGACTCCTGACATTCTCCGGTGCTTGTTGTCTGTGCCTGTGTGTTCTTGTCTGTACTCATGTGTTCTTGTCTGTACTCATGTGTTCTTCTCTGCACTCATGTGTTCTTGTGTCTGGGTTCATGTGTTCTTGTGCCTGTGCTCGTGTATTCTTATGTCTCTGTTCATGTATTCTTGTGTCTGTGTTCATGTATTCTTATGTCTGAGTTCATGTATTCTTGTGTCTGTGTTCATGTATTCTTGTGTCTGTGTTCATGTATTCTTATGTCTGTGTTCATGTATTCTTGTGTCTGTGTTCATGTATTCTTATGTCTGTGTTCATGTATTCTTGTGTCTGTGTTCATGTATTCTTGTGTCTGTGTTCATGTATTCTTATGTCTGTGTTCATGTATTCTTTGTCTGTGTTCATGTATTCTTGTGTCTGTGTTCATGTATTCTTGTGTCTGTGTTCATGTATTCTAATGCCTGTACTCATGTGTTCTTGTGTCTGTACTCATGTGTTCTTGTGTCTGTGTTCATGAATTCTAATGTCTGTACTCATGTGTTCTTGTTTCTGGGTTCATGTGTTCTTGTGCTTGTGTTCATGTATTCTTGTGTCTGTGTTCATGTATTCTTGTGTCTGTGTTCATGTATTCTTGTGTCTGTATTCATGTATTCTTGTGTCTGGATTCAGGTATTCTTGTGTCTGGATTCAGGTATTCTTGTGTCTGTGTTCATGTATTGTGTCTGTGTTCATGTATTCTTGTGTCTGTGTTCATTTATTCTTGTGTCTGTGCTCATGTATTCTTGTGTCTGTGTTCATGTATTCTTGTGTCTGTGTTCATGTATTCTTGTGTCTGTGTTCATGTATTCTTGTGTCTTTGTTCATGTATTCTTGTGTCTCTGTTCATGTATTCTTGTGTCTCTGTTCATGTATTCTTGCGTCTGAGTTCATGTATTCTTGCGTCTGAGTTCATGTATTCTTGAGTCTGTGTTCATGTATTCTTGTGTCTCTGTTCATGTATTCTTGTGTCTGGGTTCATGTCTTCTTGTGTCTGGGTTCATGTCTTCTTGTGTCTGGGTTCATGTCTTCTTATGTTTGCGCTCATGTATTCTCGTTGTTAGTACTCATGTATTCTCGTTGTTAGTACTCATGTCTTCTTCTTGTCTGTATTTGTGTGTTCTTGTGTCTGTACTCATGTGTTCTTGTTGACTATGCTAGTGTGTTCTTGTGTCTGTGTTAGCATGTTCTTGTGTCTGTGCTAGTGTGTTCTTGTGTCTGTGCACGTTCTTGTGTCTGTGCCCGTGTGTTCTTGTGTCTGTGTTAGTGTGTTGTGTCTGTGTTAGTGTCTTCTTATGTCATTGTTAGTGTTTCTTGTGTCTGTGTTAGCATGTTGTGTCTGTGTTAGTGTGTTCTTGTGTCTGTGTTAGTGTGTTCTTATGTCATTGTTAGTGTTTCTTGTGTCTGTGTTAGTGTGTTCTTGTGTCTGTGTTAGTGTGTTCTTATGTCATTGTTAGTGTTTCTTGTGTCTGTGCTAGTGTGTTATTTTGTCTGTTAGCATGTTCTTGTGTCTGTGCTAGTGTGTTTATGTGTCTGTATTCGTGTGGTCATGTGTCTGTGTTAGTGTGTTCTTGTGTCTGTGCTCGTGTTCTTGTGTCTGTGTTATTGTGTCTGTGCTCGTGTTCTTGTGTCTGTGTTAACATGTTCTTGTGTCTTCATTAGCGTGTTCTTGTGTCTGTGTTAGCGTGTTCTTGTGTCTGTGCAGAGGGAGACTGTCAAAGCTGTTTGACATTATGTCATAGTGGAACATCGGTACCAGAAATGATTAGGAGAACACGAGACAAGGCTGCGGACAGATGCAACACAGCGTGACTATAATACAGAAGGCTGCGGACAGACGCAACACGGCGTGACTATAATACAGAATGCTGCGAACAGACGCAACACGGCGTGACTATAATACAGAAGGCTGCGGACAGACGCAACACGGCGTGACTATAATACAGAAGGCTGCGGACAGGCGCAACACGGCGTGACTATAATACAGAAGGCTGCGGACAGGCGCAACACGGCGTGACTATAATACAGAAGGCTGCGGACATGCGCAAAACGGCGTGACTATAATACAGAAGGCTGCGGACAGACGCAACACGGCGTGACTATAATACAGAAGGCTGCGGACAGGCGCAACATGGCGTGACTATAATACAGAAGGCTGCGGACAGGCGCAACACGGCGTGACTATAATACAGAAAGCTGCGGACAGGCGCAACACGGCGTGACTATAATGCAGAAGGCTGTGGACAGGCGCAACACGGCGTGACTATAATACAGAAGGCTGCGGACACACGCAACCTGGCGTGACTATAATACAGAAGGCTGTGGACAGGCGCAACACGGCGTGACTATAATACAGAAGGCTGCGGACAGGCGCAACACGGCATGACTATAATACAGAAGGCTGCGGACATGCGCAACACGGTGTGACTATAATATAGAAGGCTGCGGACATGCGCAACACGGCGTGACTATAATACAGAAGGCTGCGGACACACGCAACCTGGCGTGACTATAATACAGAAGGCTGCGGACAGGCGCAACATGGCGTGACTATAATACAGAAGGCTGCGGACATGCGCAACACGGCGTGACTATAATACAGAAGGCTGCGGACAGACACAACACGGCGTGACTATAATACAGAAGGCTGCGGACAGACGCAACCTGGCGTGACTATAATACAGAAGGCTGCGGACAGGCGCAACACGGCGTGACTATAATACAAAAGGCTGCGGACAGACGCAACACGGCGTGACTATAATACAGAAGGCTGCGGACAGATGCAACACGGCGTGACTATGATACAGAAGGCTGCGGACAGGCGCAACATGGTGTGACTATAATACAGAAGGCTGCGGACATGCGCAACACGGCGTGACTATAATACAGAAGGCTGCGGACAGACGCAACACGGCGTGACTATAATACAGAAGGCTGCGGACAGGCGCAACACGGCGTGACTATAATACAGAAGGCTGCAGACAGGCGCAACACGGCGTGACTATAATACAGAAGGCTGCCGACATGCGCAACACGGCGTGACTATAATACAGAAGGCTGCGGACAGGCGCAACACGGCGTGACTATAATACAGAAGGCTGCCGACAGACGCAACACGGCGTGACTATAATACAGAAGGCTGCTGACAGACGCAACACGGCGTGACTATAATACAGAAGGCTGCGGACAGACGCAACACGGCGTGACTATAATACAGAAGGCTGCGGACACACGCAACCTGGCGTGACTATAATACAGAAGGCTGCGGACAGGCGCAACACGGCGTGACTATAAGACAGAAGGCTGCGGACAGGCGCAACACGGCGTGACTATAATACAGAAGGCTGCGGACAGGCGCAACATGGCGTGACTATAATACAGAAAGCTGCGGACAGGCGCAACCTGGCGTGACTATAATACAGAAGGCTGCGGACAGGCGCAACACGGCGTGACTATAATACAGAAGGCTGCGGACACACGCAACCTGGCGTGACTATAATACAGAAGGCTGCGGACAGACGCAACACGGCGTGACTATAAGACACCGCTACAGGCCGTGAACTTCTTCCTCTTTGCGTTCATCCGGAATGTTTTGTTTTTTTCAGATGTGATTGTGGTGTGTTGTTATGCACCCTTGGGCCAACACATCCGACTTTCGCGTGCGTTTTTGACGAGGTTAGCATTCCTGAGAGACTCACTTTTGTGGTGCCGTCCACATACCACCTGGTCAAGTTGGAACAGTCGAAGACTTCACGGTTATACCTCAAGGGAAGGCAGGGACAGTTCATGGCATTTTCCGCCATCCAGAGTGGCTTCCGTAGTGGCAGAGCCGACACATAGCGCTCTGGTGCTGAGCTCACGGGGAGAATCGTCACGTCCTGCTCATGGCTGCTTTAATTCCTCACTTCAATATATTGGGAATTTCGTTCGCCCCGGGGTGTTCCTGCATAAACCAGACCGGTCTGCAGACGTTATTCACTCAGCGAGTTTTCAATTCGGACATGTGCTTGCCGTTGTGCCGGGACAATATAGTCAGAGCTGTTCCGGACACAATAGGCATTCGGAAAACTAGGTCGTCAGAGCTGTTCCTAGCAGGAGGGACATTCGGAAGACTAGTTAGTCAGAGCTTTTCCGACCACGAAAGACATTTAACTCTGGCGTAATTGCGTAGTGCTAGTTTTTATTTTTCCACCCGTAGGCCGGCACTTCTGACTTCGGCGAACATGTTTTAATGGGGTTAGCCTTCCTCTGGTTTCGAGGCACGTTAGACTCTTATTGCGACTTCCACTCAGCAAGCTTTTGCTTCGGGCTGCCACTAATGGATTCACTAGTCAAGCTTTCCATTTCGTGTCAACGAGACAATCTTCCACCTTTGACTACGCTCACTCCATGAGTATAGTTACAGACTATCATCGGAACGTGCGACTGAGGTGCTATTTCCACCTTTTGTAACGCTCTCGAGGTAGGCTACGTGTGCTGCTGGCTCAGCACCTTACCTCCTGACAGCAGAGTGCGAGTATCGGCCAGGCTCTCTCATCCGGGGATCCCTCATATCCCCCAGCTGAGAGCCTTCTAAAAGTATCTGGACTAAGCATGTAGCGTGCTTAGCATCTCACCTCCATTTTGGAGTAGATGGGTATCGGCCTGGCTCCCACTTCCGAGGGCTTATAGCTTAGAGGCGTTCAGCCATATCCCTCAGCGGAGAGCCTTAGAGTATGTGTCCGGACCAAGAATTCCTGACTTCGTACACCTGATTTGAGCTTTTGACTGCTATCCTCAGTCTACCTGCAGAGCAGCAGGTTGTGTCTTCCTTAGTCTGGCCCCTAACCCAAGACCTGTCCGACATATAGTTGTGCTTCCGTCGGATCAGCTCTTGGGGTCATTGGGACACGCAAGCCCCCCCCCCCCACCGCGACAAGGTGGATACACATCGGGGGGGGGGGGGGAGGCCGTGAACTATAAGTAGAAGTTAAAGCCACCCGGCGTGGGCTCTTAGAAGAAGGTAACGGTACAAGACATGGACTATACGAAGCAGAGGCGGTCATCTGGGACGTGGAACTTCCTGGAGCAGCTCTGGCCGCTGGAGAACCTTGAGCGCCCCCTCCCCCCTCCGCCATCCTTTTTTAAACAAATTAAGAAGAAGACAACGGTTCAAGACACGGGCTGGGAGAAGAAGACAACGGTTTACGGGCACGGACTACAGGACAAAGACCACCTACGGCACGGACTGCTGGACAACGACCACCTACGGCATAGACTACAGGACAAAGACCACCTACGGCACGGACTAGGGGAGACTGGGGAGAAATGGACCAGCAATTTTGTAGTTTTCAATTTTTGCTCATCACCGGAACAGATTTTATCGAAACATAACAAAACCATGACTAAAATGTTGTACAATCATTTATTGTAAAAGGGGAAAACATTTAGCAATCTATTTATATATGTTTCTTTACAAAATGCATTTCAAAAATGTATATGAACATGGGGAGAAATTGACCACCATTGGGGTGAAATGGACCAGCACGTAGGGAGCAATGGACCATAGTGGGGAGAAATGGACCTTTTTTAAAAAGAAGCAGCAACAACTCATCCATATTGCTATAACAAATAAATAATCATTAAAAGGATATTTGCAGTTTTTTTTTTATTATTTTAAGCGACAGTAAAAAAGTTTAATATGATATATTAATCTAATATAAAGTTTTATCGAACATTTATGCCTGCAAGACTTTCTTTGAAGACATAGCCATCTTTGGTCCTAGAAGTGGTTCCAGTGATTGTAGATCTAGTAAGCTGTGCTTTAATACATGTAATTGAGACACTGGCGACATCTTCTACCTTAGGCTTAACAAATTTACCAGCAACCTTCTCACTCTTGCGCAAGAACTCTACCTCAACATCACCATCATCATCAATGTCTCCCCTTACAATTCCTACATAGTAAACACAAGTCTTCTTTGTTCCATATTCACATAGCACACACTGGCCTTCAAAAACCTCACGCACACCAGTCAAGCTAACCGTACACTCCTCATTTTCACCAAATGAAACATCAGAATCTGTGTCATCACAAAACGAAATGTCAGTTTCTGGATCTGAATCAACATCAAGTTCTTTCAGCAGCTGTCTCTTTGCCTTTTTGGGTGGAACTTTTGCTGCCTTTTCTTTCATCACCGCTCTTTCCCTAATTCGATCCATTTCTGGCGTAGAAGTAGCCAGCATAGTTGTTCCTCTTTTCCTCATATTATTTGAATCTTTTCGCGGACCAGCTTTTGGTAGTCCTCTGAAAACATGAGGCGAAGTAAAGGAAGAAGTAGCTTTATGTTGAAGACTCCCTTATATTTCCCGCAAGTCATCTACAAGGTTCTCAACATTACACTCTTTCTGATTTTCATGAAATTCTTGTGCAGTTTGATCTGTGCTGGTACCACAATGTGGAGATGCTGATCCTGTCTGTTCATTGCTTTCTAAAGTGGCATTTTCACTGTCCTTGCTGATGGGTCTGTTCGTTATTTCTGAAGGCATAAAATCATCTTCTGTAAAAACATCTTCGTTAAAGGGCCAAATACCTGACACTGCAAAGCCTGATTGAATGTTAATGGGAGTTGCCGCTTTAAGAAAAGCGTGGCCTCCTAGATTTGCAACTTGATAGATTGTCAGTGGTGTCCCAACATTTTTCATCATCCATGAATCACACGCATTGTTGTAGACCGACTTCATGGGTCCAAAAACTGAACGGTCCAAGGGCTGAGTTTTAGATGAGGTGTGTGGTGGCAACGTGATCACATGAATGTTGTTTTTCTTGCACAGTTCAAGTGATTCAAATGAAATGTGGGAATCGTGATTGTCCAAGATCAAAATCAAAGGGAAGTCTTTGGAAGGTCTTGAATGCTTAATAAAGTGATTTATAACTTTGACGAAATTATCACGGGTCATCCAACCTGATTCATTCACAAGGCCAAGGGAACCTTCAGGTGCTCCAGCAAGCATAAAATTCTTAAAAAATTTTCTGGGAAACACAAAAACTGGAGGGATAATGTGACCCGCAGCTGACACAATGCAACAGATTGTGACCAGTTCTCCTCTTTCTCTGGATGTCACCTGGCCTATTTGCTTCACTCCTCGTGGGGCAATTACTTTTGGCACTTTCTGTACAGTGGTCAGACCTGACTCATCCAAATTGTAGATTTGAGCTCCACTCACATTTATTTTTGTAATGGTTTCCTTCACAATGTTGAAGAAGGTGCAAATATAATGTTTGTTGAAAGCTGTAGCTCTAGCCAGAGATGTTGCCTCAGGTTGCCTTATGGTCAGCTCGGGATTCCGTCGCAAAAATCCACAAAGCCAGTCATTCCCTGCCATCATTTGCTCATCCCAGGTTAAAGGATGTGCAATGTTATTGACTTTCGCCATCTCGTACGCCAAAATTCGAACGTTTTTAGTTGTGAGTCCATGGAACATTCTTGCACAATCTTTCAAGTAACTAGCAAAATCAGCTTCTTGCTTAGCTGTGAAAACAAGGCTATGCCTATAATTTGGTACGAGTCTAGTAGGCAGACCATTTCCTTCTCTGTCTTTTGTAAGATTGTTATTGAGGGTAGAGCGAGCAATGCCGTACTCCCTTGCAGCTTTCCTCACTTTCATTCCATTTTTCACAGCATTAACAGCATATCTCATAAGTTCCTCCGTAACGAGACCCTTGTTGGTGTTTCTGATGTACAATCTTGGCATCTGAAACAAAAGAGTGACAGAATTATATAACATTTAGAATGGTAGGCCTATCATTTGCAAATAAATACTGATCATAGCACGAATGGTGTGCATCTTTAATAAATCACTGAAATCAAATTTGTTAACAGTTTTATTGGTCTAGATTTAGACCCCAGTTAGTTAGTTAGTTAGTTAGTTAGTCGACAGATCATCCTCGTTGCACATCGAACCATTCAGTCCATAAGTGCTCGGATCCCCTCCTCAGCAAATCCCGCAGCGTGTAGCGGCTAACGACGCCAGTTCTGTGTTGGTTTATCAATCTTCTTTGGCTTCCTGCGTAGTGTTCTTGTTTGGCCACCCCTCTTTTAATTTGCTGCTCCTGCAGTCTGGCCATTGTTGTAGATTCACAGTCATCACTTGGTTCTCGCAAAAGTCTCACTTCTCGTAGAGCATTCAGAATGTCGGCCTGGTCCGTGGCGCGTCCGCCCTCCAGAGTAGCCTCACCTGCGAGCTTGTCAGCCCGCTCATTTCCTTGTACTCCCGCATGACCTGGCACGAAGATGAAACTAATCTTTGCCAGCCGAGACCGCTTCAGAGGCAGCAGCCATTCTCTTCGGATCGACCCCTCCTCTATCCTCTTGATCATGTTCATTGAGTCGCTAAGGAAACAAGCCCTAGTGAATGTCTGTGTCTCGAGCCATGTTATTGCTTTACTTACTGCCATGACTTCCATGGTCAGGCTACTTGTGGTTTCAGTGAAAGCACCATAGTCCTCCTTCACAATTCTCCCTCCGGCCCGAGTTGTAAAGGCCCATGAGCTTCTCACATGTCGGACGACCGACCCATCTGTGTAGATGACCGCGTCACCGTCTAGCGAATTCTCGAAAATCAACGAAAAGGGCACGCGCCTACCTCAGAATTAACGCAAACACACAACATCCACTACATAGTGAAATTAGGAAGGTGAAGGGCAGCAGGTTAAAAAGAGGACGGTCGTGGATGGGTCAAGCCGAAGACATTCTTCAACAGGTGTGTTCACTTGAGAACTTAGAACCTGGCGAGGAGTGGGTGCAAGTGCCAACAGACTTCTGCACATCCTTTTCAGTTTGCATCCTACTAGATAGAAAATGCAGACAAGAAAATCCGGCTGCTGTTGAGGCTGAAGTACAAGCGTTAGACCCCAGTATTAAAAAGAATCAATAATGCTGATATTCGAATGCAATCTTCAACACTTTTAATAACAACAGACTGTCTTGTCAATTTCTTCTATGGGGAGAAATCAACCATGGGGAGAAATGAACCGGTCCATTTCTCCCCCATCAATGTATTAAACTATTCAGCCATAAAGTCTCTTAAATCTAATATTATATGCTATATTTTTTATATGAACTCTTAAATAACAAGTAAATAAAGATATTAACGTAATTACCTTGTCCTGATTCCTGACTATGCTTCTGCTTTACGATGGTGTCTGGAACTGGAAAAAGAAACTTTAGTGCAGACAATTTTTCAAACTTTGCGTGGGAACGACCTGTGCGGGAAGTCGATGGCAAATGAAAAATTCGGACTATGTTTGATGTGGAAAACAAACTTATTATGGTTTCACTTTCATTGCATCACAGCCAGGGGCCAGAGAGGGGGTGGTCCATTTCTCCTCTATGTCCTTTTCTCCCCAGTCTCCCCTACAGGACAACGACCACCTACGGCACAGACTACAGGACAACGACCACCTACGGCACAGACTACAGGACAACGACCACCTACGGCACGGACTACAGGACAAAGACCACCTACGGCACAGACTACAGGACAACGACCACCTACGGCACAGACTACAGGACAACGACCACCTACGGCACAGACTACAGGACAACGACCACCTACGGCACGGACTACAGGACAACGACCACCTACGGCACGGACTACAGGACAAAGACCACCTACGGCACGGACTACAGGACAAAGATCACCTACGGCACGGACTACAGGACAAAGACCACCTACGGCATGGACTACAGGACAACGACCACCTACGGCACGGACTACAGGACAAAGACCACCTACGGCACGGACTACAGGACAAAGACCACCTACGGCATGGACTACAGGACAAAGACCACCTACGGCACGGACTACAGGACAAAGACCACCTACGGCACGGACTACAGGACAAAGACCACCTACGGCATAGACTACAGGACAAAGACCACCTACGGCACGGACTACAGGACAAAGACCACCTACGGCACGGACTACAGGACAAAGACCACCTACGGCACGGACTACAGGACAACGACCACCTACGGCACAGACTACAGGACAAAGACCACCTACGGCACGGACTACAGGACAAAGACCACCTACGGCACGGACTACAGGACAAAGACCACCTACGGCACGGACTACAGGACAAAGACCACCTACGGCACGGACTACAGGACAAAGACCACCTACGGCACGGACTACAGGACAAAGACCACCTACGGCATAGACTACAGGACAAAGACCACCTACGGCACAGACTACAGGACAAAGACCACCTACGGCACGGACTACAGGACAAAGACCACCTACGGCACGGACTACAGGACAACGACCACCTACGGCACGGACTACAGGACAAAGACCACCTACGGCACGGACTACAGGACAACGACCACCTACGGCATGGACTACAGGACAACGACCACCTACGGCTTGGGCTATAAGAAAACAACGGCATGGACTGCAAATGGAGCACTGGTCTCCATCAATAAGAACTCGAACTCCAAGACCACCGCACTAATGCAGAAGATGTCACAACAAGAGAAAGCCGACATCAAGCTTCCCCGTGGCATCACGGTAGAAGCCATCCGACATCGCCCGACGAAAAGATGGGTCATCAAACGAGTCAAAGCCCATCTCACCAACTACCAGATCACGGAGATACTGTCGAGAGAGAACTCGACACTCAAGATCACCAGTGCTGAGAAGATCATCGGCAACAGTAACATCCCATCCACAGTCGTCATCATAACAATGGAGTTAAGAGTGATCCCTTAAATCATTAGATGGAACAAGAAAGATCAAGCGTCAGAGCACTATATATGGAGAGTGGTGCAGTGCTCCAGGTGCCAGAAGTTTTGGCACACCCATTCCCACCTGCAAAAGTGAGGTGGAGGTCTACAGATACTGCTCCTGACCCCACCCTTACAGTCACTGCTAACAAGCAAAGATCAGCACGGACTTCAGGAGTCCTAATCCTAACATAAAGTGCGCCAATTACCCCGGCAACCACGGCGCCAGGTACCTCGGCTGCCCCTGCCACCAAAGAAGCGATGAAGATTGCCATTAAAACTAATCTGCCCTATAAAGAGGCTAGGAGGCAGTACGAGGCGACCTCACGACATACAAAAAACGACAGAGCGCAATTGGAAGGCCAACTGAGGGGTCTGAGATCAAAAGTTCAACAGCATGGAGGGGAGAAGAAACAAGACACAAGAGACAGCTAACAGCTGTTCAGCGCCTCCTGGACGAACTGAAGCAAGTGCAGCAGAAGATTTAGTAGGATGTCACTCGAATGGCTACAGTAAAGGCAGAGACAGAAGAAACTCTATCAAAAATACAAGGAGAGAGAGAAAAGACCGTAGAAACTCTTAAACAAATTCAAGAAGAAAGAGAACACATCGAACTGCTCAAGTCAAAGACCGAAACACCGTAAGCTGAAGATATAAAGTATATACAAAGCCCAGACAGAAGAAGAAACAGCACAAGAGGAAATAAAAGAGGAGGAAGAAAACCAGAACGACAGTGACCAACACCAAGATTGGACGGAGACCAGGAGAAGAAATTACTCTCCATAAAGATGGAGTTATTAACCCGTCCACGATACAAAGGCAGCAGAGAAGATCCAGGAGATACGATGATAGACCAAGGCGGGGAAATAGGTGGAACACCAGGAGAAGCGACAACTGGTAAAGCTCCCTGAAGGAAACAGCACCATATGACGGGGCGGGTCCACAATTCCATCCATCCATCATGTGCCATGCCGATAAGCGTGGGAGGTCATGTTTTGCCATCTCACTCGATCACCAGAGTCCTGGATCAGCTCCATGTTCTTGTCTCGACCATGCCACGTGGCCAAGCCATCCAGGTATTTAATTCTTGGTCTTCCCCTTGGTATCTTCTCTTCGATCTTGCCAGTTGTCACCAAGTTCTCCAATTCACTTCTTCTCATAACATGCCCAGACAATTTTGACTGTCTACGTCTAATGACTCTAATCAGTTTACGGTCTTCATTTGGTTCTTGAAGGACTTGTTCATTGGTTTTTCTGTCTGTCCATGGTATTCTTTGCATTTTTCATGGAAACCACATTTCCACAGCCATCAGATGTTTTTCAGTTTGTCTGCTCATTGTCCAAGCTTCACATCCATATAGGGGCGTTGCGTGGTCTCGAGGGGGCTGGTATTTAGTAATTTCTCTGTTGCTGTCTTGATTGCTGGATTTCTGTATCATGGTTGTGGCAGTTTTTCCTGTTGGTACTGTCAATCAATCAATCAATCATGTGCCATGCCGGAAAGCGTGGGCGGTCATGACTTGCCATTTCACTCGATCACCAGTGTCGTGGATCAGCTCAGTGTTCCTATCTCGTCCATGCCATGTGGCCAAGCCATCCAGGTATTTTCCTCTCGGTCTTCCTCTTGGTCTGTTCCCCTCGATCTTGCCAGTTGTCACTAAGTTCTCCAACCCATTTCTTCTCATAACATGTCCAAAAAATTTTGACTGTCTACGTCTAATTTCTCTAATCAGTCTACGATGTTCATTTGTCTCCTGTAGTACTTGGTCATTGGTTTTTCTGTCTGTCCATGGTATTCTTTGCATTTTCCTCAGAAACCACATTTCTGCAGCCATCAGATGCTTTTCAGCTTGACTGCTCATTGTCCAAGTTTCACATCCATACAAAAGAACAGGCTCTATATATCCCCTCAACACTCTTTTTCTCGTTTCAATTGACATCTTTTTATTGGTCAGAATGTTTTTCATCTTGCTAAAGGCTACTTTCGCCATGGCGATTCTTGTTCTAATCTCTTCAAGGCATCTCCCATCAGATGTTATAACTGTTCCAAGATAATTGTACCGATTCACTTGTTGAAGAATATTTCAATTTACTCGTATATTACATTGTGGCACTTCTTCCTTCCTACTGACGACCATAACCTGAGTCTTTTTACAATTTAATTCTAACCCCAGTTGCTCACTGTGTATAACAACCACATCTACTAATTGTTGCAGGTCCTGCGCATTGTCTGCAATTAATACTGTATCATCTGCATATCTAATGTTATTGATGTTTCGTCCTCCAATGCTGATTCCATTTATATCCTCTACATTTCTGAAAATATTTTCACTGTACAGGGAAAAAAGATCTGGAGACATCACACATCCCTGCCTAACACCTCTCTTAATTGGCTCTCTTAGTTGGTACTGTGGCCATGTCAATATTTGGGTTTTCTGTGTACACCCCAGCTCCTCCATTTCGAACAGCAGTAGACAGAGGGTTGTGGACAGACATGGTCACCAACACCACGCGGCAAAATTATAAAATTAATAAAATTGTGTGTGAAATTGTTCCGTTGCTATATGATAGATATGATTTGAGAAATTCCGGAAGTCGCTGACGATTGTGATGATCAAAGACAAGATGGCCACGGACGTGTCCAGCGCTGTGATGCCTTCCACGTGTCAGGTGAATTCTGCTTCTCTTCTGGAATACCCCTTTGATTTATATGTGGGGACCAGCACCGGATTCTTGAAAGGATGCAGATTGGATAAACAAAAGGCGTATAACATTAATATCGTTGATGCCTCAACAACCAAGCAATCCGAGATCACTTGTCTAGACTGGTGGAATAACGACGGTTCGTATCTGTTGTCCGGCCGTCGGGATGGTTGTGTGTTCTCTTTTAATGCCGAGGCAGGGACGTCAGTTAGACTGCCTGTACAGATTCCCAGTGGATTACCTACGATAACACGTGTACAAGGTGACGACAGGCTGACTCTGGCTGCCTGGAGTAACGGCACAGTTAGCGGTTACACATTCGACTTAAAGTCGGAGAATTTTTCTCTGAAGCAGTCCTCACATGTGGACCCAGTCGTGCAGATTAATGCCGGTAGTAATCTTTCATGTATGGATTATAGTGCTTCAAACTTCCTAGCTACAGGTGGTAAAGAAAACCCGCTGAAAGTCTGGGACATGACAACGCCACAGCAGCCAATATTCTGTGCCAAAAATGTGAAAAATGATTGGTTGAATTTACGTGTGCCTGTTTGGGTGACTCGCGCAGAGTTTTTACCTGGAGCCAAGAAAATTGTAACTAGCACTGGGCATTCACACATTCGATTATATGATCTGTCATCTCCGCAGCGACGACCCGTGATTGAAATCCAATTGGACGATAAGACCAAAAAATTTCCAATTACAGCACTAGCAGGAAGTCCAAGTTGTGAGCTTCAATTTGTGGTAGGGACAACAGTTGGTACTTTAGCATTAGCCGACCTTCGTAAAAATGCCATTGTCAAACATTACAAAGCAGGCACAGGTGGTGGGATCATGGACCTCAAGTTTCATCCGTCGTCTCCAACATTTGCCAGTGCTAGCATTGACGGCTACGTTCACTGTTTTGACTTGAACACATCTAAAAAGATTCACTCGATGTATTTACATTCACCAGTAAATTGTTTACTCTTTCCCCCGAAAGTGCCGTTGTCAGGTAATAATAATCCTGCACAGTGTGAGGAAGTTTCTAAATTTGTCACCACAGAAAGTGAGGATGTTGAGGAGGAGGTTGACGATGTCTGGGACAAGCTGGAGGTTCTACAGACAAAGAAGCATAAACTGAATTCAGCAGCGGACAGGCCAAGCAAGAAAAGGATGAAGCCTGTTGTCAAATAAAGCCGTTGGTATAATTTATGTGATTGTCACTTGGATGAGCATTTCCACCATTGTTGGTATAATTTATGTGACCGTATCACTGGCAAGATCGAAGGGAACAGACCAAGAGGAAAATACCTGGATGGCTTGGCCACATGGCACAGACAAGATGAGCTGATCCACGACTCTGGTGATCGAATGAAAAGGCTAGTCATGACCGCCCACACTTCCCGGCATGGCACATGATTGATTGATCACTTGGATTAGCATCTCCCGCATTGTTGGTATAATTTATGTGACCATATCACTTGGATGAGCATTTTCAGCATTGTTGGTATAATTTATGTGACCATGTCACTGGGATGAGCACTTCCAGCATTGTTGGTATAACTTATGTGAACGTGTCATGTGGATTAGCATCTCCAGCATTTTTGGTATAACTTATGTGACTGTCACATGGATTAGCATGTCCAGCATTGTTTGTATAATTTATGTGACCGTGTCATGTGGATTAGCATGTCCAGCATTGTTGGTATAATTTATGTGACCGTGTCTCTTGGATTAGCATCTCCAGCATTGTTGGTATAATTTATGTGACCATGTCATGTGGATTAGCATCTCCAGCATTGTTGGTATAATTTATGTGACTTAGATTAGCATCTCCAGCATTGTTGGTATAATTTATGTGACTGTGTCATGTGGATTAGTATGTCCAACATTGTTGGTATAATTTATGTGATTGTGACTTGAATTAGCATGTATAGCAATGTTGGTATAATTTATGTGACCATGTCTCTTGGATTAGCATGTCCAGCATTGTTGGTATAATTTATGTGATTGTGTCAGGTGGATTAGCATTTCCAGCATTGTTGGTATAATTTATGTGACCGTGTCATGTGGATTAGCATGTCATGCATTGTTATGGACTTCAACCAAAGCTGTACAGTGGTGGAATGAGTCACTTTTCTGTTGTAGAAGTGAACGGTGTGGGTTAACAGAGGCCAGGCATGATTCGACAGTGTTGACAACAGATTGTCTCTCCCCTTCAATTCTCTGATGGTGTTGACAAAAGAATATCTTGTGCTTTCAGTTCTCTGGCAATGTATGTTGTTGTGGGATATCTCGTGTATTCAGTTCTCCGGCAATGTTTGTTGTTGTGGGATATCTCGTGTATTCATTTCTCTGGCAGTGTTTGTTGTTGTGGGATATCTCGTGTATTCATTTCTCTGGCAGTGTTTGTTGCAGTGGGATATCTCATTATTCAGTTCTCTGGCAATGTTTGTTGTAGTGGGATATCTCATTATTCAGTTCTCTGGCAGTGTTTGTTGTAGTGGGATATCTTGTGTATTCAGTTTTCTGACAGTGTTAGGGAATTCCTTGATACAACTTCATTTATATTCGTTTACCACATCTGCCATATAACATTCATATGTCCTGAAAGTGAGACTGGCATATTTACTCTTAGCTGTTTGTGTGTCGTGAGTAGTGTCGGTGTGGGCTGTTTGGTGTAGTGGTTGCATACATGTGTGGGCTGTTTGTGTGTCATGACTAGTGTTGGTGTGGTCTGTTTGGTGTAGTGGTTGCATACATGTGTGGGCTGTTTGGTGTGTTGGTTGCATCCCCAATTCTTGCTGACTGTTGCAACTCTTTTTTAAAATACGATTGTTGCATACAAGTGTAGCTGTCAGCCCCTCTTGCATGCTGTCCTTGATTGTACATTTTGCTGTGAAATATTTATGTCTGCAGTGGTTACAGGTGGCAAGAAAAATGAGCTGGTGATAATCAGCGCTGAAGTAATAGAAAGTCAGTCATTTCACAGTGACACAGAATGGTGGGGATGAATGATTGAGTGATGCTGAAGTGATTTCACAGGGACAACAAACAATGATGTTATCACAGTTGATGTCCTGTTGTGGGCCACTGAGATAGTCCGATGATCGACAGAACTGATCACTCAGTGCTGGGCTGGACATGGGGCTTGTGATGAGTTACATTAAAATAAATTGTCCTGGTTGTTTGCAGGTCAAGATCCTCATACACAATCTCATGACGCTGAAATGTGGCATTAGACAATCCCTCACTCAACACATGTATTAGGGCCTCTATAGGCAGAGGTGGACATCACTCAACATAATTCAAGAGCCAGGCCATTTTTCTCTGGCGCCAGAATTGTGTGTGAGTGCCAGGTACAGGCTAAGTAAATGACTGAAAATCACGTGCCAGGTCAACATTTCTAGGAAAATGGTGACCAGACTCCTGGATTTGTCTACACCTGCATATATGTATGTGCTGTTTGTCATGTGACCAGACTCCTGGATTTGTCTACATCTGCGTATATGTATGTGCTGTTTGTCATGTGACCAGACTTCTGGATTTGTCTACATCTGCGTATATGTATGTGCTGTTTGTCATGTGACCAAACTTTGACAGAACATACTCAATAACTGATGCCCTCAAGGAACATGTGTGCCATCCATATATTTTTGTATGTAGCAGATATAACCATGATGAGTAATTAGGACAAGACAGTGTTGCATTTGTTACATGGATTTGTTACATGGATATAACAACAGAAATAAACAGTGACAACTTGTCTTTACTTGTGTTTTACTGTTCATGTAAATAGAAATATTTATTTACGTCACGAAGAAAACATCATTTGCTTGTCACTACAATCAATGAAATATTACTTTCAGTGTCTGATACACGGGCACAGTGGCGAAGGGGTTATGGGCGCAGTTCGTAATCCCGCATTTGTAACTAAGTTGTTGGCGATTTGGCAGTAGACCGCCTTACGCTCATTTTTGTAATGAAATGGTATGGGTGGCAATGGCAACCTACTGAACATAAACTTGCACAGGAATTACCAACAGCCAAAAATGCTGGGGCTGACTGCTACATCCTGTAAAGGATATGCAACTAACTTTTTTAACTCTCTCAACAAACACTTGTACTTTGACACATTATCTCACTAAAAGAAAGTGAGGTACTGTGACACATTGTCTCATTAAATAAACACTTGTACTGTGACACATTGTCTCACTAAAAGAAAGTGAGGTACTGTGACACATTGTCTCACTAAATAAACAGTTGTACTGTGACACATTGTCTCACAAAACAAACACTTGTACTTTGACACATTATCTCACTAAACAAACACTTGTACTTTGACACATTGTCTCACTAAACAAACACTTGTACTGTGACACATTATCTCACTAAACAAACACTTGTACTTTGACACATTGTCTCACTAAACAAACACTTGTACTTTGACACATTGTCTCACTAAACAAACACTTGTACTTTGACACATTGTCTCACTAAACAAACACTTGTACTTTGACATTATTATCTCTAAACAAACACTTGTACTTTGACACATTGTCTCACTAAAAGAAAGTGAGGTACTGTGACACACTGTCACACTAAATAAACAGTTGTACTGTGACACATTGTCTCACAAAACAAACACTTGTACTTTGACACATTATCTCACTAAACAAACACTTGTACTTTGACACATTGTCTCACTAAACAAACACTTGTACTGTGACACATTATCTCACTAAACAAACACTTGTACTGTGACACATTATCTCACTAAACAAACACTTGTACTGTGACACATTATCTCACTAAACAAACACTTGTACTTTGACACATTGTCTCACTAAACAAACACTTGTACTTTGACACATTGTCTCACTAAACAAACACTTGTACTTTGACACATTGTCTCACTAAACAAACAAGTGTACTGTGACACATTGTCTCACTAAACAAACACTTGTACCGTGACACATTGTCTCACTAAACAACACTTGTACTTTGACACATTATCTCACTAAACAAACACTTGTACTTTGACACATTGTCTCACTAAACAAACACTTGTACTGTGACACATTATCTCACTAAACAAACACTTGTACTGTGACACATTATCTCACTAAACAAACACTTGTACTGTGACACATTGTCTCACTAAAAGAAAGTGAGGTACTGTGGCACATTGTCTCACTAAACAAACACTTGTACTGTGACACATTGTCTCACTAAACAAACACTTGTACTTTGACACATTGTCTCACTAAACAAACACTTGTACTTTGACACATTGTCTCACGAAACAAACACTTGTACTTTGACACATTGTCTCACTAAACAAACACTTGTACTTTGACACATTATCTCACTAAACAATCACATGTACTTTGACACATTGTCTCACTAAACAAACACTTGTACTTTGACACATTATCTCACTAAACAAACACGTGTACTTTGACACATTGTCTCACTAAACAAACAAGTGTACTTTGACACATTGTCTCACTAAACAAACAAGTGTACTTTGACACATTGTCTCACTAAACAAACACTTGTACTTTACAAACACTTGTACTTTGACACATTGTCTCACTAAACAAACACTTGTACTTTGACACATTGTCTCACTAAACAAACACTTGTACTTTACAAACACTTGTACTTTGACACATTGTCTCACTAAACAAACACTTGTACTTTGACACATTGTCTCACTAAACAAACACTTGTACTTTGACCTCACTAAACAAACACTTGTACTTTGACACATTGTCTCACTAAACAAACACTTGTACTTTGATACATTGTCTCACTAAACAAACACTTGTACTTTGACACATTGTCTCACTAAACAAACACTTGTACTTTGACACATTGTCTCACTAAAAGAAAGTGAGGTACTGTGACACATTGTCTCACTAAACAAACACTTGTACTTTGACACATTGTCTCACTAAACAAACACTTGTACTTTGACACATTGTCTCACTAAACAAACACTTGTACTTTGACACATTGTCTCACTAAAAGAAAGTGAGGTACTGTGACACATTGTCTCACTAAACAAACACTTGTACTTTGACACATTGTCTCACTAAACAAACACTTGTACTTTGATACATTGTCTCACTAAACAAACACTTGTACTTTGACACATTGTCTCACTAAACAAACACTTGTACTTTGACACATTGTCTCACTAAAAGAAAGTGAGGTACTGTGACACATTGTCTCACTAAACAAACAAGTGTACTTTGACACATTGTCTCACTAAACAAACACTTGTACTTTGACACATTGTCTCACTAAACAAACACTTGTACTTTGACACATTGTCTCACTAAACAAACACTTGTACTTTACAAACACTTGTACTTTGACACATTGTCTCACTAAACAAACACTTGTACTTTGACACATTGTCTCACTAAACAAACACTTGTACTTTGACCTCACTAAACAAACACTTGTACTTTGACACATTGTCTCACTAAACAAACACTTGTACTTTGATACATTGTCTCACTAAACAAACACTTGTACTTTGACACATTGTCTCACTAAACAAACACTTGTACTTTGACACATTGTCTCACTAAAAGAAAGTGAGGTACTGTGACACATTGTCTCACTAAACAAACACTTGTACTTTGACACATTATCTCACTAAAAGAAAGTGAGGTACTGTGACACATTGTCTCACTAAACAAACACTTGTACTTTGATACATTGTCTCACTAAACAAACACTTGTACTTTGACACGTCTCACTAAATTAACAAGTGTACTTAAACGCACCTCCCAAGCGGCACAACTCTATAGTCCTTCAGGACTGAAAGAGGCCTACTACTACTTTAACTCAGCGGTGTCTAAATGGCCATCTGATGTGTCTAGTTGAAATACATGTGTCCCTTCAGTGAGGAGCTGTAATCGCCTGAAGGTGGCAGGTTCGAATCCCGGTGTGCAGGCTATAGCTTACAATGTGCAGATTTTGTGTGTGCTCGCTCGCTTTGAACAAGCGTAGTCCATACATGTGCTACAACTTCTATTGCATTAGACTGTTTGTTTGCATGCGGATTAGCTTTCCCAATTATCAGTTCCCTCACCATCAAGCAAACTCACTCTTGTAATTTACATCCTCCAAGTCAAGGATGACAAGTCAACATTTTACTCCAACTGATCGGTGTAGGGGTTGAACCCGCTACCACATCATCAGCACACCGGAAGTTTAAGAGCTTGTGATCTTATCCATTCAGCCATGCTGACGTCCAATTTATAAATTGACTAGTGTCTCTTCATATCTCTGCTTCTACTAGTACCTATTCCTCTTCTTCTTCACGCACTCTCAGACGCCAGCATGAATGAGTTCAGTCAAGAACCAACATCACAGCCCTCACCACATTCCCATACATGTTAGTCCTCATCTGCAACAGCCAGTGAAGAGTCCCAACTCTAATTGTACCAGCAGCAGTCTGATTATGTCTCCCTCCAACCTTTCCTGGAGTTTTGAGTGTTGGCCTGACCCTCTGATCACTTCCAGCGGCACCATTCTTTCCAAGTGGTAATGATCTACCTGTTATGTATTAGACACATGATCCCAAAGTACCCCGACCACATCTGCCGTACGATGCACCAATACCCCACCCAGCCACTGTAAGACCACATCTGCCGTACCATGCACCAATACCCCACCCAGCCAGTCTTGTCTGCCTGCTCATTTCCCTACACACCAGCATGTCCTGTAGATTCTTCTGCGTTCATCCTGATTTTTTTTCCCGGATGTGACTGCGTTGTGCCTGTTTACAGCAGAGCTGCGTTCTTGCGCCGTCAGGCCGACACATCCGACTTCTGCGGGCATTTGTTGACCAGGTTAACCTTCCCGAGTCCTGTAGATTCAACAGCACAGGAGTTTACTGTTCAGTGAGAAACAACAAGTATGTGTTTAGCAAACAAACATGGATGTCAGAAGATGACAAGTAAGGGTGTGTCATGTTTATAGCCTAAACGTTGTTAATGTGGTAGCAGATATGTTGTATTATATATCAAATTAAAGGAGGTTGCTTAGGGAAAACTACTGTATTGCTATTTTAATTAAAACATTTCGGCCATATATAAGCCCACGGCAGGTACGGTACTTCGCTTGAGACGATCAATCGTCCCATGACACTGAATCTGTGGCCTCCCAGGAGAACCAGATTAATCATCCCATGACACTGAATCTGTGGCCTCCCAGGAGAACCAGATTAATCATCCCATGACACTGAATCTGTGGCCTCCCAGGAGAACCAGATTAATCATCCCATGACACTGAATCTGTGGCCTCCCAGGAGAACCAGATTAATCATCTCATGACACTGAATCTGTGGCCTCCCAGGAGAAACAGACGGTGGTTGTTATACAACAAAGTGTACCCACTCTCACTTCTGACCAGGAGAAACAGATGACAGTGTTATACAACAAAGTGTACCCACTCTCACTTCTGACCAGGAGAAACAGATGACAGTGTTATACAACAAAGTGTACCCACTCTCACTTCTGACCAGGAGAAACAGATGACAGTGTTATACAACAAAGTGTACCCACTATTCACTTCTGACCAGGAAGAAGCGGGAATGGACGTCTCTGACGCTTTAGACAGTTTTATAATTGGAGATTTTGAACATATTGATATGGTGGTTTCTGCCAGCCCGTATAGATGCCTCAACGGAAGACTGGTATAACGGCAGTGCTCTTATATACATACAGCAGATGATTTCTTTCTGACTGCTTCCAGTGAACGTGCAGGTCCGCATGGCCCAGTAGATAAGAACACGTGTTCTTAAAACATCGGGTGTGCTGAGGCCAAGGGTAGGGGTTCAACCCCTACACCGGACAGCAGGACTAAAATGTTGACCTGTCGTCCTTGACTTTGGGATGTAAATTATACAAGTACCTCTGAAGCCAGAGTGGATTGGCCTTATGGCGAGGGACACTGTTAATAGGGAAAGCTAATCCACACGCAAAATTCAGTCCAGCATTACTAGAAGTAGTGTGTATGGACAGCTTGAGTTCAAAGCGAGAGAGGGCAACAAGAAAGAAAACCAACATAAAAGTAAAAATACTAAATTAACGCACAAAAGAATTCAGGAGCTTAATAATAATAATAAAAAAAAAAAAACGAACACGTACATCAACAGGCTGCCTGAAAACAAAAGATGGAAAAATTATAATTGAAAAAGATCAGATTTTACATGCAGGTCGGATTATGTGAAAGACCTTTATGATGACACAAGAGAAGAACAGTATGATATTCGGAATAATAGGCTAATGGACCATCAATTTTGAAGCTGGCAATTCAGAAATGCTCTTAATCATATGAAAACTAGCAACATTCCGGGTACAGACAACATCACAAAAGAAATAATCAATGCCTTAGAAGAATATGGAAGAGACCAGGTCACCAGACTGCTGAACACAATATATGATACTGAAGATTTACCAACAGAATTATGTAATTCTATATTTTTTTTTTGCAATCCAGAAGAAATCGGGAGCCTTGGATTGCGATCAACATCGAACAATTATTATGATGACCCACATCAAGAAGATTTTGCTAAGAGTTATCATGCAAAGAGTTAGGAAGAAAATACAACTCGAAATAGGAGAAGAACAATATAGGTTCGTAGAAGGCAAGGGTACAGTAAATGCTGTGGACATGCTGAGAACATTAATCGAGCGTTAATATAGAAGTAAACAATGACTTAAATCTTTGCTTTATTGAATATGTCGTGTCCTCCTTTAAAGTGTCGTCCCTGGAGTGAGGAGATCCGACACCCACATTATAATATTATTTTTTTTCCCCTCAATATTCTGGAGAATCCACCCGCTTCCGTCCAACACACTCCATCAGCCTATGGACACCTTTTCCTATCACTCTCACACTGTCGTACTATGCCCCCTTCTCATACTTCCCCAACGCAACATACTCAACAACTCTTGCTTCTAGAAATTAATAAAGATTAATTTATTAAAATAAAAGTGTAACGTATATGAGACGTGTATGTGAAGAAAATGTGTGACGTGTTCTATAAAGTGTGTAGACTCTGACTCTCAGACAGCAACCCAGTCAGCTGATCACAGCAAAGATAGACCACAGCACGTTACGTCAGAACAAGTACGTCTCACCCGTTGCCGGAACCATCTTGCCGGATAATACTTTGCCTCTGTAGACCTCTGGTAATCCAATTTCATGAACATCCGAAATAGACACCGTTGGTATTAAGAGTTAATCAGGGACCGGTTGCCCTCTACACAATGTCCGTTCCTAATGTTCCTAAACAAACTGCACAAGTCTTATGCAGTGTGTACGCAGTTAGTTAGTTAGTTAGTTAGTCGACCGATCATCCTCGTTGCACATTGAACCACTCAGTTCATAAGTGCTAATTACTAATGTTAATTGTTACTGTACTAACACTAGGTACTATTAGCCGGTTCTCGGTTCGTTACTACTGTCTGATGCTGTGTGGTGCATCAGTATGCATCACTCTCTTTGATGAATCAATTTCCTTCTAGCGTAAGTTACGTTTCTGTATGCAACTTTATTGACTCTTGAACTGGTGTTCTTCAGAATGGGTTTTTTTAATTCTTTCCCAAAACTTGTAGAGTTTCCTTGGATCTGGTAGGGAACCTAGGATAGAAACAACACATCTGGTGATAGTACTAGTCACTGATCCTTTCGGCTGATTGTAAGCCTATCACCTTGCTTAATGATCTTTAGCTAACTAGAATTAGTCATAGAGCAGATTAGCTACCCACCTAGAGTCGAATCAGGCGATGACAAAGAAAAAATCAGCAAACAGAATGCAGAACCCCGCCCACCAGGGACACCTACGGGAAGATCCCAATTATCCTTCATTACTCAATTCTCAACTAGTAAAGCTTATCAACACTTCACTAATCTATTCTAGCTAACAGAGCCAAGTATCACTTCACTACTCTAGCTAGTTTCCACTAACAGTGCTAATCATCACACTATAGTTTAACAAAGCCACAGTCTATAGTAATTATAACGAATATATTATAATAAGTTATACCTTAAATGGCACTCCTGCAGTCCTATAAATCATAACTACATCTGCCATATAGGCACGTGTAAAATTAAGTCACTAATTAACACACGGTAGATATTATTTCCACTGGCACTGCAGTGCCCTGCACTCTGTCTAGAGCATTATTCAAGTCCACCCTAGTTGATCTCAACTCGAGTTTATATGGCAAACTACCAAAGTTGTCCACGTGACGTTATCCTTTACTCCCCCACACAGGTGGCACAGTGGCAAATCATCCCCTGTCAAGAACTATTTTCCTGGCTTAAATCCTGTCAAAGTTGTCAGTAATTGCCTAGATTCTCAAAACAAGCCAGCTAGTTTCTGTAAACTCCCAACAAAGAGTTTCGATACCAAGCTGCCAATCATCTTGATGTTCCGGAAACCAAGAATTGACAGATGCACTGTTTTCCGTACTAGGTACTTCCGTTTTACATCTGCCCCTGTGATCTCACGGCTTCCATCTGCATTCAAATGTTGACAAACTTGTCACTCTTCTGTTCCGTGGTGACAATCTCAGCAGCCATTTCCGTCTGATGTCCGGCAGTATAGATGACAAACGGAACCATTCCATATCCTTCTCCCTCACCACCAAATGTGTTTATGGGCTGACACGATGTAACCTGTACAACTGTGTTTACTCTGTTAGTACAAATAGATGTCGCTGGTCGATCGTCCGCTTAATCCGAAAATCCTCTGTAATAATCAACCGGATAAACACACGGTTTCATTTTGTGACAGAATACACACAGGCTTTCTATAAAGTAAGACATGTCGACATGATGAAGATGTTTGCAGATCTACAAATTGATGGGAAAGATCTTAGGCTTGTAAAAAAATAAAAACATATACTGGAAACAATAAGCTGCCATAAAGATTGATAATGAAGTAGGTCAATATCAGATTATTAAGAGAGATGTTCGACACGGATGCATAATGTTTGCAGATCTTCCCTTATACAGCGAAAATATTTTCAGACATTTAGAAGATTTGAGAGGAATCACCACCGGGAGACGTAACATCAATAACATTAGATATGCGGATGATACAGTATTGATTGCAGACAATGAGCAGGATCTGCAACATTTAGTAGATGCGGTTACTGCACACAGTGAACAACTAGAGTTATAATTAAATTATAAGAAGACACAGATTATGGTCGTCACTAGGAAGAAGGAAATATCACATAATGTAATATACAAGTAAATGGGAATATTCTTAAACAAGTGAATAGGTACAATTATCTAAGAACAGTCATAACATCTGATGGGAGATACCTTGAAGAAAAAGTGTGTTGAAGTGCTACATAGAGCTTGTACTTTTGTATGGATGTGAAGCATGGACAATGAGCAGACACGCTGAAATTCATCTGATGGTTGCAGAAATGTGGTTTCCGGGGAACATGCAAAGAATTCTGTGGACAGTCAGAAAAACCAATGACCAAGTACTACAGGAGACAAATGAACATCTTAAATTGATTAGAGAAATAAATTGGAGAACTTGGTGACAACTGGCAAGATCGAGGGGAAGAGAACAAGGGAAAGGCAGCGAAGTAAATACTTGGATGGCTTGACCACGTGGTATGGTCGAGACAGGAACACCGAGTTGATCCACGACTCTGGTGATCGAGTGAGATTGCGAAACATGACCGCCCAAGCATATCGGCGTGGCACATGATGAATGAACTGGCTGTTCCCGTCAGGAGTTGATTGTAATGTTTCCTCTCGAAGACGGCATGGGAGTGCGCTGACAGCGGGATACTGCACTCATTTCCTATTCCCTACACGCGTCAGTTCCACTTAAATGTTGACTTCTAGTTCAGAAAGACTGGCAAACTACTGGACATAAAATTGAGCTATGAGTGGACACCACTGCTTTTAGGACATTCCAATACGCTCTCCGTCCTTTCGTTCAACAGCCAGCGAAGAGTCACACTACAATCGTTCCCACCGCTTTCTGATTGAAAGTTATACTGGTCTTCCCTCTCAGTTTTGAGATACCCCTGCCGATCCCCTGCCGTCTCATTCTTTCCACGTACAGGTTCTCAGTCTGTTCCTCCGCTTTCTCCACCTGGTCTCACAAGCGGACGACCACCTCTCCCATGTCCATAGGTAATCTATCACCGAAAGGTGCATCCCCCGCCAGCCTATCAGCCTGTTCACCCCCCCCCCCTTCCGCACTCCCGCATGGCCAGGACAAAAAATCCACACAATTCTCACAATCTGTGACCTCTGAAACGTCTACTACCTGCATTCTCCAATGCTTGTTTTAAATTTGGTTTAACAATTACCAAAAAGAAGACACAGATTATGTCACAATGTGCACATGGGTACCATCAATCTTTATTGACGACGCCGAACTGGAGATAGTAGACCATTTTACATATCTAGGATCAGAGGTAAATAGCACATATCCCTAGATCAGGAAATCAAGATCAGGATTGGTAAGGCAGCAACAACAATGAGCAGGCTAACAAAAAGAGTCTGAGAGAACAGGAAGCTTACTGCCCAAACAAAAGTCCTTGTCAATGAAGCCTGTGTCCCTAGTACACATCTTTATGGCAGTGAAACCTGGTCAACCCACTCACACCAAGAGAAATGTTTAAACAGCTTTCATATGCGGTGTCTGCGAAGAATAGGTGGTATTAAGTGGCAAGACAAAATCACAAATACTGAAGTATTGGAAAGATCGGGTTCTGTGACGGTTTGTTTCTTCGTAGACGTAGATGGATAGGACACGTTAAGAGGGTGGATGGCGGTAAAATACCAAAGGACATCTTTTTTTGTGTGTGGTAAATTATAGATGGGTAAGCGATCTCGGGGTCGGCCTCTACTACGATACAAAGATGTGTGTAAGCGGGACATGATTGATACAGGCATTGAAACTGCACATTGGGAGCAAGTCGCCACCAAACGTGTTGCATTAAGGGCAAAGATCAGAAATTGAATAAAAACAAAGGAGAACATGATTGCAGATAGGTCACACACAGAGCGTGAGAGACGCAAGATGGTGCGTAATGGTGGAAATGACGATGTGTTCACATGCAGCCATTGTGGACGGACATTTACAGCGCGAATTGGTCTGATCAGTCACATTCGCTACCTTATGCACAGTGTACCTGTGCGGGCTGTTGGCTTGCCGCACTTTCGCATGTGCCACTTTTCGCACTGGGCAGTGAGGAGCATTTTGTGTGATATTCACTGGCACAGGAACGGAGCATAATAGGGACGACCGGTTGCTGTGAAGTTGGAACCGAGACTAACTAACTAACATTCGCTACCGCCATGGGTTGTAGTTATTACGCCCTGATTATAGCACAATGTAATAAACTATCGTCTGTCGAGACAGCAAGGTGCCAATGATGAATGACCCATGAAGCCAGGTCAGCCATTCCACACGAAACATTCCTTACTAAGAATTCTGCTACTCTTCCAATAGTTAGTTTCGTTAACTGTGACATGAAGACCTGAAAGTTTTTACTGTAGCCAGGAAAGTGGGACCGGAAGTTTGAGACGGTCATGGATGTCGGACCGCCGTTTGTTTGTGTCGGTGCTTGGTGATTAATTGGGATATTTGCTCGTTAGTTGCTCGCTCTACGTGCTGGCACTTCGTCAAACATGCGGAAGAAAAAGGAAGGTTTAGAGTATTTACCCACAACTGGAGTCAGAACTGACTTCAAACATTTTATGAACAAATACCTGGAGTACAACACGGTCCGCTATGAGCAGTTTGTGGAGGTCTGGCGCGACAAGAACATGGTCTATCTGTGCGCTGGCCGGGCCACGGATCGCGAAGCCAGGGAGGTAGGTTTGGTCTGCTTTACCGTCATCATATTTGTCATTGTCAGACTCTCCACTCTCCACCAGCCTGGGATCACGAATAAGAAAGCCAGCGTTTCTTGTGACCAAATTCTCGCATCTGCATTGGATGTCGTGTATTGTTATTTTATTGTTTGACTCTCCAATCCTGTCATTCGTCCGATGATTTGTTTTTGTATGTGATTCTTCTTCTTCTTTCGTTCGCTTGAAATATGTCTATATCTGCAATGTCGTCTCTTGCATGAATTGAACTGTTTTTTTCAGTTCACACAGTGGTCCATAGGGTTTATCTTCCACTGTCGTCTCTCTAGGCCAGAAGGTTTGCCTAGATATGTTATATTTTGGGCAGTCTTGGAGTATGTGCTCTGCTGTCTGCGACGCCAATCCACATGTACACATGGCTGTTTCACCAATCTTGAATTTTGTATACATGTGGTTGTGTAATCTATTGTGTCCTGTTCTGAGGCGCAGAATAATGACTTGTTCTGGTCTGTCCATAATGTGGTAGTCATCTTGAGCAGGTTTTGGTGGCTTTCTGACTGATTTGATCATTCTTTTCTTTTGGTGGTATGTAACGGGCACATCAGGCTGTTCCTCTTTGGCTCCTTCCTTAGCCAATTGATCAGCTCTGTCGTTTCTGGGTACTCCACAGTGGGATGGTATCCACTGTATGGTGACTTTATGCTGACTGCTAAGTTCAGAAAGTAGTGTCCTTAGTACTGGCAATTTCCCAGAGAGGAGCGCCTCGAGTACTGATTTTGCATCTGTTAGTAGCACCACAGGTTGTGTACCATTGCTGTTATTTAGTAATTTCTCTGTTGCTATCTTGATTGCCTCAATTTCGGCATCATAGTTATGGCAGTACTTTCCTGTCGTTACTCTGGCTGTGTCCCTAGTATTATTTGGGTATTCTATGTACACTCCCGCTCCTCCATTTCGAACAGCATTTTGTGCTGACCCATCTGTGTAGACTCGGATCCAGAGGTCCTGTGGGTATTCTTCATCAAGGAAGCTGAGAGTGGCTGTTCTGCGCTGCACACTGTTCTGTTCTTCCTTGTCAAATATTCCTCTCACTTTTGTCTGGATTTGTAACGATAGTCTATGCTCATCTTTCCATGGAGTTCGCTCTGAAATAGTTGTTAGGGGGATACCAACTGTGGGCAGATCAGTGGTTTCTCTGCAGAGTCGTTTGGCCTGGTGGATAAAACTACTTCTTTTCAACCGCCCCATAGCTAGGTTTTCAAATCTGTTCTTCATAGGGTGGCCTGGCAAGCTGAGGAACTTTTCTGCTTGTATTAGCGTTTTCGTATCTCTGCGCTCACTCAGTGCCTGTGTCCTCCCCATCTTCTCCATTTCCACTATAGGGGTTGATCTCATCCCTCCTGTGGTGACTCTAAGTGCTTGATTTTGCACCTTGTCCAGCTCTTGTAGTGTGGTATTTGATGCTGAACACCACGCAGTTGACCCATATTCCAGGTGTGGTCGTATGCTCTGTTGGTAAACTTTGCTAAGTATTTTCGTACTGGCTCCCCATGTGGTTCCACTTAGCTTTCTCAGGATGGCTATTTTCCTTCTGGCTTTTGCTACTGCTTTGTTGATGTGCTTTCTCCATGTCAGCTTGCCATCAAATGTTACTCCAAGGTATGTTGGTTCTTTATCTTCTCTTAGGGGTGTTCCATTTATCTGGATGATCCCTGCCTTTTGTTTTGGAGAGAGGGTAAATAGGGTGGTGCTGCACTTGTCAGTGTTTATGCTGACACACCATCTATTTGCCCATGCAGCAAATGTATCTACAGCTCTTTGTAGCAATCTGGTGGCCACTGATGCATATTCATTTGTGCTCCATAGAACCAGGTCATCGGCTGACATTGCCGCTTTAATTCCATGCGGTAGGTGAGCAACAAGATCATTGATGAAGATTAGAAAAAGTGTGGGGGACAAGACTCCGCCCTGGGGGACACCGTGACGCAGTAGTACTTTCTTGCTCTTGAGTCCGTCTATCTGTACTCGGGCTCTTCTGTTGTGCAAGTATGCTTTCATCCATTTGTACATTCTTCCATTGACTTTGCAGTTTCTCAGTTTCTTCATCAGACCTTCTTTCCAGACTTTGTCAAAGGCTTTCTTCAGATCTATCCATGCCGCAAGCACCAGCTTCTTCTCTTGGAATGCATCCTCAATTTCTTGAGAGAGGTAGGTTGTCTGATCTTCCGTAGAGTAGCACTGCCTAAAGCCAGCCTGCTGTGGCACAAGGATGTTTTTACTTTCAATGTACCACTGCAGTCTGTGATTGATGATGCGCTCCAGTGTTTTGCAGAGACAGCTGGTGAGGCTAATTGGTCTGTAGCTAGAGGCAATGGAACCGTCTTTCCCTGATTTTAGGAGGGGTATCATGATTGCTTCTCTCCAGGCTTGTGGAACACTGCCTAAGGTCCAGCTGTTATTGAAGATCTGCAACAGCTTTGTTTTGGCCTCTGTTCCTAGGTTCCTGGTCATTTCATTGGAGATACCATCAGCTCCTGGTGACTTTCTCATTTTCAGTTTTGATATGGCTAGCTCCAGTTCGCTGATTGTGATGGGTGCCTCCAGAACCTCATGTACTATTTCCTTCTGTCCTGTATGTTGTCGTTTCTCTCGAATCTCTTGTTGTTTCTCTGGACTAATTTTGATATTGCTATCTTGTGCGAACGAGTCCGCAAAATGGTCAGCTGCTTGCTTTCTTGTTAAGATTTTTCCATCTTTGTGTAGTGCAATTTTTGAGTTTCTCCCTGTGCTCTCGTCATTAAGCTGTTTTATTAGCTTCCACAATTTCCTTGTGTCTCTTTCAAAGTTCAGAGACTCCGTTTTCTCCTGCCAGCTTTTCCGTCTAGCCTGCAGCTTGGCCCTTTGAAATTTGGCTTTTGCATGCTGGAATTTATTGTGGTGCTCTTGGCTGGGTGTGGCCTCTGCTTGCTTTCTACACACTTCAACATCATTATGCAACTGTTCCAGTTCACTACTCCAGTAGGGTTTATATTGTTTACGGGCTCCTCTTGGTACTGTTTCTCGCGCTGCCTGTAGTATGCATTTCCCAAACTCTTCAACTGCTTTATTTATGTCTTTCTCAGTGTTCAGGTTTCTAACCAGTATGCTGGTGCGATGCTTGTACATTGCCCAGTCTGCTTTCTTGTAGTTCCACCTCGAGAGGGTGCTGCTTTCACTTAAAAGCTCATTTTCTACGGTTAGAAAGACTGGCCGATGGTCACTGCCACCAAGTTGTTTCCCAACAGTTCATGTAATGTTCCACTCCAGGTCTGGTGAATGAAAAGCCAGGTCAGGTGTAGTTGTAGAGTGCCATGATCTCGAGTAGAAAGTATGTGGGTCGGACTGCTTGTTAATCAACATGAATCTATTCTCATCTTGCCAGTCTTCCAGTCTCTCTCCTCTCTGGTCCATGTGATCATAGCCCCAGCTCTGCGAGTGGCTGTTGAAATCGCCACACACAATCATTTTTTCTTTTAGTGGTAGAGTGTCCAGTGCCTGTGGGCGGTCACTTGGACAGTAGTAATTGATCAGATGTAGATCTGTATTACCTGTCTTAAGTTTAAGTGTCTGATACTCAGCCCCTTCCATGTAGACTTTGATTTGGGAAGCCATGATGTTATTTCTTACAAGGGTCAGTATCCCACCTTTTCGCCTGTTCTTTCGGTCAGATCGGTAACACTGGTAGCCTCTGATTTTGAAGGCTATATTTTCATTGAGGTGAGTTTCTTGCAAGCAACATATGCTTACTTTTTCTTGGTCCAAGATTTTTTCTAATTCTATTTTTTTGTTGCTGACTCCCTCCGCATTCCAGTGCATTATTTTAAGTCTTCGTTTAGTATGGCCAGTCGTCCTATTCTCATGTCCCCTGGCTCCACAGGACATCTGAGAAGGACCTCCAGTAGTTGGGGTTGGACCCTTTCGAGACATAGGGCCCGGCACTGCACCTGCCTGGGGGTCCAAAGCAGGGCGAGCACCATAACGATTAGCAGTAGTCGACATATTCCATTTTGCGTGATTGCGTGGCATCCTGATTTCTGTGGTGCGCCTCTTGGCTGGTTGCCTCCGTCTTCAGCACCTTTCTTTGCTAGAGCAGACTGTGGTCTCACTCGAGTGTAGATGTGTACGCGCGCACACACCTGTCTGCGCATGCATGTACGTGCATACACATCTAGAGCATACTGGTTATTTTCCGGCGCCAGAGACTCGCCGTCGCCCCTTCTCCTGTTAGTTTAAACAGGTCCGCCACGTGAAGGCCAGGAGTTGGACTTTTGCTGCATAGGTTATGTATTCACGAGCCATTGAGGTATTTGAGCAATGTTGGGCGCTCACCCCAACACCGCGCCTCGGCTACATACAGCAACATTTGGAACCCTTTGTATGTGATGAAGTTGGTGTTGGCCGTGATGTTTACCAACAAACTGTTATATCTAGCAGCAGAACATGTTGCTAAATCATATTATTTGTTTGTTGCCCAGCTGTTGAAGCCGCCAACATACCTTTTTTGTTTTCCTCTGACTAACTGATTATCTTGCATAAGATTAAGACTAACGAAGTGATTATTACCGAACGTTTGTGAATAATGTACGAGACATTAATCACAAACGGCTGATCATGTGACCTAGGTTTTACTACATTATTAATGTTTGTGGAAATATTATCGTATCCTTGGTAGTGTAGTGGTTAGTATATCCGCCTGTCGCGCAGGAGACTGGGGTTCGTCTCCCCGCTGGCAATTTGAAAAAAATTTTTTTTTTAATAAACAATATATTAAACATTAGGAACTAAAATATAGAACTGAGAAACTGGAAGCTTGTGAATAAAGTGTGCTCTATGGATCTGCGGAAGCTGCAGGGGGGAACGCACCCCCCTCCCAGGCAGCGACGGAGTGATCGAGTGTCGGAATCGATGGATCCAATAGATGTCTTTGTTTAATGTGAATTTTATTTGCCAAATAAAATATCACTGTACATAGTGTGTGTCCTTGTTGACAAATATCGTCTTTGTGAGCTTTGAAGAAAAAGAACTTTGGGAGGTCATTGCTGGAGCTACTGAGTTCGTTTTCTGTGTAACGCTTTTGGTAGACGGCAGAAATATGTCTTCTCGCCTGTTAAACTTTGTTGTAATCATGTCGCTGGCACAAAGACCACAAGACAAATATTGTCTTAGTGAGGTTTGAAGAAAGAGAGAGAGAATAATAGTCTTCTGAAGCCAATCGACGGCGCTAGTAAATATTGCGTGACCAGCCGTTTGTGAATAATGTACGGGTCATTATTACTAAACGTTTGGTAATAAAGTCTCACTAAGACTAATGTGCTTAAAAACTGCCGCAGAGCGAGCACAACAGGCGGTTTCTGATCATCAGAAGTATGCCAACCCCCCCCCCATGCAATTGTTTCGGCCCCTTTACCTTCCTTCTTGTCTTTCTCTTGACTATCTTGCCAAGTTTCTCCCACATAAGGCTAAATTCTCTTATATTTCCATAATTAACTGTTTTGTTTGATAAGTAATCTTGAGCACCTGCAGATCAGCTGAGTATCTCAGCAGTGCTGTTCTTCACTGACCACAACATTCTTATCACACTTCTCAAGCACCACATCTATGCCCTCCAGTTTCTTCACCATTGTTCTTTCTCCCAGCATTCTCATCAGGCATCCACACACAACATGCCACATACAACACACAGCACCCCACACACAACACAAAACCCCACACAACATGCCAAACACAACACCCTACACACAACACAACACCCCCCCCCCCCCCACACACACACAAACACAACACCACACACACAACAAAAACCCCACACAACATAACACCCCACACACAACATGCCATACACAATACTCCACACACAACATTTTTATTAAACACAACATGCCATACATAACACCCCACACACAACACTCAACACAACACCCCACACACTTCACAACACCCCACACAAAACAACACCCCACACACTTCACAACACCCCACACACAACATGCCATACACAATACGCCACACACAACTTTTTATTAAACAGCTTCTTGGTATAAATCAGTTAATACTCTTGTCTTATCGTCTCATCTTGTTCCTCTTGTACCTTGCGGTGTCGAGGTGAAGTATAAACAGCGGGAGAGTGCCAATTTATGGGCTGCATATATCGATATTCCCATGGACTCTGCTATTCCCTCTGCCCATCATTTACGTGTTCAGTCTCTTCTTCTGCTTCCATTTGGTCTGTATATCATTGCTTGTTGTGGTATACTGTTAATTGATAATCTAGGTGCATGGCCAAACCATTTGACTTGCTGCCTTCTAATAAAATCTATCGCTGTTATAACCCCTACTTTAGTCCTGATTGTTTAATTTCTGATTTTCTCTCTTCTTGATAGTTAGTTAGTTAGTTAGTTGCAGTTCCAACTTCACAGCATCGGGTTGTCCCCATTATGCTCCGTTCCTGTGCCAGTGAATATCACACAAAACGCTCCCCACTGCCCAATGTGAAAAGTGGAAAAGACAGGAGTCTCGACAAACAACAGCCCGCACAGATACACTGTGCATAATGCCGCCACCAGAATGTCAACACACCAGTCCCCCACGAAACACCCAATTCATCTCTGATGGAATCTGCAGTCATTTTCCTATCTGGATGTTTCCTAGATGTTCACCTACACAGTCCACGAACATACAGTTCATCACCGATGGCAGTGGCAGTCAACCAGAAGCCCAGCAGCCACGCATTTCTGCATAAGGCAAAAACTGGTCAACTCTGGGACATAGCCACCTGCCATCGCTCCGAACATGCAGTCACGTTCCAAAAATAAAAACTTGGGCAGATTCAAAAGCACTTCACATGAAACTCACAGCTCACAGTGTCGCGCCACGCACTCACTCAGTAGCAGGGCGACGGAACCATCAAGCCTCCTTAGTCGCCTCTTACGACATGCGTGGTAGGCTACAGTGTTGCTATTCTTTGCTTCCCTTATGGGCCCCGGCAACACACGGGAGTCTTCTTGATACATTGAGTATTGTTCTCAGGAATATCATTTATATCATTTCTGTTGTTGTGATTTTTCTTTTCGCTTTTTCTGTCATTGTCCAGGTTTGACATTGGTAACACAGAGTTGGTAGGAAGATTGTGTTGTAAAGTGCTTTCTTACTGATACTATACGTGTTTGTTCTTCTTCTGCATTCATCCGGAGAGTTTTTTCGGACGTGATTGTGTTGTCTCTGTTTATAGCAGAGATGCGTTCTTGCGCCGTTAGGCCGACACATCAGGCTTCTGTTCTATGCAACCGGTTTGGGATGACTGATAAAACGATGGGATAAGTGCATCAATGTTGGTGGAAATTATGTTGAGAAATAAAGGGACAATGTATGTATAAAAATAAACTGGTTTCAAGTTGTTATATTTTGTTTATTTTCTTCAGCCTGGATGCTCTGATTCTCATTTGATTCTATAAGTGCTTTTTATAAACCTCTTTGCCTCATTATAGGTTATGTCTTTGTCAGGCTGTGGTAGTCGTCCGCCCTCATTTGCCAGTCTGTCAGCCTCTTCATTTCCAGGTATACTGCAATGTGATGGGATCCACTGTATTACAACTTTTTTGGATTTCTGGCATAGACCATGGAGTGCTGCTCTTATGTCTGCTAGTTCTGTGTTGTTTTTGCTATTCAGTATTGAGACAGCTGACTTTGCATCTGTGAAGATAGCTATTTGCTTCTCTTTATTTTCCTCCATTAAGAGTATTTCTGCTGCAGTTTTCAAAGCCTCTACCTCTGCTTTGAAGTTACTTGAAAATTGTCCAGTAGCCACTGACTGTTTTTTTTTTCCACTCCATTTTTATAAATTTAGGAGAATTCCTCCTCCTCCATTCTCTATTGAATTATTGGCTGATCCATCTGTATATGCATGGGTCCAATTGCTGCTTGGGTAATGTTCTTTTATGTAGTTGAGGGTTATTTTTCTTCTTTCTGTTTCATTCTGAGTGTTCTTTTTCTCAATACCAGGAATGTTTTCTATCATCTCAGGCAGTTACTGCTGTCTCCAAGCTGGGAACTTGTCTGCATTGTAAATGGGTTTGACTGTTGATATGTTAAGTAAATATGTTGATGGCTTGACTAAAGACGGTTGATCGGCGGCTTGACAATCCGCCATCATAAAACTCCCAACTGTTACAGAATCAGATTTCTGGCTCCAAATGTTTGACGCTTCGCACAAACATGGAGAGCTACGACTTCTGCCCTATGCGCCGCCTTAGGCACGAGAGGAAATACATACACATACATGTTAAGTATAGGATCTGCTCTAATCTTTCATTTTGCGGTTTCTACAAAGTTGCTAAGCTTCAGTCTTCCCTTTCCAAAACCATTAAACCTTTTATACATGGGGTGGTCTGTCAATCTTCTAAAATTTTCTGCTTGTTGCTGGGCTCTGCTATCTCTTCTATCCGGCATTGGTTGTAAACAAGTGATCTTTTCTAGTTCATTAATAAGCGTTGCCTTCAGGCTTCCAGTTATGATCCGCATCCCTTGATTTTCAACCCTACTTATTTTGTTAAGTTTGACTTAGCTGCTGTTGCCCAAGCTGCGATTCCATGTTCCAGTACTGGTCTCACCTGTCCAGTGAATAACTTCTTGAGAACTTTCTCATCTGCTCCCCACTTTGTACCAGCAAGCTTTTTCATGATTGCCATTCTTTGCCTTGCTCTTGTTCGATTTTTCTCAACCTGTGTCTTCCGTGTCAGGCGGCGATCAAAGGTGACTCCTAGATAGTTTGAATTTTCTTCATGGCGCAATATTTTTCCATTCAATACCAGCTTAGGTTGCTGAGTTTTATTTGAGAGGGAGAACACTGTGCATGTTGTTTTCTCCTCACTTATCTTCACTAGCCATGATTTTGACCAGTCCTCTAGTGCTAATAAGGTTTGCTGTATTCTGCAAATAGCTGTACTAATATATTCTTCAGATGTCCATATGGCTAGGTCATCTGCAAAGGAGGATGTGTGTACTCTGGCTGGACAATTTTCCGTGATGTCATTTATATATGCTTGGAATAATGTTGGTGAAAGAACTCCTCCTTGGGGGATACCTTGCTCCAACAGCATCTTTTTGCTGGTTTGTCCTTGTACTTTTGTCCTCGCAGTTCTGTTCTCAAGGTAGTGGCTGATCCATTTGTACATTTTCCCACAAATATGCATTTTTTGCAGTTTTACTTTCAGTCCTTCCTTCCATACTTTATCAAAATCTATCCTGACCGCTAGTGTGTGCTTTTTCTCTTGGAAGGCATCCTCTATTTCCTGAGCAATATAGGTTATGTGATCTTCAGTGGATCTGTACTTTCTGAATCCTGCTTGGTGTGGTGTTAAGAGTTGGTTTTCTTCCAGATGCCATGTTAGCCTGCCATTGATAATGCGTTCCATTAATTTTCCAACACAGCTAAGTAGACTGATTGATTGATTGATCTTTATTTTAGAAGGGTTACAAATTGGGCACGCAGGCCCGTCTTACATTCAGCCCTTCCAGTCACTCATCTTTCATTCATCAATAGTGCATGATGCATTTACATAGGGAAAAAAAACATTGTCAAACGAATGTTGTAAACATAAACAATGCATATTACCATGTTATGAAACATGTTCCCCCACCCACCCACACATCCACCACACATGCACATCCCCCCACCCCCAACCACGCACACACCCCAAGCATACTTACATACCCCACCCACACATCCCCCACATACACACATTTCCTCTACCACACACACATCCCCCACCCCACACACACTCACCCACCTACACATCCTCCACCCACCCACACACCCTCAACCACTCAGTCAAACACACATCCCCAACCCACACATCATGCACCCACCCACACACACAATCACCCACACACACATCCTGCACCCACCTCTACACACATCCCCAATCCACACACACCCCCACCCACACAATCTCCTCACCCACACATGTGCCACACCCATCCCCCATCCCACACACACTAACCCACCCACACATCCTCTACACATCCTTCACCCATCCACCTACACACCCCCAATCACCCATCCCCCATCCATTCATCCCTCAACCACACATCCCCCCACCAACATACACATCCCCCACAACCCACACATTCACTATCCATGCACATCCCCCACCCACACACATCTGCCACCCACATACTCATCCCTCAACCACTCACACCCACACATCCTGCACCCACCCATCAACACATACTCCCCAACCTGCACACACACACCCCAACCACTCAGCCAAACACACATCCTCCACACTCACACACCCCAACCACCCAGCCAAACACACATCCCCCACCCTCACACATCCCTCAACCACCCGCACATATCACACCTCCTCCACCCACCCCACACCTCCACCACCCACCCCACACATCCACCACCCACCCACACACACATCCCTCACCCACACAATCTCCCACCCACACACATATACATCCTTCACCCACCCTCACAACCCCCACCCAGACAGATATATCCACCCACCCACACACACCCTCACCACACAATCACCACACACACATCCTGCACCCACCCCTACACACATCTCCAACCCAAACACACACCCACCCACACAATCTCCTCACCCACACACATGCCACACCCATCCCCCATCCCACACACACTAACCCACCCACACATCCTCTACACATCCTCCACCCATCCACCTACACACCCCCAATCAACCATCCCCCATCCATTCATCCCTCAACCACACATCCCCCATCCATTCATCCCCCATCCATTCATCCCTCAACCACACATCCCCCCACCCATATACACATCCCCCACAATCCACATACACAACCCATACACATCTCCCACCCACACACATCCCCATACAATACACATCCCCTACCCATGTACTCATCCCTCAACCACTCACACCCACACATCCTGCACCCACCCATCAACACATACCTCCCCAAACTACCCACCCACACTCACACACCCCAACCACCCAGCCAAACACACACCCCCCACACACACACACCCCAACCACCCAGCCAAACACATCCCCTACCCTCAACCACCCGCACATACCACAACTCCACCACCCACCCACACACATCCCTCACCCACACAATCTCCCACCTACAAACACCATCACCACCCACACATACATCCTCCACCCACCCTCACAACCCCCACCCACCCTCACAACCCCCACCCACACAGACATATCCCCCACCCACACACACACACATCTCTCACACACCCACACATATTCCTCACCCACACATATTCCCCACCCACACAACCCCCATACACTTCCAACCATCCCACACACACACACATCCTACACCTACATACACAACCCTCACCCACCACACATCCCTTCACCAACCACAAATCCCTTCACCCACACAACCCCTCCACACATACATCCCCACACACATATCCCACACCCCCCCCCCCCCCCCCCCACACACACACATATACACACACATCCTCACATCTAGACACATACATGATGCCTCACATAATCACTGAAACTAGTATGAACAAACTCCCACGCTTTACACGCACATGCAGTGACGATTGTCGTGAGCATTCTCGCAAAACTGTAAAAAATTGTACACATACATTTGTAAGGTAAAAATTAGTGATGCAATTCAACTCTCTCTCTCTCTCTCTCTCTCTCCCTCCCTCCCTCCCTCCCTCCCTCCCTCCCTCCCTCCCTCCCCCTCCCTCCCTCCCTCCCTCCAATAATGTGCATGTTTTCATATTACATGAAAAATCAAGTGGCATACAAAATAAAATGATACCTCATAATATAGGTGATAGGTCTTTTCCTTTCTTTGGGACTGGTATTAGTATAGTTTCCTTCTATGCCTGTGGGACTATTCCTCTCTTCCAGCTGTAATTTAGGACTGCTAGTAGTTTCTATTTTGCTTTAGTACCTAGTCCTATTAGCATTTCATTTGTGATTCCATCCCTTCCTGGTGATTTCTTCTTCTTTAGGGTATTCATTGCCTGTTCCATTTCTTCCATGTTTTAATTTGCCATCATATATTCTGATGCCGTCTCTGTATTAATATGATGTGTCTGTTTATTTTTTATTGCTTTCTTATGTTCGGTTGTAATATCAATGTGGTTTGCACTAGCATAGTGTTCCGTTAGTGCATTTGCAACCTTTTTTCCTGTAAGCAAGGCATTTCCTTGTTTAATTGTTATTTGTTTGTTTTTGGGGCCTTCATTGTTCGTGGCTTTCACTAGATTCTATAGTTTGTTTCCATCCCTGTCAAAGTTCAGGTTTTCTGTTTTTTCCCTCCAACAATCTCTTGTTGTTTGATTTATTTTTCTTTTATAGTTTGCTGAGATGGCTTTGAGAGAGATGTTCGCTTCAGTTGTTTGATCTCTCTCTGTTGTCTTCCTGGTATCTTCAACTTTATCCTCCAAAATTTTTAGTTCTTCAGTCCAGTATGGTTTGTAATTTTTTCTTGCTCTTCTCAGATGGGACTCAGTGGCTGCCTGTATTATTGCTTTGTTTAGACTTTCCACCATTTGTTTCATGTTGCCATGTCGTGTATTTATGTTTTCACAATATTTGTCTTTTAGTATGACAAATCTGTCCCAATCAGCTTGTTTGTAATTTTAGTGAGGCAAAGGAATATGTGGAACATACTCCATATTCATTACAAGCTTGATTGATCTGTGGTCACTACCTGCTAATTGATCAAGAACATGGCAATCAATTTTGTGGAGGATGCTTCCTGTGCAGAAAGCTAAGTCTGGAGAAGAAGTGGTATAAAGTTCTAATGTCATTGGACTTCTCAATACATGACCACAGAACATCATGGTAGTCACCTTCTATATTTGTGTATAATGTTCTAATGTCATTAGTATTGTCAGACAGTTGCTAATGACACTGACAGTCTGAGGTGTTCACAACATTCATCTGAGAAACGACACCTGTGTGGACAGACTCAACAAGGTTGTCACAACATTCATCTGAGAAACGACACCTGTGTGGACAGACTCAACAAGGTTGTCACAACATTCATCTGAGAAACGACACCTGTGTGGACAGAATCAACAAGGTTGTCACAACATTCATCTGAGAAACCACACCTGTGTGCACAGAATCAACAAGGTTGTCACAACATTCATCTGAGAAACCACACCTGTGTGGACAGAATCAACAAGGTTGTCACAACATTCATCTGAGAAACCACACCTGTGTGCACAGACTCAACAAGGTTGTCACAACATTCATCTGAGAAACCACACCTGTGTGCACAGACTCCACAAGACTTTGTCAGGTACCTCTACACCCCAGGGTAGAGGAGGACAGACTAAACAAATATGTTAGGTACCTCTACACCCAAGGGTAGAAGAGGACAGACTAAATAACACTAAGATACCTCATGCTACCATCGGAGGAATTAAAGAGTTTCCGGCTTGGGTCAAGATGGCGGGACGTGTTTTCTTCTGGCTTGACTAAAGACGGTTGATCGGTGGCTTGACAATCCGCCATCATAAAACTCCCAACTGTTACAGAATCAGATTTCTGGCTCCAAATGTTTGACGCTTCGCACAAACATGGAGAGCTACGACTTCTGCCCTATGCGCCGCCTTAGGCACGAGAGGAAATACATACACATACATACTGTCCAGGTAGAAGACGGACAGTTCAAGAAGAGTGTAGGGTACCTCTACACCGCAGGGTAGAGGAGTAGAGGACAGTCTGTGATAGAATGTTTGTATTTTCAGTTTGTTGAGCGAGTGCTGCAGATTGCCCAGGAGTACTTCTACACCGCAGGGTAGAGGAGTAGAGGACAGTCTGTGATAGAATGTTTGTATTTTCAGTTTGTTGAGCGAGTGCTGCAGATTGCCCAGGAGTACTTCTACACTGCAGGGTAGAGGAGTAGAGGACAGTCTGTGATAGAATGTTTGTATTTTCAGTTTGTTGAGCGAGTGCTGCAGATTGCCCAGGAGTACTTCTACACTACAGGATAGAGGATTAGAGGACAGTCTGTGATAGAATGTTTGTATTTTCAGTTTGTTGAGCGAGTGCTGCAGATTGCCCAGGAGTACTTCTACACTACAGGGTAGAGGAGTAGAGGACAGTCTGTGATAGAATGTTTGTATTTTCAGTTTGTTGAGCGAGTGCTGCAGATTGCCCAGGAGTACTTCCTGCCACCCTACCAATTCCAGGTTCGCGTTGGCGGTCTCTATCTGTTGTACGCCATTTACCAAATACAGCCCATCAGTCCCAAAGTCAAGGTCAGAATAACAGATGTTTTATGGTTTTAGAATGTCCTGTGGTGTCTTTGATGTGGTTCAATACATATTTATATATTTTCAATATGTTTCCGTTGCTTACTGTTGCTTATTTACTTCAAGACTTCATCTGTCCCTGGCTCCAGTAGAATTGTTGCACATATGATATCTTTGCTTTATTGACTACACAAAGGCTTTCGATAAAGTAAGGCATGTCAAGATGATGAAGACGCTTGCAGATCTACACATTGATGAGAAAGACCTTAGACTTATACAAAACATATTTTGGAAACAACAAGCTACCATAAAGATTGATAATGATGTAGGTCAATATCAGCCTATAAAGAGAGGTGTGAGATAGGGATGTGTAATGTATCCAGATCTTATTTCCCTACGCAGTGAAAATATTTTTAAGAAATGTAGAAGATATGAAAGGAACTGGGGGATTAACATTAATAACATGCGGATGATACAGTATTTATTGTAGACAGTGAGCAGGATCTGCAATATTTAGTAGATGCGGTTGTTGCACACAGTGAGCAACTAGGGTTAGAATTGAATAGTAAGAAGACACAGATTATGGTCATCACTGGGAAATAGGAAATACCACAATGTGATATACAAGTAACTGGGCATATTCTTAAGCAAGTAAATCGGTATAGTTATCTCAGACTATCATAACATTTGATGGGAGATGCCTTGAAAAGATTAGAACAAGAATCGCCATGGTGAAGGCAGCCTTTTGCAAGATGAAAAACATACTGACCAATAAAAAGATACCAATTGAAACGAGAAAAAGAGTGTTGAAGTGCTACATAGAACCTGTACTTTTGTATGGATGTGAAGCGTGGACAATGAGCAGTCAAGCTGAAAAACATCTGATGGCTGTGGAAATGTGGTTTCTGAGGAAAATGCAAATAATACCATGGACAGACAGAAAAACCAATGAACAAGTCCTTCAAGAAACAAATGAAGATTGTAAACTGATTAGAGTCATTTAACTTAGACAGCCAAAATTTTTTGGGCATGTTATGAGAAGAAATGAATTGGAGAACTTGGTGACAATTGGCAAGATCGAAGGGAAGAGACCAAGGGGAAGACTGAGAAGTAATTACCTGGATTGCTTGGTCACATGGCATGGCCGAGACAGGAACTCAGAGCTGATCCACGACTCTGGTGATCGAGTGAGATGGCAAAACATGACCGCCCACGCTTACCGGCATGGCACATGATGAAGGGTGATAATTGATTGTACGACTGTCTGTTGTTGGCCAACCTAATGGTGGATTCAGGGGAAGAGACAGAAGTGGAATGTTGACTCAAAAGCTGAGTGTGAGGATTGATTTATTGATTTAGGAATTGACATCACAGCATTCGGGGCATTCCCATAAGTGCTCCGTCCCCATCCTCAGCAGCCAGCGAAGAGTTCCAACACTAATAGTACTAGTAGCAATCTGATTATATGTCCGTCTCGCCATTCCTCTGAGCGTTGAGCGTCGGCCAGATCCCCTCGTCACTCCTCGCTGTCTCATTCTTGCCAGACCATGGTAATCCATTTGCTCCTCCTAGGTGTGCACGTGCTCCCACAAGGTCGCAACCACGTCTGCCTTGTCATGTATCAATACTCCACCAAGTTCTGCAGAGCCAGCCAATCTGTCCGCCTGTTCATTTCCCAGCACACCGGCATGCCCCGGAGAAAAGATCCAGGCGATGCTTGTCACCCGTGACCTCCGAAGCGAAGCAAGCCACTCCGCACGAAGCCTGCCCGTCCTCACCCTCGTCAGCATGCTTTCTGAGTCAGTTACAATCACGATGTGTGTGTGTGTCGTATTCTCCATCCAGCGGAGAGCCGCAGTGACCGCCTCCACCTCCATTCTTAAGCTGGATGTTGTGGTATCATATGCCAGGCTCTCCTGCCCCAAACGTTGACCATTGGCTTTGGCTATGAACCCCCAGCCACTTTTCTCACCTCTTGACACCGAACCATCTGTGTAGATAATCACATCACCCGAGTGATCATTGTCCTGAATTAGTTGCTGGATTTCCACTTCCGTGGCCCCTGCTGGCCACTCCCTGCACTCCCGGCTTAATGTGATTATAACTCTGCACAATTCTGACTGCTCCGCGGGCACTCTGACCCACTCCTCTCCACGCCTAATGTTCTCCAAGGGGCACACCTGTCTGATCGTATCCTCCGCCTGAGCCATCCATGATTTCCCTCTTATCAGTCGCTGACCCTTTACTGCGTCCAGCGCCTCATGCAGTGGATGGTCTGTGTCTGCAGCTACTCTGAGGTATGCCTTCGCCTGCATCACCTTGAGCCTACCAGCAACACTCGGCAGACCAAGGATGTAACGCATACACACTACTGGGGTGTCTCTAGTGCATCCCAGAATGATCCGCATAGCTTCGTTCTGTATGCGCTCTAACTTCACCAGCTGACTCTCTGAGACAGTGAGCAGACCTAATCCATAATCAATTACTGAGAGGATCAAGTGCTGGTATAGTGTGAAAAGCACTCTCTGCTCTATGTCCATTGCAGCCATAATTTTAAGTGTGAGGAGAATTAACCTAATGCACTCACAGATTACTTGTTGTCACTTTCCAGATTCGCTTGACCCCCCAACAGTGGCAGGACACGGTGTTCTTCCAGCAACAGGCGGCCCAGCAGAACCACCTGGATGTGGTCTACGTGTTCCAGCGGCTGCTGCAGGAGCAGGCTTTCCTCTTTTGTCACACGCCTTCAGAGGTTTTTTTCACGTTTGTTTTTGGTTTTAGTTTCTGTTGTTTGTTCTTTGCTCTCACTTCTCCCATTTCTATTTTTATATTTGTGTGTGACAGAAGCCATTGAATTTGTGAATACATGTGACAAAATTGGTGGGGATCTTTCGTTCGCTTGAAATATGTGCAGTGTTGTCTCTTGTATGAATTTAACTGTCTTCTTTTAGTTCACTCAGTGGTCCATAGAATTTATCTTCCACTGTCGTCTCTCTAGGCCAGAAGGTTTGTCTGGATATGTTGTATTTTGGGCAGTCTTGGAGTATGTGCTCTGCTGTCTGCGACGCCAATCCACATGTTCACATGGCTGATTCACCAATCTTGAATTTTGCATAATCTATTGTCCTGTTCTGAGGTGCAGAATAATTACTTATTCAGGTCTGTCCTTAATGTGGTAGTCGTCTTGAGCAGGTTTTGGTGGCTTTCTGACTGATTCGATCATTATTTTCTTTTTGTTGTATGTAACAGCCACATCAGGCTGTTCTTCTTTTGCTTATTTCTTAGCTATTTGATCAGCTGTCTCTTTTCCGGGTACTCCACAGTGAGATGGTATTCACTGTATGGTGACCTTACGCTTACTGCTAAGTTCACAAAGTAGTGTCCTTAGTACTGGCAATTTCCCAGACAGGAGTGCCTTGCGTACTGATTTTGCATCCATCAATAGCACCACAGGTTGTGTACCATAGCTGGTATTTAGTAATTTCTCTGAAGCTATCTCGATTGCCTGGATTTTGGCATCATAGTTATGGCAGTACTTTCCTGTTGGTACTCTGGCCGTGTCCCTAGTATTATTTGAGTATTCTATGTATGCTCCCGCTCCTCCATTTCGAACAGCATTTTGTGCTGACCTATCTGTGTAGACTCGGATCCCGAGGTCCTGTGGGTATTCTTCATCAAGGAAGCTGAGAGTGGCTGTTCTGCGCTGTACACTGTTCTGTTCTTCCTTGTCAAATATTGCTCTCACTTATATCTGGATTTGTAGTGATAGTCTATATTCATCTTTCCATGGAGTTCACTCTGAAATAGTTTTCAGGGGGATACCAACTGTGGGCTGATCGGTGATTTCTTTGCAGAGTCGTTTGGCCTGGTGGATAAAACTGCTTCTTTTCAACCGCCCCATAGCTAAGTTTTCAAATCTGTTCTTCATAGGGTGGCCTGGCAAGCTGAGGAACTTTTCTGCTTGTATTAGCGTTTTCGTATCTCTGCGCTCTCTCAGTGCTTGTGTGTGTCCTCCCCATCTTCTCCATCTCCACTAAGGGGTTGATCTCATCCCTCCTGTGGTGACTCTAAGAGCTTGATTTTGCACCTTGACCAGCTCTTGTAGTGTGGTTTTTTTAATGCTGAACACCACGCAGTTGACCCATATTCCTGGTGTGGTCGTATGCTCTGTTGATAAACTTTACTAAATATTTTCCCGCTGGCTCTCCATGTGGTTCCACTTAGTTTTCTCAGGATGGCTATTTTCCTTCTGGCTTTTGATACTGCTTTGTTGATGTGCTTTCTCCATGTCAGCCTGCCATCAAATGTTACTCCAAGGTATGTAGGTTCTTTGTCTTCTCTTAGGGGTATTCCATTTATCTGAATGACCCCTGGCTTTTGTTTTGGAAAGAGAGTAAATAGAGTGGTGCTGCACTTATCAGTGTTTATGCTGACACACCATCTATTTGCCCATGCAGCAAATGTATCTACAGCTCTTTGTAGCGATTTGGTGGCCACTGATGCATGTTCATTTGTGCTCCATATAACCAGGTCATCAGCGTACATTGGTGCTTTAATTCCATGTGGTAGATTAGCAGCAAGATCATTGATGAAGATTAGAAAAAGTGTGGGGGATAAGACTCTGCCCTGGGGAACACAGTGGCACAATAGTACTTTCTTGCTCTTGAGTCCGTCTATCTGTACTCGGGCTCTTCTGTTGTGCAAGTATGCTTTCACCCATTTGTACATTCTTCCATTGACTTTGCAGTTTCTAAGTTTCTTCATCAGACCTTCTTTCCAGACTTTGTTAAAGGCTTTCTTCAGATCTATCCATGCCGCAAGAACCAGCTTCTTCTCTTGGAATGCATCCTCAATTTCTTGAGAGAGGTAGGTTGTCTGATCTTCCATAGAGTAGCACTGCCTAAAGCCAGCCTGCTGTGGCACAAGGATGTTTTTACTTTCAATGTACCACTGCAGTCTGTGATTGATGATGCGCTCCATTGTTTTGCAGAGACAGCTGGTGAGGCTAATTGGTCTGTAGCTAGAGGCAATGGAACCATCTTTCCCTGATTTTAGGAGGGGTATCATGATTGCTTCTCTCCAGGCTTGTGGAACACTGCCTAAGGTCCAGCTGTTACTGAAGATCTACAACAGCTTTGCTTTGGCCTCTGTTCCTAGGTTCTTGATCATTTCATTGGAGATACCATCAGCTCCTTTGACAGTTATGTTCACAGTTACTGACATACACAACAGAGACAGCTGTGACAGACAACTCTATGTACACAGTCACTGACATACACAACAGAGGCAGCTGTAACAGACTGAACTCTATGTACACAGTCATTGACGTACACAGTCATTGACATACACAACAGAGACAGGTGTAACAGACTGGACTATGTACACAGTCATTGACATACACAACACAGACAGCTGTAACAGACTGAACTCTATGCCCACAGTCACTGACATACACAACAGAGACAGCTGTAACAGACTGAACTCTATGTACACAGTCACTGACATACACAACACAGACAGCTGTAACAGACTGAACTCTATGCCCACAGTCACTGACATACACAACAGAGACAGCTGTAACAGACTGGACTATGTACACAGTCATTGACATACACAACAGAGACAGGTGTAACAGACTGAACTCTATGTACACAGTCACTGACATACACAACAGAGACAGGTGTAACAGACTGAACTCTATGTACACAGTCACTGACATACACAACAGAGACAGCTGTAACAGACTGAACTCTATGTACACAGTCACTGACATACACAACAGAGACAGGTGTAACAGACTGAACTCTATGTACACAGTCACTGACATACACAACACAGACAACTGTAACAGACTGAACTCTATGCCCACAGATGAGCATTCACTCTAGCATGAAGGACAGCGATGAGGTGATGGAAGATCTGGCAGACACGCTGAAGGAAGAGAAGACTGCTCTCACCAGTTTGTTTCATTATGAATCCCTGGAGGTGAGTGGTGTTGCTGTCTCTGGTCTGTTGTTGATGATGACTTTTGACATGTTGACCTTGTGTGCAGTGACCTCAGACATGACCATTAAGCCTTTCTGTGAGTATCATTAACATATTGATCTCTAATGTTGTGACTTATCATGTACACTTGTTGAGTTGAGCTGTCCAGTGCCTGTGGCACACATAACTTGAAAACAAGCTGTTTACTATTCTGTGATATCTTCCCTATTTAGCCATGTCCAGCAAATTACTGTGATTCTCTGCTTCCTTTCTTACAGTGACAGCAGGCACATGTGACTATTTGTTTGTTTGTCCTTGCTGAAATTACAGCAGGCAAATGCGACTATTTGTTTGTTTGTCCTTGCTGAAGTTACAGCAAGCAAATGCGACTATTTGTTTGTTTGTCCTTGCTGAAGTTACAGCAGGCAAATGCGGCTATTTGTTTTTCCTTGCTAAGTTACAGCAGACAAAATGTGGACTGTTTGATTGTTATTGCTCAAGTTACATGAGAGGTGACATTTGCTTGTTGTTTTGTTGTTATATAACATGAGGTGATATCTGTCTGTTGTTATATAACATGAGGTGATATCTGTATGTTGTTATATAACATGAGGTGATATCTGTATGTTGTTATATAACATGAGGTGATATCTGCCTGTTGTTATATAACATGAGGTGACTTCTGTATGTTGTTATATAACATGAGGTGATATCTATATGTTGTTATATAACATGAGGTGATATCTGCCTGTTATATAACATGAGGTGATATCTCTCTGTTGTTATATAACATGAGGTGATATCTGTCTGTTGTTATATAACATGAGGTGATATCTGCCTGTTGTTATATAACATGAGGTGACATCTGTATGTTGTTATATAACATGAGGTGATATCTGTCTGTTGTTATATAACATGAGGTGACATCTCTATGTTGTTATATAACATGAGGTGATATCTGTCTGTTGTTATATAACATGAGGTGATATCTGCCTGTTGTTATATAACATGAGGTGACATCTGTATGTTGTTATATAACATGAGGTGATATCTGTCTGTTGTTATATATCATGAGGTGATATCTACCTGTTATATAACATGAGGTGATATCTCTCTGTTGTTATACAACATGAGGTGATATCTGTCTGTTGTTATATAACATGAGGTGATATCTGCCTGTTATATAACATGAGGTGATATCTGCCTGTTATATAACATGAGGTGATATCTGCCTGTTATATAACATGGGGTGATATATCTCTGTTGTTATATAACATGAGGTGATATCTGTCTGTTGTTATATAACATGAGGTGATATCTGCCTGTTGTTATATAACATGAGGTGATATCTGCCTGTTATATAACATGAGGTGATATCTGCCTGTTATATAACATGAGGTGATATCTGCCTGTTATATAACATGAGGTGATATCTGCCTGTTATATAACATGAGGTGATATCTGCCTGTTATATAACATGAGGTAATATCTCTCTGTTGTTATATAACATGAGGTGATATCTCTCTGTTGTTATATAACATGAGGTGATATCTGCCTGTTATATAACATGAGGTGACATCTGCCTGTTATATAACATGAGGTGATATCTGCCTGTTATATAACATGAGGTGATATCTCTCTGTTGTTATATAACATGAGGTGATATCTCTCTGTTGTTATATAACATGAGGTGATATCTCTCTGTTGTTATATAACATGAGGTGACATCTGTCTGTTGTTATATAACATGAGGTGATATCTGCCTGTTATATAGCATGAGGTGATATCTCTCTGTTGTTATATAACATGAGGTGATATCTGCCTGTTATATAACATGAGGTGATATCTGCCTGTTATATAACATGAGGTGATATCTGCCTGTTATATAACATGAGGTGATATCTCTCTGTTGTTATATAACATGAGGTGATATCTCTCTGTTATATAACATGAGGTGATATCTGCCTGTTATATAACATGAGGTGACATCTGTCTGTTGTTATATAACATGAGGTGATATCTGTCTGTTGTTATAGAACATGAGGTGATATCTGCCTGTTATATAACATGAGATGATATCTGCCTGTTATATAACATGAGGTGACATCTGTCTGTTGTTATATAACATGAGGTGACATCTGTCTGTTGTTATATAACATGAGGTGACGTCTGTCTGTTGTTATAGAACATGAGGTGACATCTGTCTGTTGTTATATAACATGAGGTGATATCTGTCTGTTGTTATATAACATGAGGTGATATCTGCCTGTTGTTATATAACATGAGGTGATATCTGCCTGTTGTTATATAACATGAGGTGATATCTGCCTGTTGTTATATAACATGAGGTCATATCTGCCTGTTATATAACATGAGGTCATATCTGCCTGTTATATAACATGAGGTGATATCTGCGTGTTATATAACATGAGGTTATATCTGTCTGTTGTTATATAACATGAGGTGATATCTCTCTGTTATATAACATGAGGTTATATCTGTCTGTTGTTATATAACATGAGGTGATATCTCTCTGTTGTTATATAACATGAGGTGATATCTGCATGTTATATAACATGAGGTGATATCTGTCTGTTGTTATATAACATGAGGTGATATCTGCCTGCTGTTATATAACATGAGGTGATATCTCTCTGTTGTTATATAACATGAGGTGATATCTCTCTGTTGTTATATAACATGAGAGATAGCTGTGAACAGAATTAGTGTAGATAGATGTTGAGACCTGAAAGTATTTAACATGATGGTGCTTGCATGTGGGCTAGATCTGTGTATTTCTTGCAACCAGAGATGTTCTCTGTCTGCAGAAACTATCCTATCTCCAAGACCAGTACCAGCAGATGAAGATTGGACTAGCCGGCCCCCAGGCTACCAGGCCCGACAAGTCTCTGGATGTGGTCCTCACAGAGCTGGTCGAGGATGTGGTTGTGTAAGTCTTGCTTCAGTATGTGTGTGTGTGTGTGTAAACATGTACAGCAATGAGATGTGCACACAGATGCACTCACCAATGAGATGTGTAAACAGATGCACTCAGCAATGAGGTGTGTACACAGTAACTGACTTCCACAATATAATACACACATACAACATATCTGACAGACTTCCATAATATAATACACACAACATACCTGACAGACTTCGCAATATAATACGCACCTACATTATACCTGACAGACTTCCACAATATAATACATACATACAACATACCTGACAGACTTCCACAATATAATACATACATACAACATACCTGACAGACTTGCACAATATAATGCACACATACAACATACCTGACAGACTTGCACAATATAATGCACACATACAACATACCTGACAGACTTGCACAATATAATACATACATACAACATACCTGACAAACTTCCACAATATAATACATACATACAACATACCTGACAGACTTGCACAATATAATGCACATGTACAACATACCTGACAAACTTCCACAATATAATACATACATACAACATACCTGACAAACTTCCACAATATAATACATACATACAACATACCTGACAAACTCCACAATATAATACATACATACAACAAACCTGACAAACTTCCACAATATAATACATACATACAACATACGTGACAAACTTCCACAATATAATACATACATACAACATACCTGACAGACTTCCACAATATAATACATACATACAACATACCTGACAGACTTGCACAATATAATACACATGTACAACATACCTGACAGACTTCCACAGTATAATGCACACGTACAACATACACTAGTGAGCATGCTAGCCAAGCTGATAATGTCATGAGAATCGTGGGGCGTGGGTTCAAAGCCTGGGACAGTCAGGGTGAGAGTGACCACCTGTGCCATGTGCACTCAGGCCTGCCACATGTGATGGCCCTATCACCTCACAGACCCATGGCAGGAAACTGCCTCGGGACACACCGAGGACATCCGCTCACAGAAAGGACACACCGAGGACATTCACCCGCAGAAGGGACACACCGAGGACATCTGCCCACAGAAGGGACACACAGAGGACATCTGCCTGCACAAGGGACACACCGAGGACATCCGCCCGCAGAAGGGACATACCAAGGACATCCGCCCGCAGAAGGGACACACCAAGGACATCCGCCCGCAGAAGGGACATACCGAGGACATCCGCCTGCAGAAGGGACACACTGAGGACATTCACCTTCAGAAGGGACTTACCGAGGACATTCGCCTGCAGAAGGGACACACCAAGGACATCCCCTGCAGAAGCATCCGCTGCTCTCATGTGTGTGTATTCAGGCATACCAAGGACATCCGCTGCTCTCTTGCGTGTGTATTCAGGCATACCACGTACACCCGCTGCTCTCATGTGTGTGTATTCAGGCATACCAAATATATCCGTTGCTCTCATGTGTGTGTATTCAGGCATACCAAATACATCCGCTGCTCTCATGCGTGGGTATTCAGGCATACCATGGACACCCGCTGCTCTCATGTGTGTGTATTCAGGCATACCAAATACATCCGCTGCTCTCATGCGTGGGTATTCAGGCATACCATGGACATCCGCTGCTCTCATGCGTGGGTATTCAGGCATACCAAGGACATCCACCTGCAGAAGCATCCTCTGGCCTCATGTGCAGTATGCACCTGGTCCATGCCAGCAGTGGGCTGGCCTTTCAGTCACTGCATCTCCCTGATCCATTTGTTGTTGTAGCCATTCAGTCACTGCATCTCCCTGATCCATTTGCTGTTGTAGCCTTTCAGTCGCTGCATCTCCCTGATCCATCTGCTGTTGTAGCCATTCAGTCGCTGCATCTCCCTGATCCATCTGCTGTTGTAGCCATTCAGTCGCTGCATCTCCCTGATCCATCTGCTGTTGTAGCCATTCAGTCGCTGCATCTCCCTGATCCATCTGCTGTTGTAGCCAGTCACCCACACTACATGTCATTGTGGTTATTATGCCTTCATGTGGACAATTTAGTGTCTTCTCTGTGCTTAGATATTGCGTCTGTTTGCTGAAGACGGCTTGTTGTTGCATCATCCTTTGTTTTCCGTAGTTGTGGTTTGTGAAACTGCATTCCTTCATGTTCTATTCTCAACAATATCAGTAAGGCTTCCTTCCCATTCTGTACAAGTGTCACAAAACAGGTGTCGCCATCTGTACATCTGTACAAGTGTCACAAAACAGGTGTCGCCATCTGTACATCTGTACAAGTGTCACAAAACTGGTGTCGCCATCTGTACATCTGTACAAGTGTCACAAAACTGGTGTCGCCATCTGTACATCTGTACAAGTGTCACAAAACAGGTGTCGCCATCTGTACAAGTGTCACAAAACAGGTGTCGCCATCTGTACATCTGTCCTATAACTGTTATCGATAATGTGCAGAGATGCACACTTTCTTATGCTGACACAGTCTTCACTGAGCAGTGATTCTGCCCTCCCGTCATGACAGCATGAGTGATCCATGCAGCCCTTGTGCTGATTCAGCAATGTCAGCTCTCTGTGTGACATTCTCATCTTCCAATGGTTGTTCCTGTCCACCTACTCAGTGCAGCATTCATATTTCCCTGGAACACTTCCTACATTTGTCCACACCTACTCAGTGCAGCATTCATATTTCCCTGGAACACTTCCTACATTTGTCCATACCTGCTCAATGCAGCATTCATATTTCCCTGCCTCATGGCTTCCCTGGAACACATCCTACATTAGTCCATACCTACTCAGTGCTGCATTCATATTTCCCTGCCTCATGGCTTCCCTGGAACACATCCTACATTAGTCCATACCTACTCAGTGCTGCATTCATATTTCCCTGGAACACATCCTACATTAGTCCATACCTACTCAGTGCAGCATTCATATTTCCCTGGAACACATCCTCCATTAGTCCATACCTACTCAGTGCTGCATTCATATTTCCCTGGAACACATCCTCCATTAGTCCATACCTACTCAGTGCAGCATTCATATTTCCCTGGAACACTTCCTACATTTGTCCACACCTACTCAGTGCAGCATTCATATTTCCCTGGAACACTTCCTACATTTGTCCATACCTGCTCAATGCAGCATTCATATTTCCCTGCCTCATGGCTTCCCTGGAACACATCCTACATTAGTCCATACCTACTCAGTGCTGCATTCATATTTCCCTGGAACACATCCTACATTAGTCCATACCTACTCAGTGCAGCATTCATATTTCCCTGGAACACATCCTCCATTAGTCCATACCTACTCAGTGCTGCATTCATATTTCCCTGGAACACATCCTCCATTAGTCCATACCTACTCAGTGCTGCATTCATATTTCCCTGGAACACATCTACATTAGTCCATACCTACTCAGTGCAGCATTCATATTTCCCTGCCTCATGGCTTCCCTGGAACACATCCTACATTAGTCCATACCTACTCAGTGCAGCATTCATATTTCCCTGGAACACATCTTCCATTAGTCCATACCTACTCAGTGCAGCATTCATATTTCCCTGGAACACATCTACATTAGTCCATACCTACTCAGTGCAGCATTCATATTTCCCTGCCTCATGGCTTCCCTGGAACACATCCTACATTAGTCCATACCTACTCAGTGCAGCATTCATATTTCCCTGGAACACATCCTCCATTAGTCCATACCTACTCAGTGCAGCATTCATATTTCCCTGCCTCATGGCTTCCCTGGAACACATCCTCCATTAGTCCATAACTACTCAGTGCTGCAGCATTCATATTTCCCTGGAACACATCCTCCATTAGTCCATACCTACTCAGTGCAGCATTCATATTTCCCTGGAACACATCCTCCATTAGTCCATACCTACTCAGTGCAGCATTCATATTTCCCTGGAACACATCCTCCATTAGTCCATACCTACTCAGTGCTGCATTCATATTTCCCTGGAACACATCCTCCATTAGTCCACATCTGCTCAGTGCAGCATTCATATTTCCCTGGAACACATCCTCCATTAGTCCATACCTACTCAGTGCAGCATCCATATTTCCCTGGAACACATCCTACATTAGTCCATACCTACTCAGTGCAGCATTCATATTTCCCTGCAACACATCCTACATTAGTCCACACCTACTCAGTGCAGCATTCATATTTCCCCGCCTCATGGTTACCCTGGAACACATCCTACATTAGTCCATATCTGCTCAAGGCAGAGCCCTGACTACCTTTTTGTCTTCCGTTACTAAGCATATACCTAGGTCATACACACTGACTGACCTATGTCATATGCACTGATTGACCTATGTCATACACACTGACCTATGTCATATGCACTGATTGACCTATGTCATACGCACTGACTGACCTATGTCATACGCACTGACTGACCTATGTCATACACACTGACTGACCTATGTCATACACACTGACTGACCTATGTCATACACACTGACTGACCTATGTCATATGCAATGACTGACCTATGTCATATGCACTGACTGAAGATGCTGAGTCATGTCCAACTATTAGTCTGTATTATGTGTCTTTATCTGTTTTCATAATGTTTATGGGAATGTTATCTGTATTATGTGTTTTCATAATGTTTATGGGAATGTTATCTGTATCTTGTTGTCCAGATTGCTGCAGTCATTCAAAGATCAAGTGTCTACATTGTCTAGACAAGTAAGTTGACCTGTGACATGGAACAACACCCCCCCCCCCCCCCCCCCCCCCCCATTTTGGATTGAAACGTGTGAAATGTTTGCCTGGATGTCATTTGAAATATGACATGTTCTAGTCACAAAGGTGAAATAAAGCTGATTTATATCTGCACCTCATTGCACTCTTGTCACCCATTTTATCAGAATTGTCACTCATCTTGTCTGAGATGTCACTAATCATGTCTGACTTGTCACTAATTGTGTCTGACTTGTCACCCATCTTGTCTGATTTGCCACTCATCTTGTCTGATTTGTCACCCATCTTATCTGACTTGTCACCCATCTTGTCTGACTTGTCACCTATCTTGTCTGACTTGCCACTCATCTTGTCTGACTTGTCACCCATCTTGTCTGACTTGTCACCCATCTTGTCTGACTTGCCACCCATCTTGTCTGACTTGTCACCCATCTTGTCTGACTTGTCACCCATCTTGTCTGACTTGTCACCCATCTTGTCTGACTTGTCACCCATCTTATCTGACTTGTCACTCACCTTGTGTGACTTGTCACTCATCTTGTCTGAGATGGCACACATCTTTTCTGACTTGTCACTAATCGTGTCTGACTTGTCACTAATCGTGTCTGACTTGTCACTAATTGTGTTTGACTTATCACCCATCTTGTCTGACTTGTCACTCATCTTGTCTGACTTGTCACTCATCTTGCCTGACTTGTCACTCATCTTGTCTGACTTGTCACCCATCTTGTCTGACTTGTCACCCATCTTGTCTGACTTGTCACTCATCTTGTCTGACTTGCCACCCATCTTGTCTGACTTGCCACCCATCTTATCTGACTTGTCACCCATCTTGTCTGACTTGCCACTCATCTTGTCTGACTTGTCACCCATCTTGTCTGACTTGTCACTCACCTTGTCTGATTTGTCACTCATCTTATCTGAATTGTCACTCACCTTGTCTGAATTGTCACTCACCTTGTCTGACTTGTCACTCACCTTGTCTGACTTGTCACTCATCTTGTCTGACTTGTCACTCATCTTGTCTGACTTGTAACCCATCTTGTCTGACTTGTAACCCATCTTGTCTGACTTGTCACTCACCTTATCTGACTTGTCACTCACCCTGTCTGACTTGTCACTCACCCTGTCTGACTTGTCACTCATCTTATCTGACTTGTCACTCACCTTGTCTGACTTGTCACCCATCTTGTCTGACTTGTCACTCATCTTGTCTGACTTGTCACTCACCTTGTCTGACTTGTCACCCATCTTGTCTGACTTGTCACTCATCTTGTCTGACTTGTCACTCACCTTGTCTGACTTGTCACTTACCTTGTCTGGCTTGTCACTCATTATTTTGTCTGATATGTCACTAATCTTGTCTGACAAGTCACTCATCTTGTCTGACCTGTCACCCAACATGTGTGACTTGTCACTCATCATGTCTGATATTTCTGCTGTGTTGTCAACTTGATCATCAACCCATGACTTTATTTGACAGGGGCAGAAGCTTGATGCAACAAAGAAAGATGATGAAACTGTGGTGAGATATTTAACTGTTTGTCCCTTGTGTGTGTGATTGGTGTGTGGAGGTATAATTTACTGTTTGTTCGTGATGTGTGTGTGGTGAGATATTTTACTGTTTGTCCCTAGTGTGTGGTGAGACATTTGACTGTTTGTTCCTGGTGTGCAGTGAGATATTTGACCGTTTGTCCCTTGTCTAAGGAAATATTTCACTGTCCTTGGTGTGGTCCCTGGTGTGGTGAGATATTTGACTGTTTGCTTCTGGTCTAAGGAAATATTTCACTGTCCCTGGTGAGTGGTGAGATATTTTACTCTTTGTCCCTGGTGTGGTGAGATATTTGACTGTTTGCTTCTGGTCTAAGGAAACATTTCACTGTCCCTGGTGAGTGGTGAGATATTTTACTCTTTGTCCCTGGTGTGGTGAGATATTTTACTGTTCGCTTCTGGTCTAAGGAAATATTTCACTGTCCCTGGTGAGTGGTGAGATATTTTACTCTTTGTCCCTGGTGTGGTGAGATATTTGACTGTTTGCTTCTGGTCTAAGGAAACATTTCACTGTCCCTGGTGAGTGGTGAGATATTCTACTCTTTGTCCCTGGTGTGGTGAGATATTTTACTGTTTGTCCCTGGTCTAAGGAAATATTTCACTGTCCTTGGTGTGTGGTCAGATATTTTACTGTTTGTTCCGGGTGTGTGGTAAGATATTTGACTGTTCCTGGTCTAAGGAAATATTTCACAATCACTGGTGTATGGTGAGTTATTTTACTGTTTGTCCCTGCTGTTTGGTGAGTTATTTAATGTTTGTCCATGGTGTGTGGTGAGATAATTTACTGTTTTTCCATGGTGTGTGGTGAGATATTTTACTTTTTGTCCCTGATGTGCACTTACATATCAACTATCACCCATACTGAAACATCCAAATATACCCATGTCTGAAAAACGGCAGATAATAAACAGCATATTCACACCAATCCTATTCTACCAATCTCAAACTTAGACTTTATATCCAAAGCACACTTTCGCAAAATCAACACCTGTGAGATGAGATGGTTGAGGAGAGCTGCCAACTTAACAATCCGAGACCGAGTAAGAGATGTTGTCATCAGACAGACAGTGGGATCAACACCTTGTGCCATATTTATTGAAAGACAGAAAATCAAATGGTTTGGCCATTTCAATAGAATGCAACACCATCAACTATCATCACTGGCCTTACATCAAAGATCATCTGTGACGAGACCAAGAGTACGCCCAAGAAGTAAATGGATTGACGACATCAAAGACATTGTACAATCACACGGATCGACACTATCCAATGCCACCCATCAGGCGCTGGTACGCCAATTATTCCTCCCCACGACGCTTGATGGCAAAAGTGGAAGAAGAAGATGATGATGACGATGATGATGTCCCTGTTGTGTTAGGATATATTTTACTGTTTGTCTCTGCTGTGTGATTAGTTCTTTGACTGTTTGTCCTTGCTGTGTGGTGAGATATTTTGTTTCTCCAGTGTGTAATGATGTATTTTCTTGTGAGAAATGGGTGCTGCTGTCCCCGTCTTGTACATTCCCTCGGTATTTGTGTGTTGCTGCAATCATAGCATGTCCTTGCAGGACGTGCTCGAATCACAGCCTGGCAGACAAATACATGTCCTTACAGTACATGCTCGCATCACAGCCTGGCAGACACATACATGTCCTTGCAGGACACAGCCACATCACAGCCTGGCAGACACATACATGTCCTTGCAGGACATGCTCACATCACAGCCAGGCAGACACATACATGTCCTTGCAGGACGTGCTCGCATCACAGCCGGGCAGACACATACATGTCCTTACAGGACATGCTCGCATCACAGCCGGGCAGACACATACATGTCCTTACAGGACATGCTCGCATCACAGCCTGGCAGACACATACATGTCCTTGCAGGACACAGCCACATCACAGCCTGGCAGACACATACATGTCCTTACAGGACGTGCTCGCATCACAGCCTGGCAGACACATACATGTCCTTGCAGGACACAGCCACATCACAGCCTGGCAGACACATACATGTCCTTGCAGGACACAGCCACATCACAGCCTGGCAGACACATACATGTCCTTACAGGACACAGCCTGGCAGACACATACATGTCCTTACAGGACACAGCCACATCACAGCCTGGCAGACACATACATGTCCTTACAGGACACAGCCTGGCAGACACATACATGTCCTTGCAGGACACAGCCACATCACAGCCTGGCAGACACATACATGTCCTTGCAGGACACAGCCACATCACAGCCTGGCAGACACATACATGTCCTTACAGGACACAGCCTGGCAGACACATACATGTCCTTGCAGGACACAGCCATATCACAGCCGGGCAGACACATACATGTCCTTACAGGACACAGCCTGGCAGACACATACATGTCCTTGCAGGACACAGCCACATCACAGCCTGGCAGACACATACATGTCCTTGCAGGACACAGCCACATCACAGCCTGGCAGACACATACATGTCCTTGCAGGACACAGCCTGGCAGACACATACATGTCCTTGCAGGACACAGCCATATCACAGCCTGGCAGACACATACATGTCCTTGCAGGACACAGCCTGGCAGACACATACATGTCCTTGCAGGACACAGCCACATCACAGCCTGGCAGACACATACATGTCCTTGCAGGACACAGCCACATCACAGCCTGGCAGACACATACATGTCCTTACAGGACACAGCCTGGCAGACACATACATGTCCTTGCAGGACACAGCCATATCACAGCCGGGCAGACACATACATGTCCTTACAGGACACAGCCTGGCAGACACATACATGTCCTTGCAGGACACAGCCATATCACAGCCGGGCAGACAGATTCTTTCCACTGATGCCAGTTACCCTACCTCATACATGTCCTTGCCCCAGGCGTCTGCAATGTCCTGTGACCATCTTCGTGCTGATGGACTTCTGCATTGTCTTCCAGGAACCACGCCTTCCATCACTGTTCTCTCCCAGCTACCGTCAATTTTGATATCGCTAAAGTGTCTCAGTTTCCGAGACAAAGTACCTCAGTTTCTGAGACAAAGTATCTCAGTTTCCCAGACAAAGTATCTCAGTTTCCCAGACAAAGTATCTCAGTTTCCCAGACAAAGTATCTCAGTTTCCCAGACAAAGTATCTCAGTTTCCCAATGTATCTTGGTTTCCCAGACAAAGTATCTCAGTTTGCCAGACAAAGTATCTCAGTTTCCCAGACAAAGTATCTCAGTTTCCCAGACAAAGTATCTCAGTTTCCCAGACAAAGTATCTCAGTTTGCCAGACAAAGTATCTCAGTTTCCCAGACAAAGTATCTCAGTTTCCCAAAGTATCTCGGTTTCCCAGACAAAGTATCTCAGTTTCCCAGACAAAGTATCTCAGTTTCCCAGACAAAGTATCTCAGTTTCTTAGACAAAGTATCTCAGTTTCCCAGACAAAGTATCTCAGTTTCCCAGACAAAGTATCTCAGTTTCCCAGACAAAGTATCTCAGTTTCCCAGACAAAGAATCTCAGTTTCCCAGACAAAGTATCTCAGTTTCCCAGACAAAGTATCTCAGTTTCCCAGACAAAGTATCTCAGTTTCCCAGACAAAGTATCTCAGTTTTCCAGACAAAGTATCTCAGTTTCCCAGACAAAGTATCCCAGTTTCCCAGACAAAGTATCTCAGTTTCCCAGACAAAGTATCTCAGTTTCCCAGACAAAGTATCTCAGTTTCCCAGACAAAGTATCTCAGTTTCCCAGACAAAGTATCTCAGTTTCCCAGACAAAGTATCTCAGTTTCCCAGACAAAGTATCTCAGTTTCCCAGACAAAGTATCTCAGTTTCCCAGACAAAGTATCCCAGTTTGCCAGACAAAGTATCTCAGTTTGCCAGACAAAGTATCTCAGTTTCCCAGACAAAGTATCTCAGTTTCCCAGACAAAGTATCTCAGTTTACCAGACAAAGTATCTCAGTTTACCAGACAATGTATCTGTTTCCCAGACAAAGTATCTCAGTTTCCCAGACAAAGTATCTCAGTTTCCCAGACAAATTATCTGTTTCCCAAAGTATCTCAGTTTGCCAGACAAAGGATCTCAGTTTCCCAGACAAAGTATCTCAGTTTCCCAGACAAAGTATCTCAGTTTCCCAGACAAAGTATCCCAGTTTCCCAGACAAAGTATCTCAGTTTCCCAGACAAAGTATCTGTTTCCCAGACAAAGTATCTCAGTTTCCCAGACAAAGTATCTCAGTTTCCCAGACAAAGTATCTCAGTTTCTCAAAGTATCTCAGTTTCCCAGACAAAGTATCTCAGTTTGCCAGACAAAGTATCTCAGTTTGCTAGACAAAGTATCCCAGTTTCCCAGACAAAGTATCTCAGTTTCCCAGACAAAGTATCTCAGTTTCCCAGACAAAGTATCCCAGTTTCCCAGACAAAGTATCTCAGTTTGCCAGACAAAGTATCTCAGTTTGCCAGACAAAGTATCTCAGTTTCCCAGACAAAGTATCTCAGTTTACCAGACAAAGTATCTCAGTTTACCAGACAATGTATCTGTTTCCCAGACAAATTATCTCAGTTTCCCAGACAAAGTATCTCGGTTTCCCAGACAAAGTATCTCAGTTTCCCAGACAAAGTATCTCAGTTTCCCAGACAAAGTATCTCAGTTTCTGAGACGTGATGTTGCCTTCGGTGTCCAGATCTTGAAGAATGTCGGTGTTTGTCTTCTTTGTCCACAATATTAGAATATTTTTATGTTAAAGTACAGAAGCTCTGGTGTTCTTCTTGAATGATTGCGAGATTCTCCATGATTCACATCTGCATGATAACACAGGAAACTGTAAGCTGCGAGGCTATAAACATTTATTGGTGACTTCCCCAGTCGGAGACGACAGGCAACAGACGCCAGATGCTCAAGACGCAGGCCTACAATCAGCTAGGGGCACAGGCAAACATACGACACTGTCTGCAGGCAGTCAGCGCATCTTCCAAAAGTCCAGGAAAAGCTTCGCAACCTGGTATATTGTTTGTAGACTTGTGTACTCTATTGAGATATACTCTGCTCTATACATCAACACACGACATGTCTGTCTGTCTAGATGTGCTCTCTGTATACATCAACACATGACATATCTGTCTAGATGTACTCTATATACATCAACACATGACATATCTGTTTAGATGTACTCTCTGTATACATCAACACATGACATATCTGTCTAGATGTACTCTTTATATACATCAACACATGACATATCTGTCTAGATGTACTCTCTACATACATCAACACATGACATACCTGTCTGGATGTACTCTTTATATACATCAACACATGACATATCTGTCTAGATGTACACTCTGTATACATCAACACATGACATATCTGTCTAGATATACACTCTATATACATCAACACATGACATATCTGTCTAGATGTACTCTTTATATACATCAACACATGACATATCTGTCTAGATGTACACTCTATATACATCAACACATGACATATCTGTCTAGTTGTACTCTCTATATACATCAACACATGACATATCTGTCTAGATGTACTCTCTATATACATCAACACATACCTGTCTAGATGTACTCTCTATATACATCAACACATGACATATCTGTCTAGTTGTACTCTCTATATACATCAACACATGACATATCTGTCTAGATGTACTCTTTATATACATTAACACATGACATACCTGTCTAGATGTACACTCTGTATACATCAACACATGACATACCTGTCTAGATGTACACTCTGTATACATCAACACATGACATACCTGTCTAGATGTACTCTCTATACATCAACACATGACATATCTGTCTAGATGTACTTTTTATATACATTAACACATGGCATATCTGTCTAGATGTACTCTATATACATCAACACATGACATATCTGTCTAGATATACTCTCTATATACATCAACACATGACATATCTGTCTAGATGTACTCTCTATATACATCAACACATGACATATCTGTCTAGATATACTCTCTGTATACATCAACACATGACATACCTGTCTAGATGTACTCTCTATATACATCAACACATGACATATCTGTCTAGATATACTCTCTATATACATCAACACATGACATATCTGTCTAGATGTACACTCTATATACATCAACACATGACATATCTGTCTAGATGTACTCTTTATATACATTTACTATGACATACCTGTCTAGATATACTCTCTATATACATCAACACATGACATATCTGTCTAGATATACTCTCTATATACATCAACACATGACATATCTGTCTAGATGTACTCTTTATATATATCAACACATGACATATCTGTCTAGATGTACTCTCTACATACATCAACACATGGCATATCTGTCTAGATGTACTCTCTATACATCAACACATGACATATCTCTAGATGTACTCTTTATATACATCAACACATGACATATCTGTCTAGATATACACTCTATATACATCAACACATGACATATCTGTCTAGATGTACACTTTATATAGATTAACACATGACATATCTGTCTAGATGTACTCTTTATATACATCAACACATGACATATCTGTCTAGATGTACTCTCTGTATACATCAACACATGACCTATCTGTCTAGATGTACTCTTTATATACATCAACACATGACATATCTGTCTAGATGTACTCTCTATACATCAACACATGACATATCTGTCTAGATATACACTCTATATACATCAACACATGACATATCTGTCTAGATGTACTCTCTATACATCAACATATGACATATCTGTCTAGATGTACTCTTTATATACATTAACACATGACATACATGTCTAGATGTACTCTCTATATACATCAACACATGACATATCTGTCTAGATGTACACTATATACATCAACACATGACATATCTGTCTAGATGTACTCTCTATATACATCAACACATGACATATCTGTCTAGATGTACTCTCTATATACATCAACACATGACATATCTGCCTAGATGTACTCTCTATATACATCAACACATGACATACCTGTCTAGATGTACTCTCTATATACATCAACACATGACATACCTGTCTAGATGTACTCTCTATATACATCAACACATGACATATCTGTCTAGATATACTCTCTATATACATCAACACATGACATGTCTGTCTGTCTAGATGTACTCTCTATATACATCAACACATGACATACCTGTCTAGATGTACTCTCTATATACATCAACACATGACACATCTGTCTAGATATACATCACAATCTCATGTCTCGTTCAGATCATACTTGTTTTTTTTATTGTGCTGTCTAGCCTTGTTATGTGATGTGTGCTATAGCCTTGTTATGTGATGTGTGCTCTCTAGCCTTGTTATGTGATGTGTGCTCTCTAGCCTTGTTATGTGAAGTGTGCTCTCTAGCCTTGTTATGTGATGTGTGCTCTCCAGCCTTGTTATGTGATGTGTGCTCTCTCTATATATCCTTGTGCTCTCTAGCCTTGGTATATGATGTGTGCTATATCCTTGTTATATGATGTGTGCTCTCTAGACTTGGTATATGATGTGTGCTATAATAGCCTTGTTATATGATGTGTGCTCTCTAGCCTTGTTATGTGATGTGTGCTATAGCCTTGTTATGTGATGGGTGCTACAGCCTTGTTATGTGATGTGTGCTATAGCCTTGTTATGTGATGTGTGCTATAGCCTTGTTACATGATGTGTGCTATAGCCTTGTTATGTGATGTGTGCTCTCCAGCCTTGTTATGTGATGTGTGCTATAGCCTTGTTACATGATGTGTGCTATAGCCTTGTTATGTGATGTGTGCTACAGCCTTGTTGTGTGATATAGCCTTGTTATGTGATGTGTGCTATAGCCTTGTTATGTGATGTGTGCTATAGCCTTGTTATGTGGTGTGTGCTACAGCCTTGTTATGTGATGTGTGCTACAGCCTTGTTATATGATGTGTGCTATAGCCTTGTTATGTGATGTGTGCTCTCTAGCCTTGGTATATGATGTGTGCTATAGCCTTGTTATATGATGTGTGCTCTCTAGCCTTGGTATATGATGTGTGCTCTCTAGCCTTGTTATGTGATGTGTGCTATAGCCTTGTTATGTGATGTGTGCTATAGCCTTGTTATGTGATGTGTGCTACAGCCTTGTTATGTGATGTGTGATATAGCCTTGTTATGTGATGTGTGCTATAGCCTTGTTATGTGATGTGTGCTACAGCCTTGTTATGTTATGTGTGCTACAGCCTTGTTATGTGATGTGTGCTACAGCCTTGTTATATGATGTGTGCTACAGCCTTGTTATGTGATGTGTGCTACAGCCTTGTTATGTGATGTGTGCTACAGCCTTGTTATGTGATGTGTGCTATCGCCTTGTTATGTGATGTGTGCTATATCCTTGTTATGTGATGTGTGCTATAGCCTTGTTATGTGATGTGTGCTATAGCCTTGTTATATGATGTGTGCTCTCTAGCCTTGGTATATGATGTGTGCTATAGCCTTGTTATGTGATGTGTGCTACAGCCTTGTTATATGATGTGTGCTCTCTAGCCTTGTTATGTGATGTGTGCTATAGCCTTGTTATGTGATGTGTGCTCTCTAGCCTTGTTATGTGATGTGTGTATAGCCTTGTTATGTGATGTGTGCTCTCTAGCCTTGTTATGTGATGTATGCTATAGCCTTGTTATCTGATGTGTGCTCTCTAGCCTTGTTATGTGATGTGTGCTACAGCCTTGCTATATGATGTGTGCTCTCTAGCCTTGTTATGTGATGTGTGCTATAGCCTTGTTATGTGATGTGTGCTCTCTAGCCTTGTTATGTGATGTGTGCTATAGCCTTGTTATATGATGTGTGCTCTCTAGCCTTGTTATATGATGTGTGCTCTCCAGCCTTGTTATGTGATGTGTGCTCTCCAGCCTTGTTATATGATGTGTGCTCTCTAGCCTTGTTATGTGATGTGTGCTCTCTAGCCTTGTTATGTGATGTGTGCTATAGCCTTGTTATATGATGTGTGCTCTCTAGCCTTGTTATGTGATGTGTGCTCTCCAGCCTTGTTATGTGATATGTGCTCTCTAGCCTTGTTATGTGATGTGTGCTATAGCCTTGTTATGTGATGTGTGCTATATCCTTGTTATGTGATGTGTGCTATAGCCTTGTTATGTGATGTGTGCTATAGCCTTGTTATGTGATGTTTGCTATAGCCTTGTTATGTGATGTGTGCTCCCTAGCCTTGTTATATGATGTGTGCTATCGCCTTGTCATGTGATGTGTGCTATATCCTTGTTATGTGATGTGTGCTATAGCATTGTTATGTGATGTGTGCTATAGCCTTGTTATGTGATGTGTGCTATAGCCTTGTTATGTGATGTGTGCTCCCTAGCCTTGTTATATGATGTGCTCTCTATCCTTATTATGTGATGTGAGATCTAGCTTTCTTGAGTTAACATCCATGTGGTTAGTAGTGATGATTGTGTGTGGTTAGTATTGATGATTGTGTGTGGTTAGTACTGATGATTGTGTGTGGTTAGTACTGATGATTGTGTGTGGTTAGTACTGATGATTGTGTGTGGTTAGTACTGATGATTGTGTGTGGTTAGTACTGATGATTGTGTGTGGTTAGTACTGATGATTGTGTGTGGTTAGTACTGATGATTGTGTGTGGTTAGTACTGATGATTGTGTGTGGTTAGTACTGATGATTGTGTGTGGTTAGTACTGATGATTGTGTGTGGTTAGTACTGATGATTGTGTGTGGTTAGTACTGATGATTGTGTGTGGTTAGTACTGATGATTGTGTGTGGTTAGTACTGATGATTGTGTCATGTCTCCAGGTTCAGGGAAAGCATCTGACACTGGCAGCTCTGATGATGACAACGATGAGGATTACATTCACTTACACAAATGTAGCTCGGCCAGAAAGAGTAAGTATCCCTGTTGCTAACTTGATTACATTCACTTACGCAAATGTAGCTCGGCCAGAAAGAGTAAGTATCTCTGTTGCTAACTTGATTACATTCACTTACGCAAATGTAGCTCGGCCAGAAAGAGTAAGTATCCCTGTTGCTAACTTGATTATATTCACTTACACAAATGTAGCTCGGCCAGAAAGAGTAAGTATCCCTGTTGCTAACTTGATTACATTCACTTACGCAAATGTAGCTCGGCCAGAAAGAGTAAGTATCCCTGTTGCTAACTTGATTACATTCACTTACGCAAATGTAGCTCGGCCAGAAAGAGTAAGTATCCCTGTTGCTAACTTGTCAGCTAAAGTATAGAAGTGACCCAGGCGTGGGACCATGCTTGAGTTGATGTCCTTAGTACTGTGCTCATGCCTTCACTGTCCCAGACTCATCACTGCTGATTATGTTGTGGGGCTGTGTGGAGCATAGATTTATGTGGACCATGATCACATAACTACTGGGACATCAAGCCTGCACAAGATCTTGTGTAGTTCAGTTATGGCTCACAAAGTTGTAGTTCTTGGACTGTGGTTCAGTTTGTTGTAGCTAATGTAGTTGTAGTTCTTGGACTGTGGTTCAGTTTGTTGTAGCTAATGTAGTTGTAGTTCTTGGACTGTGGTTCAGTTTGTTGTAGCTAATGTAGTTGTAGTTCTTGGACTGTGGTTCAGTTTGTTGTAGCTAATGTAGTTGTAGTTCTTGGACTGTGGTTCAGTTTGTTGTAGCTAATGTAGTTGTAGTTCTTGGACTGTGGTTCAGTTTGTTGTAGCTAATGTAGTTGTAGTTCTTGGACTGTGGTTCAGCGTTGGTATAGGTGCCGGTCGTTCAGAAAGTAATGGCAAACTACTGAACGTAAACTTGCCAAGAGATCACAGCAGCAGAAATGCTGGTGTTGACTGCGATGTCCTGTAAAGGATATGCCCCCCAAAAAATTTAGTTGTAGTTCTTGGAATTCTTATTTCTGTTTGTTGTAGCTATTGCAGTTCTTGGATTGTGTCGTTCAGTTTGTTGTAGCTAATTTAGTTGTAGTGTTTAGAATTCTTTGTTCAGTTTGTTGTAGCTAATGTAATTCTTGGATTGTGTAGTTCAATTTCTGGTAGCTAATGCAGTTTATGGCAAAGGGGTTAAGGGCACAATTTGGCAGCAGGCCACCTTGCGTTGGTTTTTACGAAATGGTATGGGTGCTGGTTATTTAGAAAGCAATGGCAAAATACTGAATGTAAACTTGCCAAGAGATCACAACAGCAAAAAATGCTGGTGTTGAATGCGACATCCTGTAAAGGATATGTAACTAACTTGTAAATGTAGTTGTAGTTCTTGGATGTGTGGTTTCGAGTTTTGTGGCTAATAGTGTTGTAGTTCTTCTGCCATCTGAGAGAGGGTATATAGTGTTGCATGTACATCAGAGAGAGAGAGAGAGAGACATGTAGTGTTGTATGTACATCAGAGAGAGAGAGAGAGAATATGTAGTGTTGTATGTACATCAGAGAGAGAGAGAGACATGTAGTGTTGTATGTACATCAGAGAGAGAGAGAGACATGTAGTGTTGTATGTACATCAGAGAGAGAGAGAGAGAGAGAGAGAGACATGTAGTGTTGTATGTACATCAGAGAGAGAGAGAGAGAGAGAGAGATGTAGTGTTGTATGTACATCAGAGAGAGAGAGAGAGAGAGAGACATGTAGTGTTGTATGTACATCAGAGAGAGAGAGAGAGAGACATGTAGTGTTGTATGTACATCAGAGAGAGAGAGAGAGAGAGAGATATGTAGTGTTATATGTACATCAGAGAGAGAGAGAGACATAGTGTTGCATGTACATCAGAGAGAGAGAGAGAGAGAGAGAGAGAATATGTAGTGTTGTATGTACATCAGAGAGAGAGAGAGAGAGAGAGAGAGAGAGAGAGACATATAGTGTTGCATGTACATCAGAGAGAGAGAGAGAGAATATGTAGTGTTGTATGTACATCATAGAGAGAGAGAGAGAGAGATATGTAGTTTTGCATTGTTTGTACATGAGAGAGGAAGGAAAATACTCAATATTTGATGTGCGTTTGTTGTCTCTCTACAGAAATGAGAAGAGCAACAGTGGAGGGAGACCAGAGACCAGCAACAGCCACAGACCTGACCAGGCTCAGCGCAGACAGTGCTAACCCGCAGGTGTCACTGAGCAGCATGCCTTTGATTGAAGCAGCCAAACAAAATGTCAACAGTTTTCCTCTTTCAAGAAAATTCCTTTCATTTACAAGAAACGTGAGAAGAGAAGTTCTTGCAGAACAGAATGTCAGGACCAAGGAGACAGACGAGTGTAATCGACCCATGAAAAAGAGGGGAAGACCCAGAAAATACCTGCAGCCAGAATGGCTGGGAACGGGAGATCAGACTCCCACAAACACACAGACTGGCTTTGGCCAGGAAAATTGCAGTCAAGGACATACACCTCCGGTTGCCAGGAACAATGATCATAATGTCACACAAGGTGAAGGTTGGGTGACACAGAAAATTGCATTTAAACATTCGAAAACTGGACAGAGGGCAAAGCAGACGACGGCAAGGGGGCAGACTGTGGTAGAAAGCAGGACCTCGCCCAAGAGAAGAGGAAGGCCGCCAAAGTGTGACCTGAGGAAGGATGAGGCATTGGGCGTGTCTGAGTCGGCTGAGCACAACTCCAGTGAGAAGAGAGCCAAGTATGAGCTGGTCTGCTTCCCGACAGGGACGACCCCGATGCTAGAGGCTACCTCCTGCAGCATTAGCTGGCCCCGGGTCAGCACACAGATGAACATCACAGACGTGGAGTCTGGCCGAGTGTCACAGGGTGTCCAACCAGCAGCACCCAAGGTCAAGCAGACCAGCGACCCTCCAGCACACAAGGCAGCCAATCGCCACCCAGCAAATATGCCGTATACAAAAGCCAGCAAACGCCGCCCTGCTAGTGAGGCCAAATCTTGGACACTCACAGAAATTGTTGTCAACAAAGAGGTTGGGAAGCCTGCAGTGATCCAGTCGCAGGTCATTCATCAAAGAGACAAAGGTTTATCTTCACAGACCTCTCAAGAACGTGCCTTGCCTACAGAGGTTGTCACGGACAGCTCAGCTACGGACAGCAGACCACACCCAGTGTCTGCCACACTTGAAGTGTGCTCTGTGGAAGAGAGTCATTCCTCACAGCCAGTACCAGTCTGCAGTCAGAAAGACAATGAAAATGATCTAATCCACCCACGGAAGGAGCGATGCAAGAGGCAACTAGACGATGTACACAGAGAGTCAGGAGCTGAGTCTACCAAGAGAAGCAGGTCAGTAGACAGAGCAGAGACACTCCTGCAGTCAGCGGCCACCACTCAACCCACAGCTGCTGGGTTGACAGGGGGGAAATCTCCTCACAAGAGTCTAGTCTTGACAGGGAAATCTCCTCACAAGAGTCTAGTCTTGACAGGGAAATCTCCTCACAAGAATCTAGCGTTGAGACAGACTGTGGTGCCCGAGGATGACTCCACTTCTGTCGCCCCACCAGATGCAACAGCTGTTACTGTGCAAGCGAGTAGTTTCTCACAGCCTGTAAAAGTGTTGAATCGAAAGTACAGCGCAAATGATTCCATCCACAAACTGAAGGAGCGATGCAAGCGACAGCTGGCAGAGGGGGACAATGAGTCAGTGACTCAGTTTGTCAAGAGATACATGGCACAAAGCAGAGAGATAACACACATGCAACCAGCTTCCACAGCTCAACAGAAATCTGCAGTCGTGAAACAGCCGTCAGTAAAAAGTCGGCAAAAAGCTTTAGCATCGAGAGAGCCCTTGGTCAAATCAAGTCAGCAGAAAGCTTTAGCGCTGAGAGAGACCTTGGTCAAAAAATCTCCACAGAAAACTGCAGCAGTGAGTGAACGTACAACTGTGGTGTTGAAACATTTGCTGAACGGACAGTCCGTAAAATCTCAACAGAAGAGTGAAGCCGCAGTGAAACCCTCACACCAGACTGTAGTGTTGAGTGAATCACCCAAGTCATTCAGCGAGAAAGAAGGTCCAGAGAAGGTCTCTGAGACCAGAAACATACAAACAGCTTCCAAAGACATGTTACCTCCCTGGACCTCTAGACGGCCTGACTCACCTCGCCAGGCCAGTAAAAAACATCACTTCAGCCCCAAAATAAAGCCAAGAACAAAAGTGGACCCATCAGAGCTGCAGTTTAGATTTCTGTGATTTGATGTTTGGCTGACCTCAGATGTCTTCGCTGGATTCTGCCCGTTCAGCATAAAGAGATTGGATTGATGTCCAAGACGTGTATAGGTTTATACAGAAGTTAACAAGCGTGTCTGTTGCTGTTTACAGACCTTGTGTCTGTTGCTGTTTACAGACCTCGTGTCTGTGTGCATACTTTGACTCCAGTTATTTGACTCTTGTTTTTTTGTTTTCACTTTCACGTTGCATTGATTGTTACTTGTTCAGAGTTAATGATATGTATGTGTATACGAAACTAAACATTTGTTCAGAGTTAATGATATGTGTTTGTATACAAAACTAAACACTTGTTCAGAGTTAATGATATGTGTGTGTATACAAAACTAAACACTTGTTCAGAGTTAATGATATGTATGTGTATACAAAACTAAACACTTGTTGAGAGTTAATGATATGTGTGTGTATACAAAACTAAACACTTGTTGAGTGAATGTCATTCTCTGAACTGTTATCTGTTGCCCTCCCCCAATACATCCAATGCTAGAAAAGGAGATGATGACATTTCTCTACAACACACTTGACATGTGTTCCCGTGTAGCATAATGGGGACGACCCGTTGCTGTGAAGTTGAAACTGCGACTAACTAACTAACTAACATAGCAAGTGTTTGTTGACAGGAACTGACATATATTGTTGTTTGTTGACAGGAACAGACATATATTGTTTGTTGACAGGAACTGACATATATTGTTTGTTGACAGGAACTGACATATATTGTTTGTTGAAGGAACAGACATATATTGTTTGTTGACAGGAACTGACATATATTGTTGTTTGTTGACAGGAACTGACATATATTGTTGTTTGTTGACAGGAACTGACATATATTGTTGTTTGTTGACAGGAACTGACATATATTGTTGTTTGTTGACAGGAACTGACATATATTGTTTGTTGACAGGAACTGACATATATTGTTGTTTGTTGACAGGAACTGACATATATTGTTTGTTGAAGGAACAGACATATATTGTTTGTTGACAGGAACTGACATATATTGTTGTTTGTTGACAGGAACTGACATATATTGTTGTTTGTTGACAGGAACTGACATATATTGTTGTTTGTTGACAGGAACTGACATATATTGTTTGTTGAAGGAACAGACATATATTGTTTGTTGACAGGAACTGACATATATTGTTTGCTGACAGGAACTGACATATATTGTTGTTTGTTGACAGGAACTGACATATATTGTTGTTTGTTGACAGGAACTGACATATATTGTTTGTTGAAGGAACAGGCATATATTGTTTGTTGACAGGAACTGACATATATTGTTGTTTGTTGACAGGAACTGACATATATTGTTGTTTGTTGACAGGAACTGACATATATTGTTGTTTGTTGACAGGAACTGACATATATTGTTTGTTGAAGGAACAGACATATATTGTTTGTTGACAGGAACTGACATATATTGTTTGCTGACAGGAACTGACATATATTGTTGTTTGTTGACAGGAACTGACATATATTGTTTGTTGACAGGAACTGACATATATTGTTGTTTGTTGACAGGAACTGACATATATTGTTTGTTGAAGGAACAGACATATATTGTTTGTTGACAGGAACTGACATATATTGTTTGTTGACTGGAACTGACATATATTGTTGTTTGTTGACAGGAACAGACATATATTGTTGTTTGTTGACAGGAACTGACATATATTGTTGTTTGTTGACAGGAACTGACATATATTGTTGTTTGTTGACAGGAACTGACATATATTGTTGTTTGTTGACAGGAACTGACATATATTGTTTGCTGACAGGAACTGACATATATTGTTGTTTGTTGACAGGAACTGACATATATTGTTTGTTGACAGGAACTTACATATATTGTTGTTTGTTGACAGGAACTGACATATATTGTTTGTTGAAGGAACAGACATATATTGTTTGTTGACAGGAACTGACATATATTGTTTGCTGACAGGAACTGACATATATTGTTGTTTGTTGACAGGAACTGACATATATTGTTTGTTGACAGGAACTGACATATATTGTTGTTTGTTGACAGGAACAGACATATATTGTTGTTTGTTGACAGGAACAGACATATATTGTTGTTTGTTGACAGGAACAGACATATATTGTTTGTTGACAGAAACTGACATATATTGTTGTTTGTTGACAGGAACTGACATATATTGTTGTTTGTTGACAGGAACAGACATATATTGTTTGTTGACAGGAACTGACATATATTGTTTGTTGACAGGAACTGACATATATTGTTTGTTGACAGGAACAGACATATAATGTTTGTTGACAGGAACTGACATATATTGTTGTTTGTTGACAGGAACAGACATATATTGTTTGTTGAAGGAACAGACATATATTGTTTGTTGACAGGAACAGACATATATTGTTTGTTGACTGGAACTGACATATATTGTTGGTTGACAGGAACTGACATATATTGTTGTTTGTTGACAGGAACAGACATATATTGTTTGTTGACAGGAACTGACATATATTGTTGTTTGTTGACAGGAACTGACATATATTGTTGTTTGTTGACAGGAACTGACATATATTGTTGTTTGTTGACAGGAACAGACATATATTGTTTGTTGACAGGAACTGACATATATTGTTTGTTGACAGGAACAGACATATATTGTTTGTTGACAGGAACAGACATATATTGTTTGTTGACAGGAACTGACATATATTGTTTGTTGACAGGAACAGACATATATTGTTTGTTGACAGGAACTGACATATATTGTTGTTTGTTGACAGGAACAGACATATATTGTTTGTTGACAGGAACAGACATATATTGTTTGTTGACAGGAACTGACATATATTGTTGTTTGTTGACAGGAACAGACATATATTGTTTGTTGAAGGAACAGACATATATTGTTTGTTGAAGGAACAGACATATATTGTTTGTTGAAGGAACAGACATATATTGTTTGTTGACAGGAACAGACATATATTGTTTGTTGAAGGAACAGACATATATTGTTTGTTGACAGGAACAGACATATATTGTTTGTTGACAGGAACAGACATATATTGTTTGTTGACAGGAACTGACATATATTGTTGTTTGTTGACAGGAACAGACATATATTGTTTGTTGAAGGAACAGACATATATTGTTTGTTGACAGGAACAGACATATATTGTTTGTTGAAGGAACAGACATATATTGTTTGTTGACAGGAACAGACATATATTGTTTGTTGACAGGAACAGACATATATTGTTTGTTGAAGGAACAGACATATATTGTTTGTTGACAGGAACAGACATATATTGTTGTTGACAGGAACAGACATATATTGTTTGTTGACAGGAACTGACATTATGGTTTATAACTAGACACATACCCCATCTCAGGTGTCAATCGTCTCATCTCCTCATGTTCCTCTTGTAACTTGCTGTGTCGAGGTGAAGTATAAACAGTGGGAGAGTGCCCGCTTATGGGCTTCATGTATCGATATTCCCATGGACTCTGTTATTCCCTGCATCCATCGTTTACGTGGTTGGCCTCTTCCTCTGCTTTCATCTGTTCTGTACATCCTTACTTGTTGTGGTATACTGTTAGTTGGTAACTTACATGCATGGCCAAACATTTGACAGCTATAACCCCCCACTTTAGTCCTGAATTCTTCATTTCTGATCTTATCTCTTCTTGATACGTTGAGTATTCTTCTCAGGAATCTCATTTCTGTTGTTGTGATTTTTCTTTTCTCTTTTTCTGTCATTGTCCAGGTTTGGCATTGGTAGCATAGAGTTGGCAGGAAGATTATGTTGTAAAGTGCTTTCTTAGTAGTTATTGATACATGTTTGTTCTTTAGTATTGGTGCCATTTGTCCAATGAGTTGGTTTGCCTTATTGTATCTATTTTCAGTCTCGTCTTCTGATTTGTCATTTGATGATATTATATTTCCTATGTACTTGAAACTCTTTACATGTTTCAAGGGATGTTCGTTTAGGTGAATCGTTTCTTTTTCTTCTTTAGTTATAGTCATTACCTCTGTTTTGCGTGTGCTAATTTTCATGTTATGTTCCCTACACATTTCGTTTAGACTATTCATGTGGTCTTGTAATTCAGCTTCTGATTTTGCTATTTGTGCTTGGTCGTCCGCAAACAGGAGTTCTCTAATGGTTAGATTTTCAGATGGTTCTTCTTCTGTGTTCTCGTCATGTGGCGTTCTTGTGATCTCTGTTTGGCTGGTTTCTTTACATATGTTGTCTAACTATGTTATGAACAAGAGAGGGGAAAGGACACAACCTTGTCGTACTCCAGATCTTATGGTAAAGGGTTCTGAGTGTCCTCCAGTTGCTCTCACTATGCTTTCACTGTTGTTGTATAAACTTCTACATAGGTTTGTTAGATGTGTACTCACTCCATATTGTTTAATGATTTCCCACAGCTTGTTTCTATCTACTCTATCAAATGCCTTTCCTTGGTCGACAAAGGCTAAGTAGAGTGTTTCGTTAAATTCAATTGATTTTTCTATAAGTTGTCTTAAGAGCACAAATGACATCTGTGCATTATTTGTTTTTCCTAAATCCAAGTTGTGTTTCGCTTAGCTGGGGTTATAAAGTAATTTGTAATCTTGTCTCAAGAATTTTGCAAAATATTTTCCCAGTATGACTCAACAGTGCCTCTGTATTGTGTGCAATTTCTTTTGCTGCCTTTATTTTTCCAAACTGGGATAATTATGGTGTTTCCCCAGTCTTGTGGTGTCTGTTGTTCTACCCATACATGACTGAATAGTCTATGTAGCCATGTTGCTCCTACTTCTCTTGCTGCTTTAATTAGTTCATTTGGTATTTCATCTTGTCCCGGTGATTTGTTCAATGGGGCTAATCTGACGGCTTCTATAATTTCTTCTTTCAATATGTCTGGTTCTAGTTCTTTGGTGGCATCTGTGTCGGTTTCTTGAATTCCTGTGACATCTGATGGGATGTTGAGAAATTGTTCGAAGTACTGTTTCCATCTTATTAGGATTTGTTTTTGTTCACTTATTGGTTCTCCATTGTCGCTGTTAATTATTTCAGTTGGGTCAAAGGGTTCTCATTGCACTTATCTTTTTGTAGAAGTTTCTAGTTGCCTCCTTGTAGTTTTTATTTAGGGTTTCTCCATACTCCTCCCAGTCTTTTTGTTTTTCCCTCTTTACTATTCTATTCACATGTCTTCTCCCTATTCTATATTCTATGTAATCGTATTCCTGTTTGCTCTTCAACCACTTTTTATGTATTCCCTTTTTGTCTTTTACAGCTTTCTTTACTTCTGCGTTCCACCAACTTGTTATTTTCTTGATCCGTGTTTTGCATTTTTTCGTGGTTCCACGTTATTTTTCCAGTATTTAAACTTGATTTGAACATCTTCCATTCTTCTTCCACTGTCTTTCTTTCTATGGGTAATTTTACAAAGATTTCAGTTTGTTCTTTCTCATAATTTTCCCTCACGTCTCATCTATGAGGCATTTTAAGTTTACTGATTCTCATGGCATGTATTTTCCTGGTCTTTGCTTCCTTCTACTGATGATTCTTATTGTGGCAACGACTGCTTTATGATCTGTGTTTATACCTAAGTTGGGCACTGCCCTTGCATCTAATATATTTCTCTTTCAGTTATTTCTTGTTAATATTAAATCAATTTGGCTTTTAGTATCTAGATCGTTCCATTTATACCAGGTGTATATTTGTGAGTCTTTGTGTTTTTATAGAATGTGTTTGTTATATAGAGGTCGTGTTGGCTGTATAGCTCTATCAGTTTACTTCCGTTATCATTTCTTTCATTATGTTGGTCTCCAAATGCTCCAAGATGTTTTTCTCTGCCCATTCTTTTATGTCCTAGTCTTGCATTGAAGTCTCCCATAACTATGATGTTGTCCTGCTTATCTATTTTATTTAGCACGTAATGAATGTCTTCGTAGAAGTCCTCTCATTCTTGCTCATTATTGTTTGTATTACATGGTGCGTATATCTGTACATATGTTGTAATTGTTTGTTCTTTTATTCTCACTGTTATGATTCTTTCTGATATATATTTTATTTCTAGTATTCCTCTTGCTAGCCGTGGTTCGATGACTATTCCCACACCGTGTCTTGCCCTTTCTTGCTGTTCCACTTCAGAGTAAACAAACGTGTAACTGTGGTGTATCTCCTTGCATCCTTCCCCTTTTATTCTGGTGTCCGCTATTCCCATCAGTCCACTTTTCCTCTCTTCCATTGTTTCTATAAGTTCTTTGTCTTGACTATTAAAACCGCAGACGTTCATTGTGCCTATTTTTTGAATCGCTGATCTATCTCAAAGTCCATTAACATTACCGGGTCTATATCCACTTGGGTCAGTCCGTTTATACTTCTTAGTTTTTCTACGAGCAGCATGAAGATCCCCTGCCAGCTTGCTAGGCCAGTCGCAGGTTTAGGACAAAAATCTGACCATAGGGAGTCCATTCTCTATGGTGAGCCATATCCCCGTTAGCCCATAACCTCACGGTCATGGTTTCCCAGTTTACACCACGTGGAGGTGGGGTTGACTTGTGTAGTCTGTGGGTCATCGGCTGGGTACAAACCTCTGTAGCCAAGTGCCGGCAACGACCACTTGTGGTGGAGTAGTACGCCTTGCAAAGACCATGTCCCGCTTGTGGTGGAGTAGTAGGTCTTGCAAGGACCACATCCTGCAGCGATGGTCCAGGGTGAGGCCCAAGCTGTAATAGAGTGAGCCCAGAGGAAGAGCTGGCTTCCGCTGGGAGCCTGCAGGAGGCTGGATCCGCAAGCCGTGAATGGGACATGAAGAAGGCAACGCAGCAGCAATGACATCTACTGACAGGGTCATAGTTAGCCACCAAGGCAGGGGGGGGGGGAAGACTGCGGCCAACTGCCGAGGGGGGGGGGGGAAGAAGCTGGTATCTGACAGGGGAGCTAACATGTCTGACAGGCTGATTGACGTGGCACCTCTCACCGAGCTGGCAGCCATAGGGTAATGGATGTAGCAAGACTCCAGGCAAACAAGGGGACTGTTGCCAAGGTCGGGTGGATGCACTTCCTAAAAGCTGGACAAAAGCTGAACAGCTTAGTCAACTGCCCCGACAGCTTGCCATCCATCCTCAGAAGCACCCAAGAGAGAAGGACAAGCAAGAAGTGAACTAATTCTGTGCCAAACAAACAGTATCAACATTGAATGTTACAACAATGAGCGGGCATGGAACATGTGGTCATATTAAGACATAACCCAGAATAATGAATATTAACATGTTGAGTATATGTGAGACCAGATGGAAAGGATAGATATCTTCTTCTGCGTTCATCCGGATTTTTTTTCCGGATGTGACTGCGTTGTGCCTGTTTACAGCAGAGCTGCGTTCTTGTGCCGTTAGGCAGACACATCCGACTTCTGCGGGCATTTGTTGACCGGGTTAACCTTCCCGGGGGTGGAAAGGATAGATATGATAACGTGAGGAATATAACATAATCCACTCTGGTGGAAAGACAATCAAAAGCGATCAATGGTTGGACTATCAGACAGTGTTACTGGTGAAGTTGAGAGGAATACCTTTCGATATCAACATCACACAAGTGTATGCACCAACAACAGATAGCAGTGATGATTTGTAGAAAGCCTTCAAGAAATGCATTCAGAATGAAATATCACAATGGGCGACTTTAATGCTCAAGTTGGAAATCAACAGGACGGATGCATGAGCATGAGATGATTAATGGTATCAACATCACCCAAGGAGATTATGGACATGGAGGTGTCCAATACAACAGCACAGTTAGATTACAGCCGTGCCCAGATATGTTCATGTGACTGCCTCTACCTACAACTCTCCACTGTAGACTCCATTCTGACAGAACTCCAGTCATCTGTGTGACACAGCTCCAGTCATCTCTGACACACAACTATAGTCATCTCTGTTACAAACACCAAAGAAAAGAACAAAAAACAAAACAGATTCAAGGCTTTATTTGAAAACAGTTTATATTTGAGACACATACAGAGACATCCCCCTGAATCACAAAGATAAATATTGCATTAAAACGTGAAGATATCACACACTGACAATCGCAAACAAATCCGCAAAGACTGACAGACATCTAAAATTATATACAAGCCACTGTCCCACACAGGACTCTCACATGCTGTAGAATATTTGTCTTTGCATCACATGTAGTTATAGCAGATAACCATATACTACTAAACACATACACACATGAAAGTCATGTCTGCTGAGGTCATGGTATAGAGGTTGTGGTTGCTGGGGTAATGATGTAAAAGTCATGTTTGGTAGAGCAATAGCATAGAGGTCATGTTTGCTAGCATAATGACTTAAAGGTCATGTGTGCTGGGGTAATATAGAAGCTATATTTGCTGGAGTAATGATGTTAGAGGTTCACCCTCTCACAGAGAGAGGTTCACCCACTCGGAGACCGCTACACCCACTCCTAGAAGGTTCACCCACTCTGAGGCAGCTACACCCACTCACAGACAGGTTACTCCAGACCAGTGGTTCTCAACGGGTGGGGATTCCCCCCAGGGGGGAATTTTAGGGTTTCCATGGGGCGGGAGGGGGAAGGGAGATATGAAGATTATTTCAAGATCGCGTTAATACAAGAATTGATTACTTGATATTGGTTTTCCCTTCATACCTTTAAGCTTCTGTACGTCTCACCCTTCTAAAATTCATTTTATAAAGTAAGTAGACCCACAAATCACATTTTATGTGGACGTCTAGACTTGTTTTAGTACATGCTATTAAATTTAGCTTCCATTATTACGTATACTGTGAGAAAGGGGGGGGGGGATTTTTAGGAAAGAAATACGAAAAGGGGGGGGGGGGAGATGTTCTGAAAATATGGTGAAGGGAGGCACGGGCCAAAAAAGGTTGAGAACCACTGCTCTAGACATTACACATATGATAGCATAAACAGTTGACAGCAAAAAACACAAACAGACCACACAGCCAGGTCACGATACAGCTGTCCTAGAATGACCACGCGAACACACAAACACACCTATCTCTTTCAACACAGTCATTTTCCTGAATGAACCCAGTTTGAACCCCTGTCCCTAACCCAGATCCAGAAAACAACATGAGTGCAGGGCTAGCCTGCTCTACTTGTCTCCTGCAACATGACCGACTCTCAGTCTCTCTATCCGGATCATTCCCTAGAATATTCTTCAGAAGAAAGGGCCAAGTTGAGGACACTGCCAGCCTGTTCATAACTAGGACGATCTGTCTGAAGTTTTCCCCCACTTGCTGCACTAACCTCAACAACATGCAGACTGCCCACAGCTGCTGCACACAGAGAGAGAATCAGCTTGTCTAGGACTATTGTATATCAGAGAGGACATGAAGGTCCCACAAGTGTAGGACCACTTTATATCAGAGAACATGAAGGTCCCACAAGTGTAGGACTACTGTATATCAGAGAGGACATGAAGGTCCCACAAGTGTAGGACTACTGTATATCAGAGGACATGAAGGTCCCACAAGTGTAGGACTATTGTATATCAGAGGACATGAAGGTCCACAAGTTTAGGACTATTGTATATCAGAGAGGACATGAAGGTTCCACAAGTGTAGGACTTGTATATCAGAGAGGACATGAAGGTCCCACAAGTGTAGGACTATTGTATATCAGAGAGGACATGAAGGTCCTATAAGTGTGGACTATTGTATATCAGAGAGGACATGAAGGTCCCACAAGCGCTGGGACGTGGGCTCACCTGTTTGGGGTCATGCAATATGCTCAAATGTATACAATAGCTTCTATGACAGTCCAGGAGCACATTTCTAGATCAGTGCTGCCCACAGCTGCATGAAACCCTCACAGACCACACATATCTTCACATCACTCACATACCAACAATCACACATCACTCACATGACAACAACCACTCACATGATAATAATTCGTACAGCAGAAGTTCTGACGTCATATTTGAAGAGGTCAAACACCACATTGACCGTGACATTGTAGAGATAGACTGAATGACCACAGACAACAGGGACTTCTGGTGTCCACAGATGTGTCCATGACATAGACAACCACGGAGACACTTGTATTTGATGCCCCCAGGTACTGAGCTGAAATGATTACTCAAGAGTGAGTACAGAAGACGGGTGGCAGCAGGTGACAAGCACCTGGAATAAATCATGTCTGGAAGTCCCAGGGACAGAATAAATCATGTCTGCAAGTCCCAAGGGCTTCAACAGGGGAATGAAGACATGACGATGGATAACACTTGCAGCCGTAACACAGAGAATCAAGGACAACACAAACTAACAGAATGAAACAACAGTAAAACCACAGCCACTAAAGCCACAGCTCGGGCCAAAAAGGCCGAAGCTAATAAAGAAGCCAGACAGTGGATGAGGGCGGATACAAGACTAAGCCAGACAGTGGATGAGGGCAGATACAAGACTAAGCCAGACAGTGGATGAGGGCAGGAAACTAGCAGCAGCCTACCAGAACTTGACAACTCCACAAAAACAGAAGTTCTCATCAACATTATAGATCACATGACTGGACATGCCCAACACTCTGATCAACATTATAGGTCACATGACTGGACAGGCACAGCACTCTCTCCAACATTATATGCCAGTCACATTCTAAACATTCTGCTGTGGCCGGCCTCTCAGGGGGATCTACTAGCACACACACACATATGTACACAGAACATTCTACCCACTTCCAGTGGGTTAAGTGGGACCAACAATTATAACCCACTTGCAGTGTGGGACATATTCTCCAAGCACCAGATGACAATTGAGTGACAATATCTGCAAGATATGACCTTGATCCGAATTTCACTCAAATATTGATATGTGTCTGGAGAACAAGAAAGAACTGAAGTGACGGAAGTGATGATACTGTGATGTGACAAGCTGAATCTAGGAGCCTACTTTATTTATCAGCTCGTCACATATTGCTGTGAGTTCTTGGTTTTCTTTCTCCTGTAAATGGAAACAGTAAAATATAATTGAATATGTCAACCGTCATATGCTCTCTCTCTCTCTCTCTCTCATGTTCACATTTATACACACATTCACCAACACATAGACATATATATGATCAATCATGTACAGACACATTCACCCACACATAGACATATATATGATAAATCATGCACAGACACACACTTCCTATTGTCCATGCCGTGTGGTGTTAGTGATCATGTCTGTCCACAGCCTTCAGTCTCGTGTACTGCCAATCTTCTTATAGTCCATGTCGTGTGGCGCTGGTGATCATGTGTGTCCACAGCCGTCTGTCTCGTGTACTGCCAATCTTCGTATCGTCCATGCCGACATGCAGGTATAGTCAACTATATGATATGATGGTTGGTATAGTCAACTATATGATATGCTGATTGGTACAGTCAACTATATGCTATGCTGGTTGGTTAAATCAACTATCTCATGTCTTAGATTTTAAAGTCAAATATACAATATGCTCAAATGTATACAATACCATATCTCAGATTGCACAGTTAAACATATAACATGCTCGGATGTATAGTGAACTACATGATATCCTAGCTGTTATGGTCAAACATACGCTGTGGTTGGATGTAAACATATCTACTGGATCACATACTTTTCTCTGTAAACTTTCTTCCAACCCAGAAACACGGAGCTCTGCCTTCTTGAGGGCTGCCTCCAGCCGCACCATGTCAGACTTGCTCGACTTCTTGATCTTCTCAATATCTTCATTGGCTCTGTCATAGAGATACACATGAAATGTAGACTGTCCGAGAGATACGCATGACATCTAGACTGTCACATAGATACACATGACATGTAGACTGTCACATAGATACACATGACATGTAGAATGCCACAGAGATACACATGTGATATAGATTGTCACAGATACACAAGTAATATAGGCTGTCAGAGAGATACACATGTCATACAGGACAGATTTAACTGAAAAGGAAATGATTGTGTGACAGCTGGACAATCATTGCTCACATCATGTCACCTTTGCCAGTATCTAGACATACATCAGCTAGGATACAGACATACATCAGCTAGGATACAGACATACATCAGCTAGGATACAGACATATATCAGCTAGGATACAGACATATATCAGCTAGGATACAGACATACATCAGCTAGGATACAGACATATATCAGCTAGGATACAGACATACATCAGCTAGGATACAGACATACATCAGCTAGGATACAGACATACATCAGCTAGGATACAGACATACATCAGCTAGGATACAGACATACATCAGCTAGGATACAGACATACATCAGCTAGGATACAGACATACATCAGCTAGGATACAGACATATATCAGCTAGGATACAGACATACATCAGCTAGGATACAGACATACATCAGCTAGGATACAGACATATATCAGCTAGGATACAGACATATATCAGCTAGGATACAGACATACATCAGCTAGGATACAGACATACATCAGCTAGGATACAGACATACATCAGCTAGGATACAGACATATATCAGCTAGGATACAGACATATATCAGCTAGGATACAGACATACATCAGCTAGGATACAGACATATATCAGCTAGGATACAGACATATATCAGCTAGGATACAGACATACATCAGCTAGGATACAGACATACATCAGCTAGGATACAGACATATATCAGCTAGGATACAGACATATATCAGCTAGGATACAGACATACATCAGCTAGGATACAGACATATATCAGCTAGGATACAGACATATATCAGCTAGGATACAGACATACATCAGCTAGGATACAGACATATATCAGCTAGGATACAGACATATATCAGCTAGGATACAGACATACATCAGCTAGGATACAGACATACATCAGCTAGGATACAGACATACATCAGCTAGGATACAGACATACATCAGCTAGGATACAGACATATATCAGCTAGGATACAGACATACATCAGCTAGGATACAGACATATATCAGCTAGGATACAGACATACATCAGCTAGGATACAGACATATATCAGCTAGGATACAGACATACATTTGTTGCATATAGACATACATTTGTTGCATATAGACATACATCTGCTAGGATACAGACATACATTTGTTGCATACAGACATACATTTGTTGCATACAGACATACATTTGTTGCATATAGACATACATTTGTTGCATATAGACATACATCTGCTAGGATACAGACATACATTTGTTGCATACAGACATACATTTGTTGCATACAGACATACATTTGTTGCATATAGACATACATTTGTTGCATATAGACATACATCTGCTAGGATACAGACATACATTTGTTGCATACAGACATACATTTGTTGCATACAGACATACATTTGTTGCATATAGACATACATTTGTTGCATATAGACATACATCTGCTAGGATATAGACATCCATTTGTTGCATACAGACATACATGTGTTGGATATCAACACACATTTACTAGGATATAGACCTACATTTACTAGGATATAGACCTACATTTACTAGGATATAGACCTACATTTACTAGGATAAAGACCTACATTTACTAGGATATAGACCTACATTTACTAGGATAAAGACATACATTTACAAGAAAAAGACCTACATTTACTAGGATATAGACCTACATTTACTAGGATATAGACCTACATTTACTAGGATATAGACCTACATTTACTAGGATATAGACCTACATTTACTAGGATAAAGACATACATTTACAAGAAAAAGACCTACATTTACTAGGATATAGACCTACATTTACTAGGATATAGACCTACATTTACTAGGATATAGACCTACATTTACTAGGATAAAGACATACATTTACAAGAAAAAGACCTACATTTACTAGGATATAGACCTACATTTACTAGGATATAGACCTACATTTACTAGGATATAGACCTACATTTACTAGGATAAAGACATACATTTACAAGAAAAAGACCTACATTTACTAGGATATAGACCTACATTTACTAGGATATAGACCTACATTTACTAGGATAAAGACCTACATTTACTAGGATATAGACCTACATTTACTAGGATAAAGACCTACATTTACTAGGATATAGACCTACATTTACTAGGATATAGACCTACATTTACAAGAAAAAGACCTACATTTACTAGGATATAGACCTACATTTACTAGGATATAGACCTACATTTACTAGGATATAGACCTACATTTACTAGGATATAGACCTACATTTACTAGGATATAGACCTACATTTACTAGGATAAAGACCTACATTCATTTACTAGGATATAGACCTACATTTACTAGGATATAGACCTACATTTACTAGGATATAGACCTACATTTACTAGGATATAGACCTACATTTACTAGGATATAGACCTACATTTACTAGGATATAGACCTACATTTACTAGGATAAAGACCTACATTCATTTACTAGGATATAGACCTACATTCATTTACTAGGATATAGACCTATATTTACTAGGATATAGACCTACATTTACTAGGATATAGACCTAAATTTACTAGGATATAGACCTACATTTACTAGGATATAGACCTACATTCACTAGGATAAAGACATACATTTACAAGAAAAAGACCTACATTTACTAGGATATAGACCTACATTTACTAGGATATAGACCTACATTTACTAGGATATAGACCTACATTTACTAGGATATAGACCTACATTTACTAGGATAAAGACCTACATTTACTAGGATAAAGACCTACATTCATTTACTAGGATATAGACCTACATTTACTAAGATATAGACCTACATTTACTAGGATATAGACCTACATTTACTAGGATATAGACAATGAAGTACTAGGATACAGACAATGATGACTGACTTATCTGATGACAACACAAACACTGACAATGATGACTGACTTATCTGATGACAACACAAACACTGACAATGGAGACTGACTTATCTGATGACAACACAAACACTGACAATGATGACTGACTTATCTGATGACAACACAAACACTGACAATGATGACTGACTTATCTGATGACAACACAAACACTGACAATGGAGACTGACTTATCTGATGACAACACAAACACTGATAATGGAGACTGACTTATCTGATGACAACACAAACACTGACAATGAAGACTGACTTATCCAACTTGTCCTCAGCTTGTGACCTCAATGCCTGCAGCTTGACCTCTGACTTCTTCAGCTTGGTCTGCAAGTCTTCCACACACTGCCGCAGTTGTTCCTCATTCTGTAGCACATAGTCATGGGTGAGAACACTATACAATCATGAGTGAGAACCTATATAATCATGTGCAATAATCTATACAATCAAGTGTGATAATCTATACAATCCTGTGTGAGAATCTGTACAATCATGTGTGAGAACCTGTACAATCATGTGTGAGAATCTGTACAATCATGTGTGAGAACCTATACAATCATGTGTGAGAATCTGTACAATCATGTGTGAGAACCTATGCAATCATGTGTGAGAACCTATACAATCATGTGTGAGAATCTGTACAATCATGTGTGAGAACCTATACAATCATGAGTGAGAACCTATACAATCATGTGTGAGAACCTACACAATCATGAGTGAGAACCTATATAATCATGTGTGAGAATACTATAAAATCATGAGTGAGAACCATGTACAATCATGTGTGAGAATCTATACAATCCTGAGTGAGAACCACATATAATCATGTGTGAGAACAACATACAAACATGTGTGAGAATACTGTAAAATCATGTGTGAGAAACATGTACAATCATGTGTGAGAAACATGTACAATCATGTGTGAGAAACATGTACAATCATGTGTGAGAATACTGTAGAATCAAGTGTGAGATACAATCATGTGTGAAATACAATCACATGTCAGATACAATCATGTGTGACTGAATCAACCAAAATGAGAAGAAGAAAAGATAAGCTTCACTAGAACACAATTGCAAGTGACAACACGGTCACGTGGCACAACTCAAATATGTCCTGACTCAACATGTGATATAGTCCACACATGTCCTGACTGACTCAACATGTGATATAGCCCACACATGTCCTGACTCAACATGTGATATAGCCCACACATGTCCTGACTCAACATGTGATATAGTCCACACATTCCCTGACTCAACATGTGATTTAGCCCACACATGTCCTGACTCAACATGTGATATAGCCCACACATGTCCTGACTCAACATGTGATATAGCCCACACATGTCCTGACTCAACATGTGATATAGCCAGACATGTCCTGACTCAACATGTGATATAGTCCACACATGTCCTGACTCAACATGTGATGATATAGCCCACACAAGTCCTGACTCAACATGTGATATAGTCCACACATGTCCTGACTCAACATGTTAAATAGCCCACACATGTCCTGACTCAACATGTGATATAGCCCACACAAGTCCTGGCTCAACATGTGATATAGTCCACACATGTCCTGACTCAACATGTGATATAGTCAACACATGTCCTGACTCAACATGTGATATAGCCCATAATTGTCCTGACTCAACATGTGATATATCCCACACATGTCCTGACTCAACATGTGATATAGTCAACACATGTCCTGACTCAACATGTGATATAGCCCACAATTGTCCTGACTCAACATGTGATATAGCCCATACATGTCTTGACTCAACATGTAATATAGCCCACACATGTCCTGACTCAACATGTAATATAGCCCACACATGTCCTGACTCAACATGTGATATAGCCCACACATGTCCTGACTCAACATGTGATATAGCCCACACATGTCCTGACTCAACATGTAATATAGTCCACACATGTCCTGATTCAAACATGTAATATAGCCCACACATGTCCTGACTGACTCAACATGTGATATAACCCACACATGTCCTGACTGACTCAACATGTAATATAGCCCACACATGTCCTGACTGACTCAACATGTAATATAGCCCACACATGTCCTGACTCAACATGTGATATAGTCCACACGTGTCCTGACTCAACATGTGATATAGCCCACACATGTCCTGACTCAACATGTGATATAGTCCACACATTTCCTGACTCAACATGTGATATAGCCCACACATGTCCTGACTGACTCAACATGTAATATAGTCCACACATGTCCTGACTCAACATGTGATATAGCCCACACATGTCCTGACTGACTCAACATGTGATATAGCCCACACATGTCCTGACTGACTCAACATGTAATATAGCCCACACATGTCCTGACTCAACATGTGAAATAGTCCACACATGTCCTGCCTGACTCAACATGTGATATAGCCAACACATGTCCTGACTCAACATGTGATATAGCCCACATATGTACTGCCTGACTCAACATGTAACAACACATACATTGACTCAACATATGACAGCACTCAAACATGTCCTGACTCAACACATGACAGCACTCAAACATGTCCTAACTCAACATATGACAGCACTCAAACATGTCCTGACTCAACATATGACAGCACTCAAACATGTCATGACTCAACATATGACAGCACACATATGTGCAGACAAACTCACCCTCTTGAAGCCTTCAATGATGGACTTGCTCTTCTCGTAGCGTCGATGTAGATCTGAGAACGCCGTCTCCACAGACTGCAGATCTTCTATAGCCTGGAGGTGGAGGGGAGACACGTTAGCACAACATGAACACACAACATGAACACACACACAGACATGACACACAACATGAACACACAACATCAACACACACTTGTTCTTGAACTCTACAAACACACAGACATGACACACAACATGTCAATATTCCACAAGAGTAGATAAGTTTAAAAACAAAACCACCCACAGAGAGAGAGAGAGAGAGAGAGAGAGAGAGAGAGAGAGAGAGAGAGAGAGAGAGAGAGAGAGAGAGAGAGAGACTCCATCTCCATATGTGAGCTTGTAGAACTACAGAACCCCATCTCCATATGTGAGCTTGTAGAACTACAGAACCCCATCTCCATATGTGAGCTTGTAGAACTACAGAACCCCATCTCCATATGTGAGCTTGTAGAACTACAGAACCCCATCTCCATATGTGAGCTTGTAGAACTACAGAACCCCATCTCCATATGTGAGCTTGTAGAACTACAGAACCTCATCTCCACACTTGAGCTTGTAGAACTACAGAACCCCATCTCCATATGTGAGCTTGTAGAACTACAGAACCCCATCTCCATATGTGAACTTGTAGAACTACAGAACCCCATCTCCATATGTGAACTTGTAGAACTACAGAACCCCATCTCCATATGTGAGCTTGTAGAACTACAGAACCCCATCTCCATATGTGAGCTTGTAGAACTACAGAACCCCATCTCCATATGTGAACTTGTAGAACTACAGAACCCCATCTCCATATGTGAGCTTGTAGAACTACAGAACCCCAACTCCATGTGTGAGCTTGTAGAACTACAGAACCCCATCTCCATATGTGAGCTTGTAGAACTACAGAACCTCATCTCCACACTTGAGCTTGTAGAACTACAGAACCCCATCTCCATATGTGAGCTTGTAGAACTACAGAACCCCATCTCCATATGTGAGCTTGTAGAACTACAGAACCCCATCTCCATATGTGAGCTTGTAGAACTACAGGTCCCATCTCCACACTTGAGCTTGTAGAACTACAGAACCCCATCTCCACACTTGAGCTTGTAGAACTACAGAACCCCATCTCCACACTTGAGCTTGTAGAACTACAGAACCCCATCTCCACACTTGAGCTTGTAGAACTACAGAACCCCATCTCCATATGTGAGTTTGTAGAACTACAGGCCCCATCTCCATACTTGAGCTTGTAGAACTACAGAACCCCATCTCCAAACTTGAGCTTGTAGAACTACAGAACCCCATCTCCACACTTGAGCTTGTAGAACTACAGAACCCCATCTCCATATGTGAGCTTGTAGAACTACAGAACCCCATCTCCACACTTGAGCTTGTAGAACTACAGAACCCCATCTCCACACTTGAGCTTGTAGAACTACAGAACCCCCATCTCCACACTTGAGCTTGTAGAACTACAGAACCCCATCTCCATATGTGAGCTTGTAGAACTAAAGGCTCCTGGGAACGTTAACCAGGTCAACAAATGCCTCAAGAAGTCGGATGTGTCGGCCAAGAGGCACAGACATCGCACTCTGCTGTAAACAGACACAACACAATTAGGTCCAAAACACACATTCCGAACAAAGAAGAAGAAGAAAAATAAGAAGAAGAGGAGGAGGAGGAGGAGGCGGCGGCGGCAGCAGCAGCAGAAGAAGAAAATGAAGAAGAAGAAGAAGAAGAAGAAGAAGAAGAAGAAGAAGAAGAAGAAGAAAATGAAAAAGAAGAAGAAGAAGAAAATGAAGAAGAAAAAGAAGCAGAAGAAGAGGAAGCAGCAGCAGCAGAAGAAGAAGGAGAAGAAGAACTACAGGCTCTATCCTGCTCAGTAAAGACCTCCAGCTGGGTCAAACTTCCCTCCAGGATGAACAGTACCATGGTGTGCCTCATCCCTGTTGGCATATTCCTACATCAGTGGTGCAGATCATCTGTCAACATTACAGAGCATTGCGGCCCAGGGGCTTTTATTCTCCACTCTTGCTGATCAGATGCTGAACAACACCAGTGATAGGTGACCAGAGGCAGATCAGGGCATCTCTTGAACATGATAGACAGTGACCACAAAGAGGTCAGGGCAGGTCACACTCACACAGACATATCACCATGAATACACACATACACTCACACAGACATATCACCATGAATACACACATACACTCACACAGACTCATCACCATGAATGCATACACACACTCACACACTTGCTTACATCTTCTAATCAAGACTGGAACAACACACACACCCACGACACACACACACACACACCCATGACACACACACACCGATGACACATACCGATGATGACACATACCGATGACACACACAACCACGACACACACATACACACCGATGACACACTCACGACACACACACAAACCCATGACACACACACACACCCATGACACACACAACCACAACACACACACCCACGACACACACACACACCCATGACACACACACACCCCACTCATGACACACACACCCACGACACACACACACTCATGACACACACACACCCACACACCCATGACACACACACACCCATGACACACACACTCATGACACACACACCCACAACACACACAACCACAACCAACACACACACCCACAACACACTCATGACACACACACACCCACGACACACACTCACTCATGACACACACACACACACACCCATGACACACATCCCACACACCCATGACACCCACCCACCCATGACACACACACACCCATGACACACACACAAACCCATGACACACACACACCCACGACACACACACACTCATGACACACACACCCACAACACACACAACCACAACACACACCCACGACACACACACCCACGACACACACACAACCATGACACACACTCACTCATCACACACACACACACACACACCCATGACACACGCCCACACACCCATGACACACACCCACAACACACACATTCATGACACACGTCCCACACACCCACCCATGACACACACCCACCCATGACACACACACACACTCATGACACACACACACACACCCACCCACGACACACACACACAACCACGACACTCACACACCCACGACACACACACTCATGACACACACACACCCATGACACACACACACACACACCCATGACACACACACACACACACCCATGACACACACACACACCCATCACACACACACCCATGACACACACACACACACCCATGACACACACACACCCATGACACACACACCCATGACACACACACACACACCCATGACACACACATCCACGACACACACACCCATGACACACACACACACATTCATCACACACACACCCATGTCACACACACACACACACACACCCACGACACACAAACATTCATCACACACACACACACACATCCACGACACACACATATTCATGACACACACACGAGACTGTCAATGAGACAGTGAGGGTGGTCATATGTTGACAGCTTGTGTACCTGATCTCTCTCACTCTCCAAGTTCTGGACCGCTTTGTGTGAGTCTGTTTTTGTCTTCTCTTTTTCCGCTGTGCGTAAGATAGAAATATGTACACATGACTAACTTCATTTATAGCTGTGCGTAAGATAGAAATATATACACACGAATAACTTCATTTATAGTTGTGAGTAAGACAGAAATATGTGCACATGAATAACTTCATTTATAGCTGTTGGAAAGATAGAAATATGTACACATGAATAACTTCATTTATAGCCGTGAGAAAGACAGAAATATGTTCACAAGAATAACTTCATTTATAGCTGTTGGAAAGATAGAAATATGTACACATGAATAACTTCATTTATAGCTGTTGGAAAGATAGAAATATGTACACATGAATAACTTCATTTATAGCTGTGCGTAAGATAGAAATATATACACATGAATAACTTCATTTATAGCCGTGAGAAAGATAGAAATATATACACATGAATAACTTCATTTATAGCTGTTGGAAAGATAGAAATATATACACATGTATAACTTCATATACAGCTGAGTAAGATAGAAATATGTTCACATGAATAACTTCATTTATAGCCGTGAGTAAGATAAGAAATATGTACACATGAATAACTTCATTTATAGCAGTGAGAAAGATAGAAATATATACACATGAATAACTTCATTTATAGCTGTGAGTAAGACAGAAATATGTACACATGAATAACTTCATTTATAGCCGTGAGAAAGATAGAAATATGTTCACATGAATAACTTCACTTATAGCCGTGAGTAAGATAAGAAATATGTTCACATGAATAACTTCATTTATAGCCGCGAGAAAGATAGAAATATATACACATGAATAACTTCATTTATAGCTGTGAGTAAGACAGAAATATGTTCACATGAATAACTTCATTTATAGCCGTGAGAAAGATAGAAATATATACACATGAATAACTTCATTTATAGCTGTGAGTAAGACAGAAATATGAACACATGAATAACTTCATTTATAGCTGTGAGTAAGACAGAAATATGTTCACATGAATAACTTCATTTATAGCTGTTGGAAAGATAGAAATATGTACACATGTATAACTTCATATACAGCTGAGTAAGATAAGAAATATGTACACATGAATAACTTCATTTATAGCCGTGAGAAAGATAGAAATATATACACATGAATAACTTCATTTATAGCTGTTGGAAAGATATAAATATGTACACATGAATAACTTCATTTATAGCTGTTGGAAAGATAGAAATATGTACACATGTAAACTTTATTTATAGCCATGAGAAAGATAGAAATATATACACATGAATAACTTCATTTATAGCTGTGAGTAAGGTAAGAAATATGTACACATGAATAACTTCATTTATAGCCATGAGAAAGATAGAAATATTTACACATGAATAACTTCATTTATAGCTGTGAGTAACATAAGAAATATGTACACATGAATAACTTCATTTATAGCCGTGAGAAAGATAGAAATATGTTCACATGAATAAATACATTTATAGCTATTGGAAATATATAAATATGTACACATCAATAATTTCATTTATAGCTGTGAATCAGACAGAAATAAGTACACATGAATAACTTCATTTATAGCTGTGAGTAAGATAGAAATATGTACATCTGAATAACTTCATTTATAGCTGTAAGATAGAAATATGTACACATGAATAACTTCATTTATAGTTGTAAGATAGAAATATGTACATCCGAATAACTTCATTTATAGCTGTGAGTAAGATAGAAATATGTACATATGTATAACTTAATTTTTAGCTCTAAGATATAAATATGTACACATGAAGCAGCATCACCAACCAGTGCACCTTCACCAGACAGCCAACCAGTGCACCATCACGAGAAAGCCAACCAGCACACCATCACGAGACAGCCAACCAGTGCACCATCACAGCCTTCTGTCTCGTGTACTGCCAATCTTCTTATAGTCCATGCCATGTGGCGTTAGTGATCATGTCTGTCCACAGCCTTCTGTCTCGTGTACTGCCAACCTTCTGTCTCGTGTACTGCCAATTTTCTTATAGTCCATGCCGTGTGGCGTTGGTGATCATGTCTGTCCACAGCCTTCTGTCTCATGTACTGCCAGTCTTCTTATAGTCCATGCCGTGTGGCGTTGGTGATCATGTCTGTCCACAGCCTTCTGTCTCGTGTACTGCCAACCTTCTGTCTCATGTACTGCCAGTCTTCTTATAGTCCATGCCATGTGGCGTTGGTGATCATGTCTGTCCACAGCCTTCTGTCTCGTGTACTGCCAACCTTCTGTCTCGTGTACTGCCAATCTTCTTATAGTCCATGCCATGTGGTGTTAGTTATCATGTCTGTCCACAGCCTTCTGTCTCATATGCTTCCAATAATTTCCGACACAGATGTTCCTCCATGCCATGATATAAAACTGTCCAGCATGTTCTCTCTTGGTCATCGTGCATCACGCCACGTTCATTCGCAACTGTGAGTGCTAACAAGCCAAGTCACCTGAACAGGTCAAGAAGCCTGATACGGGGGAGAATGGCACATGGCAAGAACACCAAAAGACACGCGGTATCCAAGATGTGCAGCTTGGGTGCCGACAAAGCCGTAAAGAACACGAGCAGAGAGAACTTTCATGTGAGCTGCAACAAAGAACCTGAAACTACAGTTACTACTGAAGCCACCATGAGGAAGATCGACGACAACCCACCACAGACAAGAGCCAGCACAGCTGAGAAGGAGGAGAAAGACACCAGAGTCAGAAACATCGACTCAAAAACAGTCACATGGGTTGTTAAGCGTATTCAAGTGGAGCTGTCAGACAGACAAATCACGAAGCAGCTACAAGAAGAGAATCTCCACATCCGAATCTTGAAGACGGAGCAGATCCTGACTTACTCAAAGATCCCTACCATGCTGGCGGTGGTGACGACTGAGGGCAGCGAGATACCAAGCCAGGTATCGATAGACAAGAAAATACAACAATCTGAAGGATCCATACCAAGAATCACTCAATGTCCCAGATGCCAGAGGGCCGGTCACAGCAGAGTAACATGTCGCAGTAAGATCGAAATCTGCCGTTACTGCGCCGATCACCATGCTTTCAAGGAGTGTCCATTGGACAAACTGGACACGGCCTTCCGAGCACCCAACAACAAGAGAAAGTGCGCCAACTGCCTGGGTGAGCATGGAGCAAGATACTTGCGCTGCCCGTACCTCCAAAAACGTTCTAAAGATTGCCATTACCACAAAGACACCGTACAAGGAAGCAAGTCAGAGGTGCGAGACAGCCACGGGTATATCACAAGCTGAAAGAGATCAACTGCAAAAACAGATAGACGAGTTGAAGAAACAAGTCAAGGCACTGCTGGCACTGACTCCATCCAGCGAAAATGAGAAACTGCTGGCGGAAATAAAGGAGATCCATCAAAACATCCAGCAAGAAGTGGAACATATGGCACTGATAAAGAAGGAGAAGGAAGAAATCCTACAAACCATTAAATCAGAGCGAGAACTGCAAAAAGCTGAAATGGAACTTGTCCAAAACAAACAACAGAAGCCAAACAAGAAACCACAAGATGAAAACCAAGAGACCGAGCCTGAACTCCAAGCTAAAGCCAGCAGCCCAACCACGACACCCGAGACAAACAAGGGGAAACCAATATCCCGCCAGACATCCAAAGAAAACCGAGATGAGAACCCTGATGACGGCACGGAAAGGCCCCGGGGACCTACCTTGGAGGAGCTACTAGAATTGACAAGGACTGAGGAACTCAGGTGCCAGGAATTCAGAAGGCGTTGGGAAGAAAAAGAGAAGAAGAAGCCCAAGAAATTCAGGGGGAGACCGATAGAATACCCAGATGTACACTATGACTGTGAGACCGACTTCGAGTACTATATAGAGGACGGAGAAATCGTCCCATAGCTGACCACGGAGGAAGAAATCGAAAGGCAATAGGAACTCAAAACTTGAAAGAGAACAAAGGCGCAAGGAAGAAAATGAAAACATTGAAAAGCTCCTAAGAAAATACACAAAAAAGGAGGCAAAAAGACCAAATAAAAAGTCCTTTTAAGGACTGCAACCAGTCAAGCCAGACGAGCCAGGAGCCTTCACTAATAAAAGAAGCCATCAGAGGAGACGGGAACAAAGGACAGCCACCGACCAACCCCCCAGCTGACGTCACAGTCACAAAAGCCGATATAACCAGTCCGAGTCAGGACCAACTCGTAAGAGTGCACAAGACAAGAATCAGAGTGAATAAACCCACAAAAATCACGGACTTCAGCAATAACCACAGCTGAAAGCAAGCAAGCAAGCTCTCTTAGTCTCCCCCTGCCTCTCTTCCCTTCCAACTTTCCCGATGTGCCAACATACTCCAGCTCTCCCCTTCTCCTGACATGCTCAAAAATATTTCTCTTACAGGGTGGAACGTCCATTTCCGTCCGATCGCTTTAACGAGCAAATTGGCTGATTGCGTCTGATACTATTATGCATTGTAAAAACGTGATTTCTCTGCCTTACGATACTTCCGACGGCTACTTTCGCTTTCACCGATAGCTTGACAACGTGGCCGCCATTTGTAAGCGCCTACTATGAATTTGAATGGACTTTTACAGACTGTTTTTGATAGTTTTCGGGGTTTTTACGCTTAGTTTTTCAAAACGGATTTCGGCGATTCTTCAAGTGATAGCCGAGATTTCGCTAGGTTCAATTTAAGTGACATTAAAGGGCACGAAGTTGACTATTAATCGGAACTAGACATCAGTGCAAAGTGTTACTTTGCATTAGCAGTCTGAGTCGGACTTTAAAGAAAGTGATTATGATTCTGAAAATGTGTTTGTAAATTGCCGTATAGATGACGGAAAATCACAAACAACATGCTGTATTTCGTAAATATTTGTGTTCATATATGGATTACCAACAACAATCACGTGAGTAACATATTCTGCATGCTTTTCCCTTCATTGTGTTGTTTATTTAACTAAAATCGGTTGACTAACACCTTATTTGTGATGTTTTCACTAACGCAGCAACCCGAAATTTTACCGAACCTGAAAAAATCTTGCCCGTTCAGGGCTAAAAAACGGACAAGCTTCTGCCCTGTAAAGGGTTAAACACTCTTCCTAATCTCGAATGACAGAGATAAATTGCAGATTAATTCTTCATCTTGTGAAATGATGCCTTGCTGGGATATTGTAGATTAGTTCATCTTGTGAAATGATGCCTAGCTGGGATATTGTAGATTAGTTTATCTTGTGAAATGATGCCTAGCTGGGATATTGCAGATTAGTTCATCTTATGAAATGATGCCTAGCTGGGATATTGCAGATTAGTTCATCTTGTGAAATGATGCCTTGCTGGGATATTGTAGATTAGTTCATCTTGTGAAATGATGCCTTGCTGGGATAGTTAGTTAGTCTTTTCTTTTGAGCCCAAAGCGGCGCATAGGGCAGAAGTCATGGCTCTCTGTCTGGCGGTTCGCTGCCACCTGTTGTAGATCTTGGATGTTTGTTTGACCGTTGAATGAGCCTTCTCTGATGATGGTTCTACGCAGGGTCTCTCTTGGTCTTCCCCGTTTTCTTTTCCCTAACGGTGTCCATATGAGGGCTTGGTAGGGGAGCCTTGTCTTGTCCATTCTGAGTACATGGCCAATGTAGTTCCAACTGCGTTTTCTTATAAAATTGGATACAATATCTTGCTTAGTCTCTTGTTGTATTTGCGTATCGGTTCTAAATCTGTCCAGTGGAGGTTTAGAATTCTTCTAAGACATTTGTTCTCAAAATTGTCTAATTTTTTTACCTAAAGCTACCGTTGATTTCCAACTTTCACATCCATACGTTAACACTGAAATCACACAAGAGTTGAAGATTTTAAGTTTCGTGTGTTTGCTGAGTGTCTTTGACTTCAAGATGTTTGACAGTTTATTGAAGGCACCAGATGCCAGTGCGATTCTAGATAATATTTCTGGCGTTGAGTCCCCTGTAGATGTCATTTTGCTTCCTAGGTATGTGAAGCTGTTGACTTTTTCAAGAACATGGTTGTTTAATTTGATGTCGTCTGAACTGTTGGTAAGATCAATAGTTTTTGTTTTGGCAGTGTTAATTTGGAGACCAATTTCTCCTGAAACATTTTGGAGATGGTTTATTTTCTCTTGGGTATCTGGGTGTGTTGGACTCAAAAACACTATGTTGTCGGCAAAGTTCAGGTCTTCTAGAATTTTGTCAACCCAATGGATACCCCTATTTGTGTTGTTTGTGCATTTGCGCATGACCCAATCGATAGCTATTCCAAAGAGCATCGGTGACAAGACACAACCCTGTTTCACTCCCGTTTCCACTGAGAACCAGTCAGAGTTGCCTGTTTCTGTTCTCACGCAGCAACGTGTCTCTTTGTAGAAAGATTTTATGACGTTGGTATATTTGGTAGGGACACCATAGATGTTAAGTAGATTCCAAAGTGAAGGACAGTGGATACTGTGGAAGGCTTTTTGAAAGTTGACAAAGTTGGTGATTAATGTCGACTGGAAGTCTACAGAGTCTTCAATGATTATTCTGAGGGTGAAAATGTGGTCAATGCATGACCGTTTTGTTCTGAAACCTGCTTGTTCTTCTCTGAGCCTTTCATCTATAGACTTTTTCAATCTCTCAAGTAACATGCTACAAAACAGTTTTCCTGGTACTGACAATAGGGTGATACCACGCCAGTTATTGCAATCAGACATATCGCCCTTTTTAGGCAGTTTGAAAATTACACTATCCTTCCACTGTTGTGGTGGGGATTCGTTTGCTGGGATATTGTAGATTAATTCTTCATCTTGTGAAATGATGCCTTGCTGGGATATTGTAGATTAGTTCTTCATCTTGTGAAATGATGCCTTGCTGGGATATTGTAGATTAGTTCTTCAACTTGTGAAATGATGCCTTACTGGGATATTGTAGATTAGTTCTTCAACTTGTGAAATGATGCCTTGTTGGGAAATTGTAGATTAGTTCTTCATCTTGTGAAATGATGCCTAGCTGGGATATTGTAGATTAGTTCTTCAACTTGTGAAATGATGCCTTGTTGGGAAATTGTAGATTAGTTCTTCATCTTGTGAAATGATGCCTAGCTGGGATATAGTAGATTAGTTCTTCAACTTGTGAAATGATGCCTTGTTGGGAAATTGTAGATTAGTTCTTCAACTTGTGAAATGATGCCTTGTTGGGAAATTGTAGATTAGTTCTTCATCTTGTGAAATGATGCCTTGCTGGGATATTGTAGATTAGTTCTTCAACTTGTGAAATGATGCCTTGTTGGGAAATTTTAGATTAGTTCTTCATCTTGTGAAATGATGCCTAGCTAGGAAATTGTAGATTAATTCTTCCTCATCTTGTGAAATGATGCCTTGCTGGGATATTCTATATTTAACTTTTTTTAACACAACTTCCATCTGCGGTTATTAAATATTGTTTCAGATTGGTTCCATGCACCGAGATGTTTCATTTAGAAAAAATATTTAGGTATAGTCTTGTCTTTATAATAACAATTACTTCTGCTTTTCTGTTATTCGGATTAAGACCTTTTTCTTGACTTTCTGTTGCAATTATATGAATAATTTCTTGCAACTGCAATGACACATTCAAATCACAGAAAAGGATACAATAATGAAGTATGAATAAAAATTGCAGTAAGGCAAACAACCACACACAGGCTGGGAAAGGAGCTCTTCAGTCATGGAGAGAACACAAGTCTCACCTTGCTGTTGTGAAATGGTTTTCTCAAACTCTGCCACAATCATCCTGAAATGTGGACAAAACAAGGTGACAGTAGACAGACATCAAGACTTGCTTTAGTCATCATAAATACACAGACACTGTCACAAACTGTCGTCCAACACCCACGACAGTCACTCCAGACATGCTTTACTCATCATAAATACATAGACATTGTCACAAACTGTCCTCCAACACCCACGACAGTCACTCCACACATGCTTCAGCCATCATAAATACATGCCCAAGAGTAAATTGTCTCCCCTAGGTGTCAACAAGTGTGGATATATGTAGTTTGAATAGCCATTTGGTTTCATTATCTACCCTATTCTTCCAGATGATGCTGAACTGGCTTCATAATTCCATCAGTCAAAGCCACGTGTGGTCATTGGTTTGAGTGTCACTGCATGTGATCATTGATTTGTTGGTTGCAGCATGTGGTCATTGATTTGTTGGTTGCAGCATGTGATCATTGATTGGTTGGTTGCAGCATGTGGTCATTGGTTTGTGTGTCACTGCACGTGATCATTGATTTGTTGGTTGCAGCATGTGATCATTGATTTGTTGGTTGCAGCATGTGGTCATTGATTTGTTGGTTGCAGCATGTGGTCATTGGTTTGTGTGTCACTGCACGTGATCATTGATTTGTTGGTTGCAGCATGTGGTCATTGGTTTGTGTGTCGCTGCATGTGGTCATTGGTTTGTTGGTTGCAGCATGTGATCATTGATTTGTTGGTTGCAGCATGTGGTCATTGGTTTGTTGGTTGCAGCATGTGGTCATTGGTTTGTTGGTTGCAGCATGTGGTCATTGATTTGTTGGTTGCAACATGTGGTCATTGGTTTGTTGGTTGCAGCATGTGGTCATTGGTTTGTGTGTCACTGCATGTGATCATTGATTTGTTGGTTGCAGCATGTGATCATTGATTTGTTGGTTGCAGCATGTGGTCATTGGTTTGTGTGTCACTGCACGTGATCATTGATTTGTTGGTTGCAGCATGTGGTCATTGATTTGTTGGTTGCAGCATGTGATCATTGATTTGTTGGTTGCAGCATGTGGTCATTGGTTTGTGTGTCGCTGCATGTGGTCATTGGTTTGTGTGTCACAGCATGTGGTCATTGGTTTGTGTGTCACAGCATGTGGTCATTGGTTTGTTGGTTACAGCATGTGGTCATTGGTTTGTGTGTCACTGCATGTGGTCATTGGTTTGTGTGTCACTGCATGTGGTCATTGGTTTGTGTGTCACAGCATGTGGTCATTGGTTTGTTGGTTGCAGCATGTGGTCATTGGTTTGTTGGTTGCAGCATGTGGTCATTGGTTGGTTGGTTGCAGCATGTGGTCATTGGTTTGTTGGTTGCAACATGTGGTCATTGGTTTGTGTGTCACTGCATGTGGTCATTGGTTTGTGTGTCACTGCATGTGGTCATTGGTTTGTGTGTCACTGCATGTGGTCATTGGTTTGTTGGTTGCAGCATGTGGTCATTGGTTTGTGTGTCACTGCATGTGGTCATTGGTTTGTGTGTCACTGCATGTGGTCATTGGTTTGTGTGTCGCAGCATGTGGTCATTGGTTTGTTGGTTGCAGCATGTGGTCATTGGTTTGTTGGTTGCAGCATGTGGTCATTGGTTTGTTGGTTGCAGCATGTGGTCATTGGTTTGTGTGTCACTGCATGTGGTCATTGGTTTGTGTGTCGCTGCATGTGGTCATTGGTTTGTTGGTTGCAACATGTGGTCATTGGTTGGTTGGTTGCAGCATGTGGTTATTGGTTTGTGTGTCACAGCATGTGGTCATTGGTTTGTGTGTCACAGCATGTGGTCATTGGTTTGTTGGTTGCAGCATGTGGTCATTGGTTTGTTGGTTGCAGTGTGTGGTCATTGGTTTGTTGGTTGCAGTGTGTGGTCATTGGTTTGTGTGTCACATCATGTGGTCATTGGTTTGTTGGTTGCAGTGTGTGGTCATTGGTTTGTTGGTTGCAGTGTGTGGTCATTGGTTTGTGTGTCACAGCATGTGGTCATTGGTTTGTTGGTTGCAGCATGTGGTCATTGGTTGGTTGGTTGCAGTGTGTGGTCATTGGTTTGTGTGTCACAGCATGTGGTCATTGGTTTGTGTGTCACAGCATGTGGTCATTGGTTTGTTGGTTGCAGCATGTGGTCATTGGTTTGTTGGTTGCAGTGTGTGGTCATTGGTTTGTGGGTTGCAGTGTGTGGTCATTGGTTTGTGTGTCACAGCATGTGGTCATTGGTTTGTTGGTTGCAGTGTGTGGTCATTGGTTTGTTGGTTGCAGTGTGTGGTCATTGGTTTGTGTGTCACAGCATGTGGTCATTGGTTTGTTGGTTGCAGCATGTGGTCATTGGTTTGTTGGTTGCAGTGTGTGGTCATTGGTTTGTGTGTCACAGCATATGGTCATTGGTTTGTTGGTTGCAGTGTGTGGTCATTGGTTTGTTGGTTGCAGTGTGTGGTCATTGGTTTGTGTGTCACAGCATGTGGTCATTGGTTTGTGTGTTGCTGCATGTGGTCATTGGTTTGTTGGTTGCAGTGTGTGGTCATTGGCTTGTTGGTTGCAACATGTGGTCATTGGTTTGTGTGTCACATCATGTGGTCATTGGTTTGTTGGTTGCAGCATGTGGTCATTGTTTTGTTGGTTGCAACATGTGGTCATTGGTTTGTGTGTCGCTGCATGTGGTCATTGGTTTGTTGGTTGCAGTGTGTGGTCATTGGTTTGTTGGTTGCAGCATGTGGTCATTGGTTTGTGTCGCTGCATGTGGTCATTGGTTTGTTGGTTGCAGCATGTGGTCATTGGTTTGTTGGTTGCAACATGTGGTCATTGGTTTGTTGGTTGCAGTGTGTGGTCATTGGTTTGTTGGTTGCAGCAAGTGGTCATTGGTTTGTTGGTTGCAGCATGTGGTCATTGGTTTGTGTGTCACTGCATGTGGTCATTGGTTTGTGTGTCGCTGCATGTGGTCATTGGTTTGTTGGTTGCAACATGTGGTCATTGGTTGGTTGGTTGCAGCATGTGGTTATTGGTTTGTGTGTCACTGCATGTGGTCATTGGTTTGTGTGTCGCAGCATGTGGTCATTGGTTTGTTGGTTGCAGCATGTGGTCATTGGTTTGTTGGTTGCAGCATGTGGTCATTGGTTTGTTGGTTGCAGCATGTGGTCATTGGTTTGTGTGTCACTGCATGTGGTCATTGGTTTGTGTGTCGCTGCATGTGGTCATTGGTTTGTTGGTTGCAACATGTGGTCATTGGTTGGTTGGTTGCAGCATGTGGTTATTGGTTTGTGTGTCACAGCATGTGGTCATTGGTTTGTGTGTCACAGCATGTGGTCATTGGTTTGTTGGTTGCAGCATGTGGTCATTGGTTTGTTGGTTGCAGTGTGTGGTCATTGGTTTGTTGGTTGCAGTGTGTGGTCATTGGTTTGTGTGTCACATCATGTGGTCATTGGTTTGTTGGTTGCAGTGTGTGGTCATTGGTTTGTTGGTTGCAGTGTGTGGTCATTGGTTTGTGTGTCACAGCATGTGGTCATTGGTTTGTTGGTTGCAGCATGTGGTCATTGGTTGGTTGGTTGCAGTGTGTGGTCATTGGTTTGTGTGTCACAGCATGTGGTCATTGGTTTGTGTGTCACAGCATGTGGTCATTGGTTTGTTGGTTGCAGCATGTGGTCATTGGTTTGTTGGTTGCAGTGTGTGGTCATTGGTTTGTGGGTTGCAGTGTGTGGTCATTGGTTTGTGTGTCACAGCATGTGGTCATTGGTTTGTTGGTTGCAGTGTGTGGTCATTGGTTTGTTGGTTGCAGTGTGTGGTCATTGGTTTGTGTGTCACAGCATGTGGTCATTGGTTTGTTGGTTGCAGCATGTGGTCATTGGTTTGTTGGTTGCAGTGTGTGGTCATTGGTTTGTGTGTCACAGCATATGGTCATTGGTTTGTTGGTTGCAGTGTGTGGTCATTGGTTTATTGGTTGCAGTGTGTGGTCATTGGTTTGTGTGTCACAGCATGTGGTCATTGGTTTGTGTGTTGCTGCATGTGGTCATTGGTTTGTTGGTTGCAGTGTGTGGTCATTGGCTTGTTGGTTGCAACATGTGGTCATTGGTTTGTGTGTCACATCATGTGGTCATTGGTTTGTTGGTTGCAGCATGTGGTCATTGTTTTGTTGGTTGCAACATGTGGTCATTGGTTTGTGTGTCGCTGCATGTGGTCATTGGTTTGTTGGTTGCAGTGTGTGGTCATTGGTTTGTTGGTTGCAGCATGTGGTCATTGGTTTGTGTCGCTGCATGTGGTCATTGGTTTGTTGGTTGCAGCATGTGGTCATTGGTTTGTTGGTTGCAACATGTGGTCATTGGTTTGTTGGTTGCAGTGTGTGGTCATTGGTTTGTTGGTTGCAGCAAGTGGTCATTGGTTTGTTGGTTGCAGCATATGGTCATTGGTTTGTGTGTCGCTGCATGTGGTCATTGGTTGGTTGGTTGCAGCATGTGGTCATTGGTTGGTTGGTTGCAACATGTGGTCATTGGTTTGTTGGTTGCAGCATGTGGTCATTGGTTTGTGTGTCGCTGCATGTGGTCATTGGTTTGTTGGTTGCAGCATGTGGTCATTGGTTTGTTGGTTGCAGTGTGTGGTCATTGGTTTGTTGGTTGCAGCATGTGGTCATTGGTTTGTTGGTTGCAGTGTGTGGTCATTGGTTTGTTGGTTGCAGCATGTGGTCATTGGTTTGTTGGTTGCAGTGTGTGGTCATTGGTTTGTTGGTTGCAGCATGTGGTCATTGGTTTGTGTGTCGCTGCATGTGGTCATTGGTTTGTTGGTTGCAGCATGTGGTCATTGGTTTGTTGGTTGCAGCATGTGGTCATTGGTTTGTTGGTTGCAACATGTGGTCATTGGTTTGTGTGTCGCTGCATGTGGTCATTGGTTTGTTGGTTGCAGCATGTGGTCATTGGTTTGTGTGTCGCTGCATGTAGTCATTGGTTTGTTGGTTGCAGCATGTGATCATTGATTTGTTGGTTGCAGCATGTGGTCATTGGTTTGTGTGTCACAGCATGTGGTCATTGGTTTGTTGGTTGCAGTGTGTGGTCATTGGTTTGTTGGTTGCAGCATGTGGTCATTGGTTTGTGTGTCGCTGCATGTGGTCATTGGTTTGTTGGTTGCAGTGTGTGGTCATTGGTTTGTTGGTTGCAGCATGTGGTCATTGGTTTGTTGGTTGCAGCATGTGGTCATTGGTTTGTTGGTTGCAACATGTGGTCATTGGTTTGTTGGTTGCAGCATGTGGTCATTGGTTTGTTGGTTGCAGCATGTGGTCATTGTTTTGTTGGTTGCAGCATGTGGTCATTGGTTTGTTGGTTGCAACATGTGGTCATTGGTTTGTTGGTTGCAGCATGTGGTCATTGGTTTGTTGGTTGCAGCATGTGGTCATTGGTTTGTTGGTTGCAGCATGTGGTCATTGGTTTGTTGGTTGCAGCATGTGGTCATTGGTTTGTTGGTTGCAACATGTGGTCATTGGTTTGTGTGTCGCTGCATGTGGTCATTGGTTTGTTGGTTGCAGCATGTGGTCATTGGTTTGTGTGTCGCTGCATGTGGTCATTGGTTTGTTGGTTGCAGCATGTGATCATTGATTTGTTGGTTGCAGCATGTGGTCATTGGTTTGTGTGTCACAGCATGTGGTCATTGGTTTGTTGGTTGCAGTGTGTGGTCATTGGTTTGTTGGTTGCAGCATGTGGTCATTGGTTTGTGTGTCGCTGCATGTGGTCATTGGTTTGTTGGTTGCAGTGTGTGGTCATTGGTTTGTTGGTTGCAGCATGTGGTCATTGGTTTGTTGGTTGCAGCATGTGGTCATTGGTTTGTTGGTTGCAACATGTGGTCATTGGTTTGTTGGTTGCAGCATGTGGTCATTGGTTTGTTGGTTGCAGCATGTGGTCATTGTTTTGTTGGTTGCAGCATGTGGTCATTGGTTTGTTGGTTGCAACATGTGGTCATTGGTTTGTTGGTTGCAGCATGTGGTCATTGGTTTGTTGGTTGCAGCATGTGGTCATTGGTTTGTTGGTTGCAGCATGTGGTCATTGGTTTGTTGGTTGCAGCATGTGGTCATTGGTTTGTTGGTTGCAGCATGTGGTCATTGGTTTGTTGGTTGCAGCATGTGGTCATTGGTTTGTTGGTTGCAACATGTGGTCATTGGTTTGTTGGTTGCCGCATATCTGTAATGTGTGTGCCAGGAGAAAATGTCTGTATTGTGACTGTGGAGGCACAGAGAGAGAGAGAGAGAGAGAGAGAGAGAGAGAGAGAGAGAGAGAGAGAGAGAGAGAGAGAGAGAGAGAGAGAGAGAGAGAGAGAGAGAGAGAGAGATTAACAGAGAGAGAGACACACACACACATACCTCATGTCCTCATTGGTGTGCTTGAGTTTGCGGTTGGTCTCCTCGAGTGAAGCAATCTTCTTGTCTCGCTCAGCCAACATCAGACTCCAGTCTCTCTCCTTATTCAACAAACTGGCCTGAAAGTTCAGCTCCAGTTCCTGCTTCAGCTTGTTCCAGTCGGACTGAGAGTAGCGCAGCACCTGGCCATCAGACAGTCACATATCAGCACAGATAATTGTTATTCCCAAGTGCAATACGAGATAAACACAGACACACAGAACAAATTGTACACGGAGAAAACTTGGGCCAGGTAAACTAACATGTTGGCAATCCAAACTGAATTATTTCCTCGGGGCAATTATATTCACATTTTATGGTACACAGTTTATAATGTATTAAATATTAATAAAACATTTACTGAAGAGCAAATGAATGACCGACTATATTCATTCTTTCTGTGTCAAGAAACCAACCATATGTGACCAGCTACTGGCTGTGTTTCAAGCAACACAGTGTGTTACATCTCATGTTTGGTCTCAGCATACTACAGAAATCTGGCTAGATATTTAAATCTGCAGCACAGTGTATGTTGCCAGGGTGAAACTCACGCTGTTGTCATTGTGCTTATTGTAAAAGACAAGAAGTTATTCTATGAGTAATATACCCATAGGGCATCCCATGTTACACTTGTGCATATTCTAAATTCTGCACTTCCGTCCCATCACGTGATGTTTTGGGGTCATATTCGCTCGAGTAATTTCTCTTGGTTGGGACTGTCGTTCTAAAGTTGAACTATCGTCATTTTATTACGACTATTCTATTATGCCACGCTTTCGTGGTGATTGTTTCTCGTGTAGAACATTACTCTTCTATAGCCTATTTGTGTCGACTGTCACTTGTACCGTGTAACCCTTACTTCGGTACATGGCAATTCCCTTCCTTGTATATCTCCACTCCCTTCCTTGTATATCATAATTCCTTTCCTTGAATATCATCATTCCCAGAATACAAACACCCAGACAAATCTCTGGTATTCATTCTGCAGGAAAACTGAAACAATGGACATCTGGTCATCTCTGGACAATGAACTCTGAGTAAGGGTGTCAGCAAGAGAAGACACCAATCAGGGTGCTACAACTGAAGTCAGGGATCAGCAAGAGAAGACACCATTCAGGGTGCTACAACTGAAGTCAGGGATCAGCAAGAGAAGACACCAATCATGATGCTACAACTGAAGTCAGGGATCAGCAAGAGAGAAGACACCAATCATGGTGCTACAACTGAAGTCAGGGATCAGCAAGAGAAGACACCATTCAGGGTGCTACAACTGAAGTCAGGGATCAGCAAGAGAAGACACCAATCATGATGCTACAACTGAAGTCAGGGATCAGCAGGAGAAGACACCAATCATGATGCTACAACTGAAGTCAGGGATCAGCAAGAGAAGACACCAATCATGATGCTACAACTTAAGTCAGGGATCAGCAAGAGAAGACACCAATCATGATGCTACAACTTAAGTCAGGGATCAGCAAGAGAAGACACCAATTATGGTGATTCAACTGAATTCAGGGATCAGCAAGAAGAGAAGACACCAATCAGGGTGCTACAACTGAAGTCAGGGATCAGCAAGACAAGACACCAATCATGGTGCTACAACTGAAGTCAGGGATCAGCAAGAGAAGACACCATTCAGGGTGCTACAACTGAAGTCAGGGATCAGCAAGAGAAGACACCATTCAGGGTGCTACAACTGAAGTCAGGGATCAGCAAGAGAAGACACCATTCAGGGTGCTACAACTGAAGTCAGGGATCAGCAAGAGAAGACACCATTCAGGGTGCTACAACTGAAGTCAGACTGTCATCAATTCTTACAATACTGTAATTATTTCTTACTTCACTGTAATTGTTTCTTACTTCACTGCAATGATTTCTTACTTCACTGCAATGATTTCTTACTTCACTGCAATGATTTCTTACATCACTGTCATCATTTCATAACTTCACTACTATAATTGTTTCATTCTTCACTATAATTATTTCATACTTCAATGTAATTATTTCATAAGATAATTATAATTATTTATTATTTCACTTAAACAAGTCAAACTTTTCATGAATTGTTTAGGACATCATCACTGTATTTATGTAATATTATGATGTTATGATTTCACCCATCACAATAATGATTTCATATTGAATAATGTGATACTTTGTTATAAGCACATCACAATGTCTCACTCAATACCATTCAACACCAGTAACAAATACAAACCCATCCAAGATGGACCTCCATTGGCTAGAGCCCAGAATACAACAAATAATATAAACACTTTGGTCAGCACTGATTGGCTCAGACTGAGATTAAATCTGGTTTGATTGGCTGATGTAGTGTGAGGGGTGCATGATATTTATTTAAGATCAAGAATAAATGTGGAAACAGATTCTGCGTTCTGTTGAGGAGTTCACGTTATAAGTTGCTGGAAATTCTATACTTTCCAATCATGGGAGATATAACTGGGTTAAAATTTATACTATCCAACCATGGGAGATGACTCACTTAAAGGGAAAAGCCCAACAGATGGGGCTGGTTATCAACCAAGATAAGACAGAATATATGGTAATTTCAAGAGACGGAATGGCTAGAAACTCTGGCCACATACAAATAGATAATATGACCATTAAAAGAACGGAAACATACAAATACCTGGGTACGATCTTCAACTGCTCCAACATCATAAGGGAAGAAATACAAACTAGAATCAACTCTGGAAATAAGATATACTATGCACTACAACATCTACTAAAATCAAAGGCGCTATCTCGTAACACCAAAATCACAATATACAAAACACTGATCAGACCAGTTGTGCTGTATGGCTCTGAAACCTGGAGTACAACGAAAGGAGACGAAGCCTTGTTACAAACCTTTGAGAACAAAATTTTAAGACGCATCTTTGGACCCATTAGGGATACACAAAGTGGAGAGTGGAAAAGAAGAAGTAACAAAGACATTTATGATCTGTTTAAGTCCCCGCTAATCACTGGTATCATGAAGGCTAATAGACTACAATGGCTGGGGCATATAGAAAGAATGGAAGATAATAGGGAAACAAAACTCGCTTACACTCAGGAAATAAATGACCGTAGACCCCGAGGTAGACCAAGAAGGCGGTGGAGAGATAATACATGTACAGACCTACAAGCACTTGGAATCAACGACTGGCAAGAGAAGGTCCACCAGAGAGACGAATGGAGACGGATTGTATTTGCAGCAAAGAACCTCAATGGCTCGGAACGCTGAAGAAGAAGAACCATGGGAGATATAACTGGGTTAAAGTTTATACTATCCAACCATGGGAGATATAACTGGGTTAAAATTTATACTATCCAACCATGGGAGATATAACTGGGTTAAAGTTTATATTATCCAACCATGGGAGATATAACTGGGTTAAAGTTTATACTATCCAACCATGGAAGATATAACTGGGTTAAAGTTTATACTATCCAACCATGGGAGATATAACTGGGTTAAAGTTTATACTATTCAACCATGGGAGATATAACTGGGTTAAAGTTTATACTATCCAATCATGGGAGATATAACTGGGTTAAAGTTTATACTATCCAATCATGGGAGATATAACTGGGTTAAAGTTTATACTATCCAACCATGGGAGATATAATTGGGTTAAAGTTTATACTATCCAATCATGGGAGATATAACTGGGTTAAAGTTTATACTATTCTACCATGGGAGATATAACTGGGTTAAAGTTTATACTATCCAACCATGGGCAATATAACTGGGTTAAAGTTTATACTATCTAACCATGGGCAATATAACTGGGTTAAAGTTTATACTATCCAACCATGGGAGATATAACTGGGTTAAAGTTTATACTATCCAACCATGGGAGATATAACTGGGTTAAAGTTTATACTATCCAACCATGGAAGATATAACTGGGTTAAAGTTTATATTATCCAACCATGGGCAATATAACTGGAATCAGCTGTCTCTGGAGTAGTTCCTCTCAGTGTAAATGTTACAACTGTAAGATATGGGAATGCTGTGTTTCATAACAGAAGCAAAGATGACACATGTCCATTTCATGTATTGACACACAACAGTCACATTGTGTGATGTCAGTCCACAACTCTGGATACATGCAACCCCCTGAAGTGGCATGCAGTTTGGTCCACACCAGGCAATCATACAGAAAACATGTGCCTTCTCATCTGACACACACATTTGATTACATTCATGTTCCATTCCAAATTCCTGTTCTTGAATGAATGAAACAAATGGTAGTTCTAGCGTGTAAAACTGAGGTTTCTGTGAATGTCATACCAAGGTGTCTGTAAAGATACTAATGAGCTTTCAGGGAATGTAATACCAATGTTTCATATGAGGTTTCTGTGAATGTCATACCAATGTTTCAGGGAATGTAATACCAATGTTTCAGGGAATGTAATACCAATGTTTCAGGGAATGTAATACCAATGTTTCAGGGAATGTAATACCAATGTTTCAGGGAATGTAATACCAATGTTTCAGGGAATGTAATACCAATGTTTCAGGGAATGTAATACCACTGTTTCTGAGAATGTAATACCAATGTTTCTGGGAATGTAATACCAATGTTTCTGGGAATGTAATACCAATGTTTCTGGGAATGTAATACCAATGTTTCAGGGAATGGAATACCAATGTTTCAGGAAATGTAATACCAATGTTTCAGGGAATGTAATATCAATGTTTCAGGGAATGTAAAACAGAAGTTTCTAGGAATGTAATATTAAGATTTATGGGAATGTAATATTAAGATTTCTGGAAATGTAAAACTAGGTTATGCAAAATTGAACTTACTGGGAATGTAAAATTGAGATTACTGGTGACGTAAAACAAATATTTCTGGGCAAACAAAAATGAGATTTCTGGGAATTTAGTATTGAGATTTCTGGGAATGTTAAACTGAGGTTTCTAGGAATGTAATATCAAGATTTCTGGCATATAAATGTGAGGTTTCTGGGGATGTAAAAGTGATATTTCTGAGTATTTAATATCAAGAATTCTGAGGACTGAAAATTAAGATATCTAAGGATGTAAATACAACATTACGTGCACGTATAGAATCCCAGAGAAACCAGAGTGGAGCACGATGTGCCACCCAATGCTAGTCTCTAGGCACAGACAGACCACACCAACAACTGCCAGCAACTAGGCATGTTAGACAGGCACATCTAGGCAACACCTGGCTTCACCAACTACACGCACTAAACCTGTTCCCACATGAATGTGTTTGCTTTGTGTGTGACCGGCAATGTACAGTGATGTGCAGGTGTTCATGTGACAAATTCTCACACACAGATGTGGTGGGACTCACACACAGGTGTGGCAGGACTCACACATGGGTATGGCAGGACTCACACATAGGGGTGGCGGACCCACACAGGTGTGGCATCATCTCTTATACATGAAAAGTGTTTTCCAAAATGCAAGATAAAACGGCAACATCTGGTGTTATATTAGTCAGTGTTAATTGTACATCAACTACCACAACCCCATACCCATCACAACAGCAGACACACGTATGTCAGCGCGAGTATAGATATGTATGTTAACATATGCCTAACAGGTTTGAATGTTGGTCCTTCACAACTATGCATGACTTGGAGAAAGCTCATGTAATAAAAATGTTGGTTATTGTAGAAAGTTGGTTATTTTTTAACATGATAAGTTCAGCAGCCTACAGATGTGATATGCAAGCACTATAGTGATGTAGTGAGACCATATGCAGACTGGTATATAAACTCTTTAACACATCAGACACTCAACACTACATCTCAACACACCAGACACTCCATGTCAACACATCATACACTCCACTATTGGGTTTCATGCTTCAGTGTGTTTGAGCATCAGCTGTCCCTGAACACACCAGACACTCCACGTCAACACATCAGACACTCCACTCCATGTCAACACATCACACACTCCACTATTGGGTTTCATGTTTCAGTGTGTTTGAGCATCAGCTGTCCGTGAAGCTGCAGAAAGTTATAAATAAAGAGCCTATTTGTTGTTCTTGATTTGTTTGTTTAGTCTGTGTAAGTTTAGTTTGTACACTCACTGTTACTCTTACAGCCTGATAGTTCAAATCCCTGTCTCTAGAACCCTGGAGTTAATCTTCTTCCGCATTCCTATCCCTTTTCTTGTGAGTTGGGGGAAGTGCAGAGGTTTTCTTTCTTTCACTCTTTTTTTCTTTGTAGGCCCAAACGTAGTCAGAGTTGTACTCCTCCCATCACCGTAGAAAGTTCTTCTTCTTTTTCTCCCCTGGGCTTCATTATCATTCATTCTGTTATCACTGTCAACTTTGCTGTCATGTTATCATCCATTCTGTTATCATAATCAATTCTGCTGTCATGTTATCATACATTCTATTGTCATCATCAACTCTGCTACACACTGACTCATTTCTTGCTCAAGGTTTTCATGTTTCCTGTCATGCCACATATATTTTCTCATCTTGTTGTTGCCAGCTGGTCATGAAATATGTATGAGAATTGACTACAATCACATGATGTCTGTGTGATGGTTCCTAGCAGTCAATTGTCTTGGGATTGTGTTTACCGACATTCTGGACAATGGGAGAATGTTTGACCTCATACCTCTGGTGACTTGACTGGCAAGACTGGTAAGTGTGGTAGATTGGTATTCAGGTCATGACAGGCATGGAGAGGGCGGGTAAGTGTGACAGATTGGTATTCAGGCCATGGCAGGCATGGAGAGGGCGGGTAAGTGTGGTAGATTGGTATTCAGGTCATGACAGGCATGGAGAGGGCGGGTAAGTGTGGTAGATTGGTATTCAGGCCATGGCAGGCATGGAGAGGGCGGGTAAGTGTGGTAGATTGGTATTCAGGCCATGGCAGGCATGGAGAGGGCGGGTAAGTGTGACAGATTGGTATTCAGGTCATGGCAGGCATGGAGAGGGTGGGTTAAGTGTGACAGATTGGTATTCAGGTCATGGCAGGCATGGAGAGGGTGGGTTAAGTGTGACAGATTGGTATTCAGGTCATGGCAGGCATGGAGAGGGTGGGTTAAGTATGACAGATTGGTATTCAGGTCATGACAGGCATGGAGAGGGCGGGTAAGTGTGACAGATTGGTATTCTGGTCATGGCAGGCATGGAGAGGGCTGGTAAGTGTGACAGATTGGTATTCAGGTCATGGCAGGCATGGAGAGGGCTGGTACCAGTATCTATCAGTCAGGCTGGTGTGTGGACTGTCTGGGGGTAGGTCTAGGTATGTGGACAACAGACTGCAGCCAAAGCCCAGAGAGAATCAGACTTGTTAAAGCTGGGTTCTACTTGAATGTTGATTGTACTCTAAGATCTATTTCAAGGGATGAACTGGCTCTAAGATCTATTACAAGGGATGAACTGACTCTAAGATCTATTTCAAGGGATGAACTGACTCTAAGATCTCTTTCAAGGGATGAACTGACTCTAAGATCTATTTCAAGGGATGAACTGACTCTAAGATCTATTTCAAGGGATGAACTGACTCTAAGATCTATTTCAAGGGATGAACTGACTCTAAGATCTATTTCAAGGGATGAATTGACCTTGCCCTAACCCACACAGTGGTTCAACATGGCTGATGCATGTCTGCTGAATGACCTTGCCCTAACCCACACAGAATGATTGACCTCAAGAAGACATAGATCTACATCATACACAGGCACAGACTCTACGTGAGATGTGTGGTGGTGGTGTGGGGACACACTCTATTTGAGATGTGTGGTGGTGGTGTGGGAACACACACTACATGAGATGTGTGGTGGTGTGGGAACACAACACAATCTACCAGAGGTTAATGACAGAGTGACGTACAGCATGCTGGTGGCAAGAAATGTTTAGCTCTGGTTATGTGTTACCTGTACGGCTCCGACATCCTTGGGAATTAAAACACAAATGATAAACACAGCACAATAAAACAAGCAACAGTCATGTGACCATTAACAACTGCAGCAACAAAAGATAAATCATGTGACTATTAACAACTGCAGCAACAAAAGATAAATCATGTGACTATTAACAACTGCAGCAACAAAAGATAAATCATGTGACTATTAACAACTGCAAAAGATAAACAACATAACAAAGAATATTTTACAACATCAACTCAACTAATAAATCATATCAACTCAAAGAGAAATGATGACTGTCTGTGGTTACTGTCGACAGTGAGTACAGCCAGGCACCAGTGTCAGTAATTGTTAGAAATATGACTGAACATCAATGTGAAACCAACAGCGGCAACATCACAATGACACATCACATCACATCACAGGGGAATACATCACATCACAGGGAAATACATCACATCACAGGGAAATACATCACATCACATCACAGGCACATACATCCCATCATAGGGAAATACATCCCATCACAATTAAATAGGTCAGATACACAATGACAAGTCTAATTAAAACATACTTGACATTGAAAACTTGGCATATCCACTCTGTAGGTGATACGTGTGTCTGTGTTCACTATAGTGAGTGTTCACTCTGTAGGTGATAAGTGTGTCTGTGTTCACTATAGTGAGTGTTCACTCTGTTAGTGATAAGTGTGACTGTGTCCACTATAGTGAGTGTTCACTCTGTTAGTGATAAATGTGTCTGTGTTCACTATAGTGAGTGTTCATTCTGTAGGTGATAAGTGTGTCTGTGTTCACTACAGTGAGTGTTCACTCTGTAGGTGATAAGTGTGTCTGTGTTCACTACAGTGAGTGTTCACTCTGTAGGTGATAAGTGTGTCTGTGTTCACTATAGTGAGTGTTCACTCTGTTAGTGATAAGTGTGTCTGTGTTCACTACAGTGAGTGTTCACTCTGTAGGTGATAAGTGTGTCTGTGTTCACTATAGTGAGTGTTCACTCTGTAGGTGATAAGTGTGTCTGTGTTCACTATAGTGAGTGTTCACTCTGTTAGTGATAAGTGTGTCTGTGTTCACTATAGTGAGTGTTCACTCTGTTAGTGATAAGTGTGTCTGTGTTCACTACAGTGAGTGTTCACTCTGTAGGTGATAAGTGTGTCTGTGTTCACTATAGTGAGTGTTCACTCTGTTAGTGATAAGTGTGTCTGTGTTCACTACAGTGAGTGTTCACTCTGTAGGTGATAAGTGTGTCTGTGTTCACTACAGTGAGTGTTCACTCTGTAGGTGATAAGTGTGTCTGTGTTCACTATAGTGAGTGTTCACTCTGTAGGTGATAAGTGTGTCTGTGTTCACTATAGTGAGTGTTCACTCTGTTAGTGATAAGTGTGTCTGTGTTCACTATAGTGAGTGTTCACTCTGTAGGTGATAAGTGTGTCTGTGTTCACAATAGTGAGTGTTCACTCTGTTAGTGATAAGTGTGTCTGTGTTCACTATAGTGAGTGTTCACTCTGTAGGTGATAAGTGTGTCTGTGTTCACTATAGTGAGTGTTCACTCTGTTAGTGATAAGTGTGTCTGTGTTCACTACAGTGAGTGTTCACTCTGTAGGTGATAAGTGTGTCTGTGTTCACTATAGTGAGTGTTCACTCTGTTAGTGATAAGTGTGTCTGTGTTCACTACAGTGAGTGTTCACTCTGCAGGTAATAAGTGTGTCTGTGTTCACTACAGTGAGTGTTCACTCTGTTAGTGATAAGTGTGTCTGTGTTCACTACAGTGAGTGCAATATCAAAATTAGTCCAGAGAAACAACAAGAGATTCGAGAGAAACGACAACATACAGGACAGAAGGAAATAGTACATGAGGTTCTGGAGGCACCCATCACAATCAGCGAACTGGAGCTAGCCATATCAAAACTGAAAATGAGAAAGTCACCAGGAGCTGATGGTATCTCCAATGAAATGATCAGGAACCTAGGAACAGAGGCCAAAACAAAGCTGTTGCAGATCTTCAATAACAGCTGGACCTTAGGCAGTGTTCCACAAGCCTGGAGAGAAGCAATCATGATACCCCTCCTAAAATCAGGGAAAGATGGTTCCATTGCCTCTAGCTACAGACCAATTAGCCTCACCAGCTGTCTCTGCAAAACACTGGAGCGCATCATCAATCACAGACTGCAGTGGTACATTGAAAGTAAAAACATCCTTGTGCCACAGCAGGCTGGCTTTAGGCAGTGCTACTCTACGGAAGATCAGACAACCTACCTCTCTCAAGAAATTGAGGATGCATTCCAAGAGAAGAAGCTGGTGCTCGCGGCATGGATATAATCTGAAGAAAGCCTTTGACAAAGTCTGGAAAGAAGGTCTGATGAAGAAACTGAGAAACTGCAAAGTCAATGGAAGAATGTACAAATGGGTGAAAGCATACTTGCACAACAGAAGAGCCCGAGTACAGATAGACGGACTCAAGAGCAAGAAAGTACTACTGCGTCACGGTGTCCCCCAGGGCGGAGTCTTGTCCCCCACACTTTTTCTAATCTTCATCAATGATCTTGTTGCTCACCTACCGCATGGAATTAAAGCGGCAATGTATGCCGATGACCTGGTTCTATGGAGCACAAATGAATATGCATCAGTGGCCACCAGATTGCTACAAAGAGCTGTAGATACATTTGCTGCATGGGCAAATAGATGGTGTGTCAGCATAAACACTGACAAGTGCAGCACCACCCTATTTACCCTCTCTCCAAAACAAAAGGCAGGGATCATCCAGATAAATGGAACACCCCTAAGAGAAGATAAAGAACCAACATACCTTGGAGTAACATTTGATGGCAAGCTGACATGGAGAAAGCACATCAACAAAGCAGTAGCAAAAGCCAGAAGGAAAATAGCCATCCTGAGAAAGCTAAGTGGAACCACATGGGGAGCCAGTACGAAAATACTTAGCAAAGTTTACCAACAGAGCATACGACCACACCTGGAATATGGGTCAACTGCGTGGTGTTCAGCATCAAATACCACACTACAAGAGCTGGACAAGGTGCAAAATCAAGAGTCACCACAGGAGGGATGAGATCAACCCCTATAGTGGAAATGGAGAAGATGGGGAGGACACAGGCACTGAGTGAGCGCAGAGATACGAAAACGCTAATACAAGCAGAAAAGTTCCTCAGCTTGCCAGGCCACCCTATGAAGAACAGATTTGAAAACCTAGCTATGGGGCGGTTGAAAAGAAGTAGTTTTATCCACCAGGCCAAACGACTCTGCAGAGAAACCACTGATCTGCCCACAGTTGGTATCCCCCTAACAACTATTCCAGAGCGAACTCCATGGAAAGATGAGCATAGACTATCGTTACAAATCCAGACAAAAGTGAGAGGAATATTTGACAAGGAAGAACAGAACAGTGTGCAGCGCAGAACAGCCACTCTCAGCTTCCTTGATGAAGAATACCCACAGGACCTCTGGATCCGAGTCTACACAGATGGGTCAGCACAAAATGCTGTTCGAAATGGAGGAGCGGGAGTGTACATAGAATACCCAAATAATACTAGGGACACAGCCAGAGTACCGACAGGAAAGTACTGCCATAACTATGATGCCGAAATTGAGGCAATCAAGATAGCAACAGAGAAATTACTAAATAACAGCAATGGTACACAACCTGTGGTGCTACTAACAGATGCAAAATCAGTACTCGAGGCGCTCCTCTCTGGGAAATTGCCAGTACTAAGTACACCACTTTCTGAACTTAGCAGTCAGCATAAAGTCACCATACAGTGGATACCATCCCACTGTGGAGTACCCGGAAACGACAGAGCTGATCAATTGGCTAAGGAAGGAGCCAAAGAGGAACAGCCTGATGTGCCCGTTACATACCACCAAAAGAAAAGAATGATCAAATCAGTCAGAAAGCCACCAAAACCTGCTCAAGATGACTACCACATTATGGACAGACCAGAACAAGTCATTATTCTGCGCCTCAGAACAGGACACAATAGATTACGCAACCACATGTATACAAAATTCAAGATTGGTGAAACAGCCATGTGCACATGTGGACTGGCGTCGCAGACAGCAGAGCACATACTCCAAGACTGCCCAAAATATAACATATCTAGGCAAACCTTCTGGCCTAGAGAGACGACAGTGGAAGATAAACTCTATGGACCACTGTGTGAACTGAAAAAAACAGTTCAATTCATGCAAGAGACGACATTGCAGATATAGACATATTTCAAGCGAACGAAAGAAGAAGAAGAACTACAGTGAGTGTTCACTCTGTAGGTAATAAGTGTGTCTGTGTTCACTACAGTGAGTGTTCACTTTGTTAGTGATAAGTGTGTCTGTGTTCACTACAGTGAGTGTTCACTCTGTAGGTAATAAGTGTGTCTGTGTTCACTACAGTTAGTGTTCACTCTGTAGGTGATAAGTGTGTCTGTGTTCACTACAGTGAGTGTTCACTCTGTAGGTGATAAGTGTGTCTGTTTATTATAGTGAGTGTTCACTCTGTAGGTGATAAGTGTGTCTGTGTTCACTACAGTGAGTGTTCACTCTGTAGGTGATAAGTGCGTCTGTTTATTATAGTAAGTGTTCACTCTGTAGGTGATAAGCTTGTCTGTGTTCACTATAGTGAGTGTTCACTCTGTAGGTGATAAGCTTGTCTGTGTTCACTATAGTGAGTGTTCACTCTGTAGGTGATAAGTGTGTCTGTGTTCACTATAGTGAGTGTTCACTCTGTAGGTGATAAGTGTGTCTGTGTTCACTATAGTGAGTGTTCACTCTGTTAGTGATAAGTGTGTCTGTGTTCACTATAGTGAGTGTTCACTCTGTTAGTGATAAGTGTGTCTGTGTTCACTACAGTGAGTGTTCACTCTGTAGGTGATAAGTGTGTCTGTGTTCACTATAGTGAGTGTTCACTCTGTTAGTGATAAGTGTGTCTGTGTTCACTACAGTGAGTGTTCACTCTGTAGGTGATAAGTGTGTCTGTGTTCACTATAGTGAGTGTTCACTCTGTTAGTGATAAGTGTGTCTGTGTTCACTACAGTGAGTGTTCACTCTGTAGGTGATAAGTGTGTCTGTGTTCACTATAGTGAGTGTTCACTCTGTAGGTGATAAGTGTGTCTGTGTTCACTATAGTGAGTGTTCACTCTGTTAGTGATAAGTGTGTCTGTGTTCACTATAGTGAGTGTTCACTCTGTTAGTGATAAGTGTGTCTGTGTTCACTACAGTGAGTGTTCACTCTGTAGGTGATAAGTGTGTCTGTGTTCACTATAGTGAGTGTTCACTCTGTTAGTGATAAGTGTGTCTGTGTTCACTACAGTGAGTGTTCACTCTGTAGGTGATAAGTGTGTCTGTGTTCACTACAGTGAGTGTTCACTCTGTAGGTGATAAGTGTGTCTGTGTTCACTATAGTGAGTGTTCACTCTGTAGGTGATAAGTGTGTCTGTGTTCACTATAGTGAGTGTTCACTCTGTTAGTGATAAGTGTGTCTGTGTTCACTATAGTGAGTGTTCACTCTGTAGGTGATAAGTGTGTCTGTGTTCACAATAGTGAGTGTTCACTCTGTTAGTGATAAGTGTGTCTGTGTTCACTATAGTGAGTGTTCACTCTGTAGGTGATAAGTGTGTCTGTGTTCACTATAGTGAGTGTTCACTCTGTTAGTGATAAGTGTGTCTGTGTTCACTACAGTGAGTGTTCACTCTGTAGGTGATAAGTGTGTCTGTGTTCACTATAGTGAGTGTTCACTCTGTTAGTGATAAGTGTGTCTGTGTTCACTACAGTGAGTGTTCACTCTGCAGGTAATAAGTGTGTCTGTGTTCACTACAGTGAGTGTTCACTCTGTTAGTGATAAGTGTGTCTGTGTTCACTACAGTGAGTGCAATATCAAAATTAGTCCAGAGAAACAACAAGAGATTCGAGAGAAACGACAACATACAGGACAGAAGGAAATAGTACATGAGGTTCTGGAGGCACCCATCACAATCAGCGAACTGGAGCTAGCCATATCAAAACTGAAAATGAGAAAGTCACCAGGAGCTGATGGTATCTCCAATGAAATGATCAGGAACCTAGGAACAGAGGCCAAAACAAAGCTGTTGCAGATCTTCAATAACAGCTGGACCTTAGGCAGTGTTCCACAAGCCTGGAGAGAAGCAATCATGATACCCCTCCTAAAATCAGGGAAAGATGGTTCCATTGCCTCTAGCTACAGACCAATTAGCCTCACCAGCTGTCTCTGCAAAACACTGGAGCGCATCATCAATCACAGACTGCAGTGGTACATTGAAAGTAAAAACATCCTTGTGCCACAGCAGGCTGGCTTTAGGCAGTGCTACTCTACGGAAGATCAGACAACCTACCTCTCTCAAGAAATTGAGGATGCATTCCAAGAGAAGAAGCTGGTGCTCGCGGCATGGATATAATCTGAAGAAAGCCTTTGACAAAGTCTGGAAAGAAGGTCTGATGAAGAAACTGAGAAACTGCAAAGTCAATGGAAGAATGTACAAATGGGTGAAAGCATACTTGCACAACAGAAGAGCCCGAGTACAGATAGACGGACTCAAGAGCAAGAAAGTACTACTGCGTCACGGTGTCCCCCAGGGCGGAGTCTTGTCCCCCACACTTTTTCTAATCTTCATCAATGATCTTGTTGCTCACCTACCGCATGGAATTAAAGCGGCAATGTATGCCGATGACCTGGTTCTATGGAGCACAAATGAATATGCATCAGTGGCCACCAGATTGCTACAAAGAGCTGTAGATACATTTGCTGCATGGGCAAATAGATGGTGTGTCAGCATAAACACTGACAAGTGCAGCACCACCCTATTTACCCTCTCTCCAAAACAAAAGGCAGGGATCATCCAGATAAATGGAACACCCCTAAGAGAAGATAAAGAACCAACATACCTTTGAGTAACATTTGATGGCAAGCTGACATGGAGAAAGCACATCAACAAAGCAGTAGCAAAAGCCAGAAGGAAAATAGCCATCCTGAGAAAGCTAAGTGGAACCACATGGGGAGCCAGTACGAAAATACTTAGCAAAGTTTACCAACAGAGCATACGACCACACCTGGAATATGGGTCAACTGCGTGGTGTTCAACATCAAATACCACACTACAAGAGCTGGACAAGGTGCAAAATCAAGAGTCACCACAGGAGGGATGAGATCAACCCCTATAGTGGAAATGGAGAAGATGGGGAGGACACAGGCACTGAGTGAGCGCAGAGATACGAAAACGCTAATACAAGCAGAAAAGTTCCTCAGCTTGCCAGGCCACCCTATGAAGAACAGATTTGAAAACCTAGCTATGGGGCGGTTGAAAAGAAGTAGTTTTATCCACCAGGCCAAACGACTCTGCAGAGAAACCACTGATCTGCCCACAGTTGGTATCCCCCTAACAACTATTCCAGAGCGAACTCCATGGAAAGATGAGCATAGACTATCGTTACAAATCCAGACAAAAGTGAGAGGAATATTTGACAAGGAAGAACAGAACAGTGTGCAGCGCAGAACAGCCACTCTCAGCTTCCTTGATGAAGAATACCCACAGGACCTCTGGATCCGAGTCTACACAGATGGGTCAGCACAAAATGCTGTTCGAAATGGAGGAGCGGGAGTGTACATAGAATACCCAAATAATACTAGGGACACAGCCAGAGTACCGACAGGAAAGTACTGCCATAACTATGATGCCGAAATTGAGGCAATCAAGATAGCAACAGAGAAATTACTAAATAACAGCAATGGTACACAACCTGTGGTGCTACTAACAGATGCAAAATCAGTACTCGAGGCGCTCCTCTCTGGGAAATTGCCAGTACTAAGTACACCACTTTCTGAACTTAGCAGTCAGCATAAAGTCACCATACAGTGGATACCATCCCACTGTGGAGTACCCGGAAACGACAGAGCTGATCAATTGGCTAAGGAAGGAGCCAAAGAGGAACAGCCTGATGTGCCCGTTACATACCACCAAAAGAAAAGAATGATCAAATCAGTCAGAAAGCCACCAAAACCTGCTCAAGATGACTACCACATTATGGACAGACCAGAACAAGTCATTATTCTGCGCCTCAGAACAGGACACAATAGATTACGCAACCACATGTATACAAAATTCAAGATTGGTGAAACAGCCATGTGCACATGTGGACTGGCGTCGCAGACAGCAGAGCACATACTCCAAGACTGCCCAAAATATAACATATCTAGGCAAACCTTCTGGCCTAGAGAGACGACAGTGGAAGATAAACTCTATGGACCACTGTGTGAACTGAAAAAAACAGTTCAATTCATGCAAGAGACGACATTGCAGATATAGACATATTTCAAGCGAACGAAAGAAGAAGAAGAACTACAGTGAGTGTTCACTCTGTAGGTAATAAGTGTGTCTGTGTTCACTACAGTGAGTGTTCACTTTGTTAGTGATAAGTGTGTCTGTGTTCACTACAGTGAGTGTTCACTCTGTAGGTAATAAGTGTGTCTGTGTTCACTACAGTTAGTGTTCACTCTGTAGGTGATAAGTGTGTCTGTGTTCACTACAGTGAGTGTTCACTCTGTAGGTGATAAGTGTGTCTGTTTATTATAGTGAGTGTTCACTCTGTAGGTGATAAGTGTGTCTGTGTTCACTACAGTGAGTGTTCACTCTGTAGGTGATAAGTGCGTCTGTTTATTATAGTAAGTGTTCACTCTGTAGGTGATAAGCTTGTCTGTGTTCACTATAGTGAGTGTTCACTCTGTAGGTGATAAGCTTGTCTGTGTTCACTATAGTGAGTGTTCACTCTGTAGGTGATAAGTGTGTCTGTGTTCACTATAGTGAGTGTTCATTCTGTAGGTGATAAGTGTGTCTGTGTTCACTATAGTGAGTGTTCACTCTGTAGGTGATAAGTGTTAGTTAGTTAGTTAGTCGACGTTCCAACTTCACGGCAACAGGTCGTCCCCATTATGCTCCATTCCTGTGCCAGTGAATATCACACAAAATGCTCCCCACTGTCCAATGTAAAAAGTGGAATAGGCAGGAGTCTCAGCAATCCAACAGCCCGCACAGGTACACTGTGCATAATGCCGCCGCCAGAATGCCAACACAAAATTAATCCACGAAAACCACAGTTCATCGTCGATGGACTCGGCAGTCACCAAAAAGACCTCATTGACCCGGGTTTTCTCACATGGATCGATCTTTTACCGCAGGGCGACCCTCTGAAAATGTCGCACAAAGCACGAACTCCGCAGTTTTAGCGTTGACTCCCTGGACTCTCCTAAAAAATGCACCCGTGAACCGAAAAGGCAAATCAGTCAATTCAGCAACAACCAGTAGCCATTGTTCCGAACATGCAGGTTACTGTATAGGACAGATGTAAAAGCATTCCCCACAAATTTCACAGCTCACAGTGTTGCCCACGCACTCACTCAGTAGCAGCGCGACGGAACTATGCACTACCAGTCCAACATGAGGAAAATGTGATTGCAAACCGTAGCTGCAAGCATAAACACGCCACAGGCCTTAACGGTTCAACGCCTAACCGCCATGTTGGCGACCGGAAGTGAGGTGATAAGTGTGTCTATGTTCACTATAGTGAGTGTTCACTCTGTAGGTGATAAGTGTGTCTGTGTTCACTATAGTAATTGTTCACTTTGTAGGTGATATGTTTGTCTGTGTTCACTATAGTGAGTGTTCACTCTGTAGGTGATAAGTGTGTCTGTGTTCACTATAGTGAGTGTTCATTCTGTAGGTGATAAGTGTGTCTGTGTTCACTATAGTGAGTGTTCACTCTGTAGGTGATAAGTGTGTCTTTGTTCACTATAGTAATTGTTCACTTTGTAGGTGATATGTTTGTCTGTGTTCACTACAGTGAGTGTTCACTCTGTAGGTGATACGTTTGTCTGTGTTCACTCTGTAGGTGATAAGTGTGTGTGTTCACTATAGTGAGTGTTCACTCTGTAGGTGATAAGCTTGTCTGTGTTCACTATAGTAATTGTTCACTCTGTAGGTGATATGTTTGTCTGTGTTCACTATAGTAATTGTTCACTCTGTAGGTGATACGTTTGTCTGTGTTCACTCTGTAGGTGATAAGTGTGTCTGTGTTCACTATAGTAATTGTTCACTCTGTAGGTGATACGTTTGTCTGTGTTCACTCTGTAGGTGATAAGTGTGTCTGTGTTCACTATAGTGAGTGGTCACTCTGTAGGTGATAAGCTTGTCTGTGTTCACTATAGTAATTGTTCACTCTGTAGGTGATATGTTTGTCTGTGTTCACTATAGTAATTGTTCACTCTGTAGGTGATACGTTTGTCTGTGTTCACTCTGTAGGTGATAAGTGTGTCTGTGTTCACTATAGTAATTGTTCACTCTGTAGGTGATATGTTTGTCTGTGTTCACTCTGTAGGTGATAAGTGTGTCTGTGTTCACTATAGTGAGTGTCCACTCTTCAGTCTGTGTGTGCGTGCAAGACTCTGTCCAACTGCATGTAATCAATGGATAACCCAATCTGAATGTGAACAGACTGTAGGAGTCAACACCATCTCAACACTAAACAAACCCACACAGCCATCAACTGATGGTGGTAGAACAGACTGTAACAGTCAAGGCCATCTCAATACTAAACAAACCCACATAGCCATCAACTGATGGTGGTAGAACAGACTGTAACAGTCAAGGCCATCTCAATACTAAACAAACCCACATAGCCATCAACTGATGGTGGTAGAACAGACTGTAACAGTCAAGGCCATCTCAATACTAAACAAACCCACATAGCCATCAACTGATGGTGGTAGAACAGACTAGTCCAGGAAATGACAACTGTCAAACAATAATTACCCTTCTCAAGGGAAACTGCGGCCGTGCCTGTGATAGCATACCAAATGTCATATCTGTTTATGCTGAACACTGAATACAGGCCACAGCCAACAACAAACAGATAGGTGACATCCAGACAACATACACATGACATCCAGACAGAATAATATGACATACAGATGACATCCAGACAACATTTAGATAACATCCAGACAACATACAGATGACATCCAGACAACATTTAGATTATACCCAGACAACATTTACATGACATACAGACAACATCCAGACAACATTTAGATTATACCCAGACAACATTTACATGACATACAGACAATATACAGATGACATCCAGACAACATACATATGACATCCAGACAACATACAGATGACACCCAGACAGAATAATATGACATATAGATGACATCCAAACAATATACAGACGACACCCACACAACACAAGACAACATACAGATGACACCCAGACAGATGACACCCACACAACACAAGACAACATACAGATAGAATTCATACATCTGAACACTAGTTAGATGACATCCAGACAGATGACACCCACACAACACAAGACAACATACAGATAGAATTCATACATCTGAACACTAGTTAGATGACACCCAGACAGATGACACCCACACAACACAAGACAACATACAGATAGAATTCATACATCTGAACACTAGTTAGATGACATCCACACAACACAAGACAACATACAGATAGAATTCATACATCTGAACACTAGTTAGATGACATCCAGACAATATTCAGATATAGCTAACAAATGAAAGAAAGCAGACTAAATGTCATAATTAGATGAGTGCAGATGACACATAGACAACATCCAAATGACATATATATGCTGTCAATACACAGTGAGTACATACAGCCTACGTACAAATTTATGCTGTCAGTACACAGTGAGTACATACAGCCTACGTACAAATTTATGCTGTCAGTACACAGTGAGTACATACAGCCTACGTACAAATTTATGCTGTCAGTACACAGTGAGTACATACAGCCTACGTACAAATTTATGCTGTCAGTACACAGTGAGTACATACAGCCTACGTACAAATTTATGCTGTCAGTACACAGTGAGTACATACAGCCTACGTACAAATTTATGCTGTCAGTACACAGTGAGTACAGCCTACGTACATACATATGCTGTCAGTACACAGTGAGTACAGCCTATGTACATATATATGCTGTCAGTACACAGTGAGTACAGCCTACGTACAAATATATGCTGTCAGTACACAGTGAGTACAGCCTATGTACATATATATGCTGTCAGTACACAGTGAGTACAGCCTACGTACACATATATGCTGTCAGTACACAGTGAGTACAGACAATGCCTATGTATGTTGTGAGTACAATTTTACATTTAGTAGTTTGCCAGTGCTGTCTGAATAGCTGATGTTGATAACATTGTGAAAATCAATGTCAAGCATTCTGTTCCCAAACGGCCTACAGCTGGCCTCGAACCCAACATGCTGAGACAGACAATGCAATCACTAGCCCTAGGCCACAGAACACACACAGCCAATACTGAGTGTGCCCAATCAAATGGTGTCTTGTTGGATGCTAGAAATGTTCAAACTTTGACTGTTGTACTGTATTCTGTTATGTTTCATAGCTTAGCAACCTGGCAAAATGAACCGGCTGAAATAATTCAAAGTAAAGCCAGCAGAAATATGACATTTATACACAGACAACATGCAAGAAACTCAGCCCACAACACCAGCAAGGCAGTAGTTCCACAATTACACTTACTGGTATGTGATACAGAACTTCACTAATTTACTGGTATGTGATCTTTTTTTTTTTTTTTATAGTTGCATATCCTTTACAGATCATTGCAGTCAACACCATCATTCTACTGCTGTTGTTGATGTCTTGGCAAGTTTTATATTCAGTAGTTTGCCATTGCTTTCTGAATGACCGGCTCCCATATCAACATGTTGATATACGGTCTGCTGCCAAATCGGTCACTGCTGTGTTTCAAACTTGGGTAAGTGGCATTGCTACAGAGACCAGTATGTGATCTAGAACATCACTAATTTACTGGTATGTGACACAGTACTTCACTAATGTACTGGTATGTGACATTGAACATCACTAATTTACTGGCATGTGATCTAAAACATCACTAATTTACTGACATGTGATCTAGAACATCACTAATTTACTGACATGTAAATTTACTAGAACATAAATTACTGGTATGTGATGTAGAACATTAATTTACTGGAATGTGACACAGAACTTCACTAATTTACTGTGATATGATCTAAAACATCACTAATTTGCTGGTGTGTGATACAGATACATCTACAAATGACAAATCAACAAGAGACGTGGATGTACCTGCACAAGTTGCACCACAGCGCCCTTGCTGTCGGCGGCCGCCTCGTCCTGGCTGGGAGCCCGTTCCATCTCGGCACTCGCTTTCTGTGATCAGACATCATCACAGTTTATCACGAGATTATTCACTGACATTTCAATGATAGAAAATCACAATATCAAAACTGAAAAGTTCAGAACTCTTTGAACATTCACATGACTAATGCGATACAATAAAATTAAATGTCTGAATATTCACATCAATAATATGATATAACCATCAATAATGCGATACAACAAACTTCACAAATCACTGAACATTCAACAGTGAAATACATACAATTGATCACCAATCCTCCAATAACACAATGGTCAAACACATACATTTGATCACCAGTGCTCAGATAACACAATGGTGAAACACATACAACTATCACTGGTGCTCAGATAACTCAACATAATGTCCCCACATCTCCCAAAGAAGCACAGATCCTGACCCATCTATAGCCACACAGACTGGTGTCTTCCCCTGCTGACTTTCATCATAGATCAAAATCTATCCTTCAATTCCCATGTTCATGCTCTAGTTAAACAAATAGCCAAAAAAGTATTCCAACTTGCCAAAATTAAAAATTTCCTCGATGAAAACACAAGAAAGATATTCTATACTTCCCACATACAAACAAATATTGATTACTGCTCCACAATCTGGGATGGATGCTCTAAATCAATAACAAAATGCCTGTATTCACTCCAGAAAGGGACAGTTCGTTTAATCAATGGTGATAAGCTTACAGACAATTCTAACCTACATGAACGTCTTCAGTTACTGCCTCCTATTTCAAAATGCTCCAAGCTACCTTTGGCCATTGTTTAAATATAACGCAAGACATAGCGAACGAGTACATATACTTCATGTCCCTAAACCTAGGATAGACATATAAAAAAAGCTTAGCATACTCTGCCACTCAGTTGTGGAACAATCTTCCACAAGAAATCAAAGACACCACCAATCATTATATACAGTCGCAACCTGTTTGAACACTACCTCAGGACAGACTACATGCCCCCATAAAAAAACAACAACAAAGACAATAATAATGGTAAATTTTCATTCATTCGTTCGTTTGTTCATCTCCCAAAGAAGACTGGCCATGAACCAGCTCTAGCCACACAGACTTTCATCTCCCAAAGAAGCACAGACCCTGAACCAACTCAAACCCTGCCCTGTGTAAGCTTGCTAATGATCAGCTGGATGTCGCTAATGACCAGCTGGATGTCGCTAATGATCAGCTGGATGTTGCTAATGATATATTCTACATTATAAGGTAGCCAGTCTCGTGCCAACCCTCCCTTTGTGACATGCCAACACTCCAGTCTCCCCTTGTGACATGCCTACCCTCCATAGTCTCCCCTTGTGACATGACAACCCCCATAGTCTCCCCTTGTGACATGCCAACCCTCCATAGTCTCCCCTTGTGACATGACAACACTTCCCCCATAGTCTCCCCTTGTGACATGCCAACCCTCCATAGTCTCCCCTTGTGACATGCCAACCCTCCATAGTCTCCCCTTGTGGCATGCAAACCCTCCATAGCCCCCCGTGTGACATGCAACCCCTCCAGTTTCCCCTTGTGACATGACAACCCCCATAGTCTCCCCTTGTGACATGCCAACCCTCCATAGTCTCCCCTTGTGACATGACAACACTCCCCCCATAGTCTGGCCTTGTGACATGCCAACCCTCCATAGCCTCCCCTTGTGGCATGCAAACCCTCCATAGCCCCCCCATGTGACATGCCAACCCTCCATAGCCTCCCCTTGTGACATGCAACCCCTCCAGTTTCCCCTTGTGACATGACAACACTCCCCCCATAGTCTCCCCTTGTGACATGCCAACCCTCCATAGCCTCCCCTTGTGGCATGCAAACCCTCCATAGCCCCCCCATGTGACATGCCAACCATCCATAGCCTCCCCTTGTGACATGCAACCCCTCCAGTTTCCCCTTGTGACATGCCAACCCTCCATAGTCTCCCCTTGTGACATGCAAACCCTCCACAGTCTCCCCTTATGACACGCCAACCCTCCATAGTCTCCCCTTGTGACAAGCATAAAGGATTACAGTGTGAGTGTTCTCTGCTCCCCTTTGTAGACCTACCACCCTAATACGCAAGTGACAAACCACTGTGATGTTTGTTCAATGTTAGAGAAACCAGACGTCAACAAAAAAAAAGAAGACGCCAACAAGGAAAACAATATGTCAACAAGAAAAAATAGATGTCAACAAGGAAAACAATATGTCAACAAGAAAAAATAGATGTCAACAAGGAAAACAACTGAACAAAAGTAAACATGTACTTTACGGCATCTGGCATCTGCAGTGATGGATTTAGCAAGATTCTGCATCTATCTGCATCTGCAGAAATTTGTTTACACTTCAACACACTGTTAAGCTAGAGAACTACAAAAATAGAGACAAGAAACTGAAACACAATGTTAAGTTAGAGAACTACAAATACAGAAACAAGAAACTGGAAACCTATATTAAGTTAGAGAACTACAAATATAGAGACAAAACACTGGTACACAATGTTAAGTTAGAGAACTACAAAAATAGAGACAAAACACTGGTACACAATGTTAAGTTAGAGAACTACAAATATAGAGACAAAACACTGGTACACAATGTTAAGTTAGAGAACTACAAATATAGAGACAAAACACTGGTACACAATGTTAAGTTAGAGAACTACAAAAATAGAGACAAGAAACTGAAACACAATATTAAGTTACTACAAAAATAGAGACAAGAAACTGAAACACAATGTTAAGTTATAAAACTACAAATACAGAAACAAGAAACTGGAAACTAATATTAAGTTAGAGAACTACAAATATAGAGACAGGACACTGGGATACAATGTTAAGTTAGAGAACTACAAATATAGAGTCAAAACACTGGTACACAATGTTAAGTTAGAGAACTACAAAAATAGAGACAAGAAACTGAAACACAATATTAAGTTACTACAAAAATAGAGACAAGAAACTGAAACACAATGTTAAGTTATAAAACTACAAATACAGAAACAAGAAACTGGAAACTAATATTAAGTTAGAGAACTACAAATATAGAGACAAAACACTGGTACACAATGTTAAGTTAGAGAATTACAAATATAGAGACAAGACACTGGTACACAATGTTAAGTTAGAGAACTACAAATATAGAGACAAAACACTGGTACACAATGTTAAGTTAGAGAACTACAAATATAGAGACAAAACACTGGTACACAATGTTAAGTTAGAGAACTACAAAAATAGAGACAAGAAACTGAAACACAATATTAAGTTACTACAAAAATAGAGACAAGAAACTGAAACACAATGTTAAGTTATAAAACTACAAATACAGAAACAAGAAACTGGAAACTAATATTAAGTTAGAGAACTAAAAATATAGAGACAAGTCACTGGTACACAATGTTAAGTTAGAGAACTACAAATATAGAGACAAGACACTGGGACACAACGTTAAGTTAGAGAACTACAAATATAGAGACAGGACACTGGAACACAATGTTAAGTTAGAGAACTACAAATATAGAGACAAGATACTGGTACACAATGTTAAGTTAGAGAACTACAAATATAGAGACAGGACACTGGGATACAATGTTAAGTTAGAGAACTACAAATATAGAGACAAGACACTGGGACACAACGTTAAGTTAGAGAACTACAAATATAGAGACAGGACACTGGAACACAATGTTAAGTTAGAGAACTACAAATATAGAGACAAGATACTGGTACACAACGTTAAGTTAGAGAACTACAAATATAGAGACAGGACACTGGGATACAATGTTAAGTTAGAGAACTACAAATATAGAGACAGGACACTGGGATACAATGTTAAGTTAGAGAACTACAAATATAGAGACAGGACACTGGTACACAATGTTAAGTTAGAGAACTACAAATATAGAGACAATAAACTGAAACACAATATTAAGTTACTACAAAAATAGAGACAAGAAACTGAAACACAATGTTAAGTTAGAGAACTACAAATACAGAAACAAGAAACTGGAAACCTATATTAAGTTAGAGAACTACAAATATAGAGACAAAACACTTGTACACAATGTTAAGTTAGAGAACTACAAATATAGAGACAAAACACTGGTACACAATGTTAAGTTAGAGAACTACAAATATAGAGACAAGACACTGGAACACAAAGCTAAGTTAGAGAACTACAAATATAGAAACAAGACACTGGTACACAATGTTAAGTTAGAGAACTACAAATATAGAGACAAGACACTGGTACACAATATTAAGTTAGAGAACTACAAATACTGAAACAAGAAACTGGAAACCTATATTAAGTTAGAGAACTACAAATATAGAGACAAAACACTGGTACACAATGTTAAGTTAGAGAACTACAAATATAGAGACAAAACACTGGTACACAATGTTAAGTTAGAGAACTACAAAAATAGAGACAAGAAACTGAAACACAATATTAAGTTACTACAAAAATAGAGACAAGAAACTGAAACACAATGTTAAGTTATAAAACTACAAATACAGAAACTGGAAACTAATATTAAGTTAGAGAACTACAAATATAGAGACAAAACACTGGTACACAATGTTAAGTTAGAGAACTACAAATATAGAAACAAGACACTGGTACACAATGTTAAGTTAGAGAACTACAAATATAGAGACAAAACACTGGTACACAATGTTAAGTTAGAGAACTACAAATATAGAGACAAAACACTGGTACACAATGTTAAGTTAGAGAACTACAAATATAGAAACAAGACACTGGTACACAATGTTAAGTTAGAGAACTACAAATATAGAGAAAAAACACTGGTACACAATGTTAAGTTAGAGAACTACAAATACAGAAACAAGAAACTGGAAACCTATATTAAGTTAGAGAACTACAAATATAGAGACAAAACACTGGTACACAATGTTAAGTTAGAGAACTACAAATATAGAGACAAAACACTGGTACACAATGTTAAGTTAGAGAACTACAAAAATAGAGACAAGAAACTGGAACACAATGTTAAGTTAGAGAACTACAAATATAGAGACAAGATACTGGTACACAATGTTAAGTTAGAGAACTACAAATATAGAGACAGGACACTGGGATACAATGTTAAGTTAGAGAACTACAAATATAGAGACAAGACACTGGGACACAACGTTAAGTTAGAGAACTACAAATATAGAGACAGGACACTGGAACACAATGTTAAGTTAGAGAACTACAAATATAGAGACAAGATACTGGTACACAACGTTAAGTTAGAGAACTACAAATATAGAGACAGGACACTGGGATACAATGTTAAGTTAGAGAACTACAAATATAGAGACAGGACACTGGGATACAATGTTAAGTTAGAGAACTACAAATATAGAGACAGGACACTGGTACACAATGTTAAGTTAGAGAACTACAAATATAGAGACAATAAACTGAAACACAATATTAAGTTACTACAAAAATAGAGACAAGAAACTGAAACACAATGTTAAGTTAGAGAACTACAAATACAGAAACAAGAAACTGGAAACCTATATTAAGTTAGAGAACTACAAATATAGAGACAAAACACTTGTACACAATGTTAAGTTAGAGAACTACAAATATAGAGACAAAACACTGGTACACAATGTTAAGTTAGAGAACTACAAATATAGAGACAAGACACTGGAACACAAAGCTAAGTTAGAGAACTACAAATATAGAAACAAGACACTGGTACACAATGTTAAGTTAGAGAACTACAAATATAGAGACAAGACACTGGTACACAATATTAAGTTAGAGAACTACAAATACAGAAACAAGAAACTGGAAACCTATATTAAGTTAGAGAACTACAAATATAGAGACAAAACACTGGTACACAATGTTAAGTTAGAGAACTACAAATATAGAGACAAAACACTGGTACACAATGTTAAGTTAGAGAACTACAAAAATAGAGACAAGAAACTGAAACACAATATTAAGTTACTACAAAAATAGAGACAAGAAACTGAAACACAATGTTAAGTTATAAAACTACAAATACAGAAACTGGAAACTAATATTAAGTTTAGAGAACTACAAATATAGAGACAAAACACTGGTACACAATGTTAAGTTAGAGAACTACAAATATAGAAACAAGACACTGGTACACAATGTTAAGTTAGAGAACTACAAATATAGAGACAAAACACTGGTACACAATGTTAAGTTAGAGAACTACAAATATAGAGACAAAACACTGGTACACAATGTTAAGTTAGAGAACTACAAATATAGAAACAAGACACTGGTACACAATGTTAAGTTAGAGAACTACAAATATAGAGAAAAAACACTGGTACACAATGTTAAGTTAGAGAACTACAAATATAGAGACAAGACACTGGGACACAATGTTAAGCTAGAGAACTACAAATATAGAGACAAGACACTGGTACACAATATTAAGTTAGAGAACTACAAATACAGAAACAAGAAACTGGAAACTGAATATAGAGACAGGACACTGGGATACAATGTTAAGTTAGAGAACTACAAATATAGAGACTGGACACTGGGATACAATGTTAAGTTAGAGAACTACAAATATAGAGACAGGACACTGGGATACAATGTTAAGTTAGAGAACTACAAATATAGAGACAAGACACTGGTACACAATGTTAAGTTAGAGAACTACAAATATAGAGACAAGACACTGGGACACAAATCAAATCAACTTTATTTTAAAAGGGTCACAAATTGGGCACGCAGGCCCATCTTACATTCGGCCCTTCCAATCACTCGTCTTTCATTCATCAAGAGCATTATACATTTACATAGGAAGAAAAATAAACATTGTGAAATGAATGTTGTAAACATAAACAAGACAAATTACCATGTTATGAGGCCCATCTCCCACCTACCCATACATCACCCCACCCACACACACACACCCACCTACTCACACACACCAAGGGACACATACGTACCCCACCAACCGACCCATCCCCCTCCCGCACATCCCCCACCCACACACACTGCCCTCATCTGTTCCCCCAACCAAAACACACTCGCCACCCACAAACATTCCCCCACCAACCCACGCCCACCCACATACACATCCTAACCCACACATCCTCTCCCCACCCACACCTCCAACTACCCATCCGCCAGCCACATCTCCATCGACCACATATTCCCCACCCACACACACAGTCCACCACCAACCCACACATTGCACATCCACTCACACAATGTAACAACTTAACAATGTTAAGTTAGAGAACTACAAATATAGAGACAAGACACTGGGACACAATGTTAAGTTAGAGAACTACAAATATAGAGAGTGTTAAAAGCTAAGGATAAAAAATGCTTGAAGCAGATGGCAGACATCAATGATTGTGATCATCTCAAAGATGAAATGGTGACAGTCAGCTAACAGGAGCAGAACTCGTACACTTGATGAAATACAGCCCAGGTTTGTTTGTTTGGTCAGCTAATTTTCTCAGGCCACTCAGTGAACCGGTCGGGCCATGTTGAACAGAGCCATGTTCGAATCTTCATTAAATGTTTCCTCCAGGGACACCACTAGTATTTGCATATTGTCTCAAACGTAATTTACTGTTAGCTCCCCTGATGTAAACCACACACCATGATCAACTCAGCAATGTCCTTGGTAGTTTCTTGCCAAAGTTGATGTGACTAAATCACAGATGTAGCAGTTCATCAATTCGTTTACATAAACAGGTAATGCCAAGTGATCAGTCACTATGTCGACTTCTAACATGGAACAGCAGGAATTCTATAGCAGTAGTTGTGGCGTAACCTCACGATGGTTTCCTGGTATTATGGATTAGACTACCGATTCTGAACATATCAGCTCATAATCACAGGGCGCCTCTCGGCCTTTATGTCTCTTGGTGTCCCTTCTTCTATCTCTGACTGTCAGTTTGTTTCTACGCATCCCTTTGTCACGCTATCAGCATCTTGTTGTCACATCTCTACATCTTGCTGCCGGGTTTCTGCTCTCGACGTCTGATGTTCATCTCCTGTCTATGAGCTCTAATGTGTTGGTTGACTTCCTTATTTACTCGTCTTAGCTATTTCTGGAATGCATTTATTCTGTCTTGTTTACGCTTTAACTGCCTTTTGGTTCCTCCTAGAAAGTGATCAAACTGCAATTGCACCAGAACAGATGTTCCACATTCGAACAATCTGTGTTTGAATTGTTTCAGCTAAAGTATTATTCATCTATTCACTTCACATGCCGTATAACCCTGCAGTATGCAACTGACGAGATGCAGCGAAATATGCCAGGCAATAAATAGTGCCACATATTGTTTGTGTCGTCTGTGTTTAGTGCACCATCACCTTCAGCTAGGTTCAGTATAGACTCAACGTGCAATTAGAAATGTGTTATCACCGCCAGCTAGGTTCAGTATAGACTCAACGCGCAATTAGAAATGTGTTACCACCGTCAGCTAGGTTCAGTATAGACTCAACGTGCAATTGGAAATCACCAAGATCCTTCCAGAGGTTTCCTCACACCTGCATAAGATTAATGTTCCCAATGTGGTTGTTTACCATCAAGTTGATTTCTGAAGTACAAAGTCTCTAGGATTTACTTTCTTAGGACGCATTTTCAATCACAAAAACACATTGAAATGCAGATTCTGTGAGTACTGATTGAGGTCTCAGTTAGTTCCTACTTCAGCATTGAGTTATTTGGTGCATACAAGACAATGTGATGTTGAGGATTAACGGAAAGATTAACTGGCAGATTGGCAAGCTGTGAGGAAACAACATATACATGAAATGTTAAGTTGAGGATTGATGGAAAGATTAACTAGCAGATTGGCAAGCTGTGAGGAAACAACATATACGAGTCATGAAATGCAAGACATGAAAATGTGCAGACAGCCAATCAGACACACAGAAACAGCTATTAGTTCTCAAACGACAATGATGAGTTCTCACATAACAATGGCTAGTTCTCACATAACACATGTTTACAGAATGCAGGAAAGACACCATACACTGGTGCAGGAAAGACACCATACACTGGTGCAGGAAAGACACCATACGCTGGTGCAGGAAAGACACCATACACTGGTGCAGGAAAGACACCATACACCGGTGCAGGAAAGACACCATACACTGGTGCAGGAAAGACACCATACACTGGTGCAGGAAAGACACCATACACTGGTGCAGGAAAGACACCATACACTGGTGCAGGAAAGACACCATACACTGGTGCAGGAAAGACACCATACACTGGTGCAGGAAAGACACCATACACCGGTGCAGGAAAGACACCATACACTGGTGCAGGAAAGACACCATACACTGGTGCAGGAAAGACACCATACACTGGTGCAGGAAAGACACCATACACTGGTGCAGGAAAGACACCATACACTGGTGCAGGAAAGACACCATACACCGGTGCAGGAAACAAGGTTCAGACACAAACATAATGTGCACGGAGATGTCCCATGTCCCCGGGCTGCAAGCTGTCAGCTCCAGCGGCTGCGTTCTACAGAAGGAAACCTTTTCACAGGACACCGCCCTCTCTGCTGGTGGGATAGGGTGGCACAATACCAGATACTGGTGGCAGGTTAGAGCAGGAAAGCCAGGCTGGGTTTGAATTGCACCAGGTGAATCTTCTGTGTCATTTACACAACCAGGTTGCGTCTTCCATGCTATTTACATAACCAGGTGAATCTTATGTAATTTACCCAACCAGGTGAATTGTATATGTCATTTATACAGTGAGGTGAATCTTCTGTGTCATTTCACAACCAAGTGAGTCTCCCATGTCAATTACATAACCTGGTAGGTCTTCCGTGTCACCTACATAACCAGGTGAGTTTTCCATGTCATTTACACAACCAAATGACTCTTCAGTATCATTTACACAACCAGGTGAGTTTTCAGTATCATTAGTACAAGCAGGTGAATATTCTGTGTCATTTACAAAACAGATGAATCTTCAGTGTCATATACACAACCAAGTGAATCTCCACTGTCATTTACATAACCAGGTGAATCTTCCATGCTATTTACACAACCAGGTGAATGTCCAGTGTCATTTACACAACCAGGGGAATCTTTGTGTTATTTACATAACCAGGGGAATCTTTGTGTCATTTACATAACCAGGTGATAATTCTGTGTCCTTTATATAATCAGATGAATCTTCTATGCCATTTACCATAAACAGGAGGTCCCTTGTGTCCTTTATGTGACTGGGTGAAGGTTAAATTATCATTTACTTGCAGAGGTGAATGTTCAATTTGTCATGTACACAATTTGATGAAAGTTAAATGTGCCATCATTTACACAACTGGGTGAAGTTTGAATTTGAGATCATTTACACAACTTGGTGAAGGCTCAGTATCATTTACGCAACCTAGTGGAGATTTAATGAGCCATTTACACCATCTGGTGAAGGTTCAATGTATAATAACTGACTGATATGTCATTTAATAAATGGATGAAGACCTAATGTGTCATTTAATAACTGACTGAACATCTAATGTCATTTAGTAACTGGCTGAAGCTCGATCATGTCATTTAATAACTGATTGGAGATTGAAAGTGTTATTTAATAACTGACTGAAGATTGAACATGTCATTTAATAACTGGCTGAAGATCTAATGTCATTTAATAACTGGCTAAAAATCTAACATGTCATTTAATAACTGAATAAAGATTTAATGTCATTTAGTAACTGGCTGAAGATCTAATGTGTCATTTAATAACTGGCTGAAGATCTAACATGTCATTTAATAACTGAATAAAGATTTAATGTCATTTAGTAACTGACTGAAGATCTAATGTGTCATTTAATAACTGGCTGAAGATCTAATGTGTCATTTAATAACTGGCAAAAGATCTAATGTGTCATTTAATAACTCAAAGAGTCCTATAAACACCATGTGAAATATGAATGTGTCATGAGAAGATCCAAACTGGAGAGGAGCTCCAGCTGTAAGGTAGCAGGTGCTCCAGCTGTAAGGTAGCAGGTGCTCCAGCTGTAAGGTAGCAGGTGCTCCAGCTGTAAGGTAGCAGGTGCTCCAGCTGTAAGGTAGCAGGTGCTCCAGCGGTAAGGTAGCAGGTGCTCCAGCTGTAAGGTAGCAGGTGCTCCAGCTGTAAGGTAGCAGGTGCTCCAGCTGTAAGGTAGCAGGTGCTCCAGCTGTAAGGTAGCAGGTGCTCCAGCTGTAAGGTAGCAGGTGCTCCAGCTGTAAGGTAGCAGGTGCTCCAGCTGTAAGGTAGCAGGTGCTCCAGCTGTAAGGTAGCAGGTGCTCCAGCTGTAAGGTAGCAGGTGCTCCAGCTACACGTGACATGCTAGTGTAGCATCTGCATGCATGAGTTCATGCACATATATTGCTTGACAGGAGAGAGAACACACACGCACGCACGCACGCGCACGCACACACACACATATATGCTGTGGATAGCTGATATACACATCCTGTCAACCAAACCAGAATGAAGAATCAACAAATAATCAATATTATCATTAGTAGCACCAGCAGAGGTCAGGCCAAGTCTAGCTATCTCAGCCCAGACAGGGACTAACACAAGCAGACGGCTGGGTGTTACAGCAGACAGAGTCTAAGGCAAGCAGAAGGCTGGGTGTTACAGCAACAAGAAAATGCAGTGGTTAGTGTTCAGCATGCTACGGTGAAGGAAATTCAAGCAGAACTGTGAGAGAGCTACCTGTCCCAGTTTAGCTGTTGTTGCGGCCACAGGGGGGTAGTCGTATGCGTCATAAAATGGGGCCTCTTCCGAGCTAGACTCGTTCTAGCGAGGAATGAAACAGAGCAATTCAACACCTGCAAGATTCAATCTAATTCTACTGATAACTTTCACACTACAGGGAGGTATGCTCTCACTGTACACAACACAGGACCTCGGTACAGTTACTATCTACATTGTCTCAGTAATATACTTGATACATGGGCTAGTGTATGAGGAGATCAACATTGTCTAAATGATTTACTAGCTATATGGGCTGGTGTGTGAGGAGATCAACATAAACTTACCATCTACACTGCCTAAGTGATTCACTAGCTATATGGGCTGGTGTGTGTAAGTGATTGACTAGCTATATGGGCTGGTGTGTGTAAGTGATTGACTAGCTATATGGGCTGGTGTGTGTAAGTGATTCACTAGCTATATGGGCTGGTGTGTGTAAGTGATTGACTAGCTATACAGGCTGGTGTGTGTAAGTGATTGACTAGCTATATGGGCTGGTGTGTGTAAGTGATTCACTAGCTATATGGGCTGGTGTGTGTAAGTGATTCACTAGCTATACGGGCTGGAGTAAGTGATTAACTAGCTATATGGGCTGGTGTAAGTGATTCAATAGCTTTACAGGTTGGTGTGTGTAAGTGATTCACTAACTATACGGGCTGGTGTGTGTAAGTGATTCACTAGCTATATGGGCTGGTGTGTGTAAGTTATTCACTAGCTATACGGGCTGGAGTAAATGATTAACTAGCTATATGGGCTGGTGTAAGTGATTCAATAGCTTTACAGGTTGGTGTGTGTAAGTGATTCACTAGCTATACGGGCTGGTGTGTGTAAGTGATTCACTAGCTATACAGGCTGGTGTGTGTAAGCGATTCACTAGCTATATGAGCTGGTGTGTGTAAGTGATTCATTAGCTATACAGGCTGGTGTGTGTAAGTGATTCACTAGCTATATGGGCTGGTGTAAGTGATTCACTAGCTATACAGGCTGGTGTGTTTAACTGATTCACTAGCTATATGGGCTGGTGTGTGTAAGTGATTCATTTGCTATACGGGCTGGTGTGTATAAGTGATTCACTAGCTATATAGGCTGGTGTAAATGATTCACTAGCTATATGGGCTGGTGTAAGTGATTCACTAGCTATATGGGCTGGTGTAAGTGATTCACTAGCTATACAGGCTGGTGTGCGTAAGTGATTCACCAGCTATATGGGCTGGTGTAAGTGATTCACTAGCTTATGGGCTGGTGTAAGAGATTCACTAGCTATATGGGCTGGTGTAAATGATTCACTAGCTATACTGGCTGGTGTGTGTAAGTGATTCACTAGCTATATGGGATGGCTGGTGTAAGACATTCACTAGCTATATGAGATGGCTGGTGTAAGTGATTCACTAGCTATATGGGCTGGTATAAGTGATTCACTAGCTATATGGGCTGGTGTGTGTAAGTGATTCACTAGCTATATGGGCTGGTATAAGTGATTCACTAGCTATACAGGATGTTGTGTGTAAGTGATTCACTAACTATACGGGCTGGCGTGTAAGTGATTCACTAACTATACGGGCTGCTGTGTGTAAGTGATTCACTAACTATATGGGCTGGTGTGTGTAAGTGATTCACTAACTATACGGGCTGCTGTGTGTAAGTGATTCACTAACTATATAGGATGCTGTGTGTGATTCACTAACTATATGGGCTGCTGTGTGTAAGTGATTCACTAACTATACAGGCTGCTGTGTGTAAGTGATTCACTAACTATACGGGCTGGCGTGTAAGTGATTCACTAACTATATGGGCTGCTGTGTGTAAGTGATTCACTAACTATATGGGCTGGTGTGTGTAAGTGATTCACTAACTATACGGGCTGCTGTGTGTAAGTGATTCACTAACTATATGGGCTGCTGTGTGTAAGTGATTCACTAACTATACGGGCTGCTGTGTGTAAGTGATTCACTAGCTATCTGGGCTGGTGTGTGTAAGTGATTCACTAAATATACGGGCTGGTGTGTAAGTGATTCACTAACTATACGGGCTGCTGTGTGTAAGTGATTCACTAACTATATAGGATGCTGTGTGTGATTCACTAACTATATGGGCTGCTGTGTGTAAGTGATTCACTAACTATATAGGATGCTGTGAGTGATTCACTAACTATATGGGCTGGTGTGTGTAAGTGATTCACTAACTATACGGGCTGCTGTGTGTAAGTGATTCACTAACTATATAGGATGCTGTGTGTGATTCACTAACTATATGGGCTGGTGTGTGTAAGTGATTCACTAACTATACAGGCTGCTGTGTGTAAGTGATTTACTAACTATACGGGCTGGTGTGTAAGTGATTCACTAGCTAGACGGGCTGGTGTGTGTAAGTGATTCACTAGCTATACGGGCTGGTGTGTGTAAGGAAACAGTAAATAACCCCATGTCATGCCATGTGGCTATTGGTTATGTGACCATAGCCCCATATTGTTTAGACATACTGGCACTGGATGAGTTGTGTAGTTTTGTGATCTGATAGCAATACAAACTGATGTACAAGGAGATCAACGTAAGGATACTTTCAATATTGTCTCAGGGATCAGCTAGCTAGACAAACTGATGTACAAGAAGATCAACCTAAGGATATTATCAATATGTCATCGGTCTAAGGCAGACAGACAGGACCTGTCTGTGACCGACAGTGTATAATATATCATAGAAACAGGACCTGTCTGTGACCAACCGTGTATAATATATCATAGAAACAGGACCTGTCTGTGACCAACAGTGTATAATATATAACAGAAACACAGACCGTGGATGTCTGAGAAACGTGTCATCTGTGTGTGAGCTACCAGAGACAAGGGATATGTAATATAACATATAACACAAACATATGACAATATCCTACCAGAGACAAGGGATATGTAATATAACACATGACACAAACATATGACAACATCCTACCAGAGACAAGGGATATGTAATATAAAATATATCACAAACATATGACAACATCCTACCAGAGACAAGGGATATGTAATATAACATATAACACAAACATATGACAACATCCTACCAGAGACAAGGGATAATAATATAACACATAACACAAACATTTGACAACATCCTACCAGAGACAAGGGATATGACACAAACATATGACAACATCCTACCAGAGACAAGGGATATGACACAGACATATGCCAATATTCTAGACATGGCTGTCTGTGTATGTGGTACCAGAGACGAAGAAAATGTACGAGGGCTATTCCAAAATCAACCTACGATTGGCTGATAAAAATAAACTGGCTGCTATAGTGACACCTTTCATTGCTTGCATCATTCAGTAGTCTTTTAGCTTACTACATATCAACCTACAGCTGCATTTGTTCAATCTCAGAAGGCTGAAAGCCAAAACCAAAACTACCAGCGACACCATCAGAGAGCTCCTGTTTGCTGATGATTGTGCTCTATATACACAATGTTTCAGCTTTCTCATATTAATAGGGATTAATCACACCATGCCGAATATTAAAGTGAATGGTCATAGACTAAGTGTTGTGGACAAATTCACCTATCTTGGCAGCAATGTGTCCCAAGCTGCCACAATTGATGATGAAATGAATGTAAGAATCTCCAAGTTCAGCGCGGCCTTTGGCAGACTGTACAAGAATGTATGGGACAGAACTGGAATAAGCCTGCAAACAAAGCTAAAAGTCTACAAAGCAGTTGTATTATCCACACTGCAATATGCTTGTGAAACCTGGACTGTTTACCAGCGACATGCTAGAAAATTAAACCATTTCCACACAGTCTGCCTTAGGAAGCTATTGAAGATTAAATGGCAAGACAAGATTCCAGACACATAAGTCCTAGAAAGAGCGTCCATGCCCAGTATCCGCACTCTACTAATGAAGAATCAGATTCGCTGGGCTGATCACTTGACTCACATACCAGATCGCAGGCTCCATGGCGAGCTGCGTTGTGGAAAACGCTCCCAAGGCAGTCAGAGGAAATGCTTTAAAGACACTCTGAAAATCTCACTAAAAGCTTTTGGAATTCATCCTGACACTTGGGAGACTGCTGCCAAAGATAGAAATTTGTGGCGTACATCATTACGAAGGGTGCAGTCACTTGTGAAACAAACAGGACTGCAAGAGCTGTGAAAAAAAGGCTGGACAGAAAAACCACTGCAGGAGATCCTCCTCCTGGAACATCAAGCATTCTTCGCCCACATTGTCAAAGAACATTATGAGCCAAAATAGGCCTTATCTTAGAACTCCTATCTTAGAACTCACGGCTCCATACTTTCAGCCCCACTGGATAAAATGAATGGTCATCATCATTCTTGATGGACAAACAACATAGCTCACTATACATCAACCTTCATTTGACAATGTTTTTTTCCTATGTGAATGTATCATACACTATTGACGAATGAAAGATGAGTGATTGGAAGGGCCTAATGTAAGACGGGCCTGCATGCCCAATTTGTTACCCTTAGAAAATAAAGTTCGTTCATTCAACCTACAGTCGCATTTGTTCAGTGGTTCACGAATCGTGAACGAATAAACATGGACACCATTATTGCCTTTCCCGCCAGCTGTGAAATTCGTGGTGTGATTCGTTTTCTTCGAGCAGAAGGTCAATATGCGGCCGAGATTCATCGTCGGTTGTGACGTGTGTATGGTTATAACATTATGAGTGACAGTTCTATGAGGGATTGGTGCAGGACATTCAGAGATGGCCGTAAAGATGTGCATGACGAGGGTGGACAAGGGCGACATTCATGTGTGACTGATAAGCTCATTCAAAAGTTGACCAAGTCATAGTAGATAAATGCTGTTTCACAATTTCAGATCTTTCTACAGAATTTTCACACATTTCTAGGACTAGTCTGTTTCATATTGTCACAGAGAGGTTAGGTTACCACAAATTCTGTTTACGGTGGGTACCAAAGCAACTGACTGACGTTCACAAAGCTCAAAGAATGGATTCAGCTTTTACGTTCTTTCTGCGCTACTGGGAAAGGGGGGGGGGGGGGGGGGAAATGCATTTCTCGACAGAATAGTTACTGAGGACGAGACGTGGGTTCACTTCACCAATGCAGAGATGAATTAACAGTCAAAATAGTGGATACATACTCATTCTCCACACAAGCTAAAAAAATTCACACAAACATTTTCACAAAGAAAAATGATGGTTAGTATTCTGGGACCGCAAGGGCATTTTTTGGACATAATTCATGTTTCTTCGGTCACGTGATAAGAAGAGAGGCATTGGAGAACATCGTAACAACTGGAAAGATTGAGGGGAAGAGAGGCAGAGGCAGACCAAGAGAAGTGATGCTGGATGGATTGAGACGGTGGCATGGAGGAATATCAGTAGCAGAGTTGATCCAGAAAACCAAAGACCGAGATCTATGGAGAGCCATGAACGCCTACGCCAGCCGGCACGGCACTTGATGATGATGATGAATTCATGACACTAGGGACCACAATAATGTCAGAAGTTTATTGTGAAACACTGAAGAAGCTTCGTGGGTCAATCCAAAACAAAAGGCGCGGAATGCTAACCAGTGGTGTCATTATCCAGAATGAGAATGCACGGCCCCACACTGTTGCTCGCACAAAGGCAGTTTAAGTGGGACATTTTCAACCACCTCCCTTACAGCCCGGACTTGGCACCAAGCGATTATCGTATCTTCAGCAAGATGAAGGTCCGGCTGGCTACCCAGCGCTTTGACACCAACAAGGAGCTCATGGATGGAGTCAACAACTGGAGGCGCGGTTCCTTGACGAGGGGTTACAAAAACACGTGCCATGGTACGACAATTGCCTGAATTTAGGTGGTGTCTATGTGGAAAGGTGATGAAGTGATGTATGTAACTTTTTTTATGTATTTAGATATTGTCAATATGTTTAAAGTTTTACCAGCCAGTCAAAAGTTGATTTGGGAATGGTCCTTGTAATATAACATATAACACAAACATATGCCATTATGCTAGACATGGCTGTCTGTGTGTGTGTGTGGTACCAGAGACATGGGATATCATTCATTGGCACCTTTCCGTCTTGACAGACGATAGTTTGGTACATTGTGCTTCAAAAAGGCTTAATAACTACGATCCATGGTGGTGGCGAGTGTGGCTGGTAAGGCCAATTCTTGCTGCAAATGTTTGCCCACAGTAGGTGCATGTGAAAACATGGTCATTTCCACCATTTTGCACCATCTTACGTCTCTCACGCTCTGTGTGTGCTTTATCTGCAATCATTTTCTCCTTTGTCTTTATTCCATTTCTGATAGTTGCCCTCCATGCAACACGTTCAGCGGCGATGTGCTCCCAATGTGCATTATCAATGTCTGTATCAATCATGTCCCGCTTACACACATCTTTGTATCGTAGTAGAGGCCGACCCTGAGATCTCCTACCCGTCTGTAATTCACCAAAAAAGATGTCCTTTGGTATTCTACCATCATCCATCCTTCTAACGTGTCCTATCCATCTAAGTCTACGAAGACTGAGCATGGAATACACCGTCACACAACCTGATCTTTCCAATACTTCAGTATTTGTGATGTCTTGCCACTTAATACCAAGGATTCTTCGCAGACACCGCATATGAAAGCTGTTTAAACGTTTCTCTTGGCGTAAGTTGTCCAGGTTTCACTGCCATAAAGAAGAGTACTAAGGACACAGGCTTGGTAGATGAGGACTTTTGTTTTGGCAGTAAGCTTCCTGTTCTCCCAGACTCTTTTTGCTAACATGTTCATTGTTGTTGCTGCCTTGCCAATCCTGATGTTGATTTCCTGATCGAGGGATAATTTGCTATTTACTACTTTGATTCCGAGACCGGTTAAGACCAGGGATGGAGTTATTGCCTCTCCATAGCACAAAGCCTGGGCTAAAATAAAGAAACCATGTGTTGTCCATGCAGCATGATCCCTCTCTCGGCCTGCCTAGTTCACTCCAGAGGAAAGTTAAAACCTATAAATCTGGAACAAGACAAGCTGCAGAAGCTGCCGGATCAGCAAAGCAATGCTCTAACTGTCTGCCTGTCGGAGCTTCGATCCTAGACCAGCTGCCAACCAAGGCCTAGGGCCTGGTCTGCCCTGCCATGACTTATTTTGTCTTTGGGTTGCATTTCCTCGCACCAGGATAAGGCTAGTACCCTCCCAATTGCGCTCTTCCGCCCGAAGCCGTTGGCACAATGTGGGGTGTCGGGTTTGGTAAGCGCCGTCCAACATTCGGCGCTGACAGAAAGCAGGTAGTACCGTGTAGTATGGTTGTCTGTGTGTGTGTTACCAGAGACATGGGATATGTAATATAACAGATAACACAAACATATGCCATTATGCTAGACATGGCTGTCTGTGTGTGTGTGTGGTACCAGAGACAAGTCCTAGACATGGTTGTTTGTGTTTGTGTGGTACCAGAGGCAAGGGATATGTAATATAACAGATAACACAAAAATATGCCAACATTCTAGACGTGGTCATCACAGAGCACAGTGGAGCACATTCAAACACGACATCTGAGACATGGTGGCAGATATCCCAGACAGGTACACTAGCCATGAGTACATGAAACACAGGCAACATGTGAGGTACACACATATGCAAGTCAGGTAACTCTACCTTATTGTCTAGCACTTGAAGAGAGTTGTCTGCCTGAGCTGCTTCTAACACACGTGCAGCAGGATGTTTGCTACTGCTTCCTTCAGACGGCTTCCCTGGCGGGGGTGTGTTTACGAGTGGAAGTTCATTACGGCTGCCAGAAACACATCAACAGTGGTCAGAAACACATCAACAATGGTCAGAAACACATCAACAGTGGTCAGAAACATGTCAACAGTGGTCAGAAACACATCAACAATGGTCAGAAACACATCAACAGTGGTCAGAAACACATCAACAGTGGTCAGAAACACATCAACAGTGGTCAGAAACACATCAACAGTGGTCAGAAACACATCAACAGTGGTCAGAAACACGTCAACAGTGGTCAGAAACACGTCAACAGTGGTCAGAAACACGTCAACAGTGGTCAGAAACACATCAACAGTGGTCAGAAATCATCACATCCCATCACTGAAATCTGTGGTCACATCAAGTCAGAACAGGCTGCTTCAGAAGGTGGCTAGAGATGTGGTGCTACTGGGTTAGAGCTGTGGTAGCTCAGGGGCTGGAGCTGTGGGAGCCCAGTGGCTGGTGCCGTGGTAGCCCAGTGGTTGAAGCTGTGGTAGCCCAGTGGCTGGAGCTGTGGTAGCCCAGTGGTTGGAGCTGTGGTAGCCCAGAGGCTGGAGCTGTGGAAGCCCAGTGGCTGGTGCCGTGGTAGCCCAGTGGTTGGAGCTGTGGTAGCCCAGTGGCTGGAGCTGTGGTAGCCCAGTGGCTGGAGCTGTGGTAGCCCAGTGGCTGGTGCCGTGGTAGCCCAGTGGCTGGAGCTGTGGTAGCCCAGTGGTTGGAGCTGTGGTAGCCCAGAGGCTGGAGCTGTGGAAGCCCAGTGGCTGGTGCCGTGGTAGCCCAGTGGTTGGAGCTGTGGTAGCCCAGTGGCTGGAGCTGTGGTAGCCCAGTGGCTGGAGCTGTGGTAGCCCAGTGGCTGGTGCCGTGGTAGCCCAGTGGCTGGAGCTGTGGTAGCCCAGAGGCTGGAGCTGTGGTAGCCCAGAGGCTGGAGCTGTGGTAGCCCAGAGGCTGAAGCTGTGGTAGCCCAGAGGCTGGAGCTGTGGTAGCCCAGAGGCTGGAGCTGTGGTAGCCCATTGGTTGGAGCTGTGGTAACCCAGTGGCTGGAGCCGTGGTAGCCCAGTGGTTGGAGATGTGGTAGCCCAGTGGTTGGAGCTGTGGTAGCCCAGTGGTTGGAGATGTAGTAGAACAGTGGTTGGAGCTGGTGCCATGGTAGCCCAGTGGTTGGAGCAGTGGTAGCCCAGTGGTTGGAGCTGGTGCCATGGTAGCCCAGTGGTTGGAGCTGTGGTAGCCCAGTGGCTGGAGCTGTGGTAGCCCAGTGGTTGAAGCTGTGGTAGCCCAGTGGCTGGAGCTGTGATAGCCCAGTGGCTGGAGCTGTGGTAACCCAGAGGCTGGAGCTGTAGTAGCCCAGAGGCTGGAGCTGTGGTAGCCCAGAGGCTGGAGCTGTGGTAGCCCAGAGACTGGAGCTGTGGTAGCCCAGAGGCTGGAGCTGTGGTAGCCCAGAGGCTGGAGCTGTGGTAGCCCAGAGGCTGGAGCTGTGGTAGCCCAGAGGCTGGAGCTGTGGTAGCCCAGAGGCTGGAGCTGTGGTAGCCCAGAGGCTGGAGCTGTGGTAGCCCAAAGGCTGGAGCTGTGGTAGCCCAAAGGCTGGAGCTGTGGTAGCCCAGAGGCTGGAGCTGTGGTAACCCAGAGGCTGGAGCTGTGGTAGCCCAGAGGCTGGAGCTGTGGTAGCCCAGAGGCTGGAGCTGTGGTAGCCCAGGGGCTGGAGGTGTGGTAGAACAGGGGCTGTAGCTGTGGTAGCCCAGGGGCTGGAGCTGTGGAAGCCCTGGGGCTGGAGCCGTGGTCATGTGTTCAAATCCCCTTGGAGACATGTCAAACCAGCCTGAATGAGCAACAGGACATTTTCTGGGTAATAAAGGTGGCTGGCGAAATACTGGAGTGGGGGGGGGGGGGCACAGTACATAGGCAGGTTCATTGGAGACTTGGCCCTTACTTCAGGAGATGAGATTTCACCAGTGAAGGAAGTCTTGGGATCACCAGTACAGGAAGTCTTGGGATCACCAGTGGAGGATCATGTACAGAATATTGTAGATTGTTAGTGGCTAATCTTGGATATCATCTTCAGATAAAAACATTACAAGTATGACAGAAATTACAATAACCATGCCACTGTCTTGTAACCTGTCAATATTGTTGTTAAGGATGTCATGAATGTTAAGCAAATGCAAATGAACACAGTGATGTCATAAAAACAATTTAAAGATGGCCGCCCCACTTTTGACATGCACCAAAGAGAAACAGCTTTCTGTTATCCATTTTTTTAAAAATCAGTGAAGGGGTGAAACCTACAGAAATTCACTGGCGAATGAAAGTCCAATATGGTGATGCATGCCTGTCAGTCCTGGAAGTGTATGAGTGGAGTAGGAAGTTTCAAAACAGCGTGACTTCTGTGACAGACTGTTCACGGCCGGGTCAGGCACACTGAGTAGTGACCCCAGAGTCGTTTTGTCTACAGGAATCCAAACACTTTATCAGAGCTGTAGGACTTCTTGCACTGAATGCAGTGACTACATTGAAAAATAATACATTTGTACTTACATTTTTTAGAATATATTCAACCCCCCCCCCCAAACTAGACACAGAGACAGAAACATATACACAAACACAGACAGACACAAACAGATAAATAGACAGACATGTGAACAACCACACACACAACAACCACTTCTGCAAAACACACCTTCTAGTTGTCTTGGTGGCCTCTGGCGATGACGAACGTTTAGTCGATGATCCTGAAATCAGACAGTGTATAAATATGTCGTGAGAATGATGATACAATCACGATTGAGAATTATGACCCTAAATGATGATACAGTAAGACAACAGAGAATGATGATACAGATAGGTGACACACAATCATGATTGAGAATTATGACCATAAATGATGACACAGAAATACAACAGAGAATGGGGACACAGAAAGAAACAGGGAATGATGACACAGAAAGACAACAGAGAATGATGACACAGAATGACAACAGAGAATGATGACACAGAAAGACATGCAACACCAAACTGCAAATTTCTAAAAGCACCATAGCAATTTCCATTCTCACAGTGATAGTATTAATTTAAATAAAACTCCCTGTATTACATGACACAGAAAGTGATTGTAAATTTGCACTGCTGTGGGCCAAGGTTAATTAAGGAATGTCTGTGCAAATAGGAAGTGTCAACAGACTAGACCAAATGTAAGGGCCAATTATGTCCTGGAGTGTCATTTGTTGTGAAGTGTTTTCTTACCAATGGGGGCAAGAAAAACACAGCCTGTGAATTCACTCAGTAGAGGATTGGCGGGGAAAACACTTGGGGTTTAGAGGTTAAATGGACAGAAGACCCAGTTATAGCAAGGGAATTCCTACAATGTAAATTGAATAATTGCGGGACAAGGTGGAACTTGAGATCAATCTGTCAACCCAATGGAAGTTTAGAGCAAGGAAATTCCTGCAATGTTATTGGAGAAATTAAACTTTGTCAGGAGTAGAATACTGCTTACCTATAAGAATTGAAATCCTTGGTTTTATAATCCAAAGTCGTATTCAAGTCAGTTGATGATTTGCTCTGAAAGCCAGCTGTGCACTGTGTGATTTTGTTTTCGGATAACTTATAGTGCAATCCTGGAGACAGGGTAAGTGACGGCTTATAAAGTAACACCAACAATGATTGTAATACTTATCTTGGAGAGTTCTGAACCATTCATTACTTCTCTATATGTTATACTATGTTGTCTAATTGGTGACTTTGTCTTAACAAGTGTATGTGCTATGAAGTTATCTGTGTACTATATCTGGTTACTGACAGTTATAATTTCTATCTGATGTATTATTCGTTACTTCATTATCTCCTTTGTCTGTTATACATTCTTAATGAGATAATCTTCTACTAAGATGTATTATTCGTTACTTTATTATCTCCTTTGTGTATTACGCATGCTTAATGAGATATAATTTTGCTACTGATGGGAGATGTGAACATATTATAATTATGTGCAACCATCTATACTGAAAAGGGGTATAACCAGGACTTTGTATGAATACCATCATTATCTGGATGCCGCACAGTAATCTGGGTGATTGGAAATCTGGATATTATGAATAGTTGAGAAACTTATTGCATGAATATAATGGTGCATGTCTAGTTAGACCTGAGATGTTAACAACATCTATTAATATCTCTATGTGTGACTATTCATCGCACCATCTCAGTGGACCGGAACAGATGATGTCAAGACCTGACTTTAGGGATAGAAAAAGGTTAAAGGGCAGACGATGTATGGACTTATTGATCGAATACAGTGCCCTTGACTGACTGCAAGCAGCATATAAGGATCGAGCCAACCTTGCCATGGACTATGAAAGACAGTAGTAGAGAATGATGACATAGAAAGACAGAGAAAGATGACATGGAAAGACAACAGAGAATGATGATACAGAGAGACAACAGAGAATGATGATACAGAAAGACAACAGAGAATGATGATACAGAAAGACAACAGAGAATGATGATACAGAAAGACAACAGAGAATGATGATACAGAAAGACAACAGAGAATGATGATACAGAAAGACATGATACAGAAAGACAACAGAGAATGATGATACAGAAAGACAACAGAGAATGATGATACAGAAAGACAACAGAGAATGATGATACAGAAAGACAACAGAGAATGATGATACAGAAAGACAACAGAGAATGATGATACAGAAAGACATGATACAGAAAGACAACAGAGAATGATGATACAGAAAGACAACAGAGAATGATGATACAGAAAGACAACAGAGAATGATGATACAGAAAGACAACAGAGAATGATGATACAGAAAGACAACAGAGAATGATGATACAGAAAGACAACAGAGAATGATGATACAGAAAGACAACAGAGAATGATGATACAGAAAGACAACAGAGAATGATGATACAGAAAGACAACAGAGAATGATGACAGAAAGACAACAGAGAATGATGATACAGAAAGACAACAGAGAATGATGATACAGAAAGACAACAGAGAATGATGATACAGAAAGACAACAGAGAATGATGATACAGAAAGACAACAGAGAATGATGATACAGAGAGACAACAGAGAATGATGATACAGAAAGACAACAGAGAATGATGATACAGAAAGACAACAGAGAATGATGATACAGAAAGACAACAGAGAATGATGACAGAAAGACAACAGAGAATGATGATACAGAAAGACAACAGAGAATGATGATACAGAAAGACAACAGAGAATGATGATACAGAAAGACAACAGAGAATGATGATACAGAAAGACAACAGAAGGAAGTTGGACCCGCCTCACAAACTGAGTTCTATTCTCTGGTCCAGGCCGCAGAGAATGATGATACAGAAAGACAACAGAGAATGATGATACAGAAAGACATGATACAGAAAGACAACAGAGAATGATGATACAGAAAGACAACAGAGAATGATGATACAGAAAGACAACAGAGAATGATGATACAGAAAGACAACAGAGAATGATGATACAGAAAGACAACAGAGAATGATGATACAGAAAGACATGATACAGAAAGACAACAGAGAATGATGATACAGAAAG
>OY992877.1:219339150-219441650 GCA_963921405.1 Cepaea hortensis
TCACAGGACAACATGGACACACGAGCACACTGATCACAGGGCAACATGGACACACGAGCACACTGATCACAGGACAACATGGACACACGAGCACACTTATCACAGGACAACATGGACAAGAGCACAATGATAACGGGACAACATGGACACGAGCACACTGATCACAGGACAACATGGACACGAGCACACTTATCACAGGACAACATGGACACACGAGCACACTGATCACAGGGCAAGATGGACACGAGCACACTGATCACAGGACAACATGGACACACGAGCACACTTATCACAGGACAACATGGACAAGAGCACAATGATAACGGGACAACATGGACACGAGCACACTGATCACAGGGCAACATGGACACGAGCACACTTATCACAGGACAACATGGACAAGAGCACAATGATAACGGGACAACATGGACACGAGCACACTGATCACAGGACAACATGGACACGAGCACACTTATCACAGGACAACATGGACACAAGAGCACACTGATCACAGGGCAAGATGGACACGAGCACACTGATCACAGGACAACATGGACACACGAGCACACTTATCACAGGACAACATGGACAAGAGCACAATGATAACGGGACAACATGGACACGAGCACACTGATCACAGGGCAACATGGACACGAGCACACTGATCACAGGACAATAGTTCCTTGACTGCCTTCTACAATCCTGTCCAGCTTACAACATGAAGGTTCATCAACCGACCTGACTTCCAACAACTGTTGAGAATCCACAAGCACACACCATGGCGACTCACAAACAGAATCCACAAGCACATATCACGGTGACTCACAAACAGAATCCACAAGCACACACCACGGTGACACACAAACAGAATCCACAAGCACACACCATGGCGACTCACAAACAGAATCCACAAGCACACACCACGGTGACACACAAACAGAATCCACAAGCACACACCATGGCGACTCACAAACAGAATCCACAAGCACATATCACGGTGACTCACAAACAGAATCCACAAGCACATACCACGGCGACTCACAAACAGAATCCACAAGAACACATCACGGTGACGAGGGCACAGAATGCAGACACACAGAACACACACAAGGGCTGCCATTATGTCTCCGTTCATGTGCTGGACAAAGTAATTATGTAGATGTGAGTACCGCCGTGGGCGTGGACAACCAGGAATGTACGCTGACAAGGTCACGGCCGTGTGAAGCCAGTCAGCCAGGTCCCACCAACATCTCAATTTGGTTGTGTCCCCTGATGTCCTACTTAGTCACTTACTTCACCAGTGCCAGTCAATTCGCGTATGATCCACCACACTACCGAGCGTGCTATAAGCACCGAATACAGCACTACCGAGTATACTATCTGTACCGAATACAACACTACCGAGTATACTATCTGCACCGAATACAACACTACCGGGTGTGCTATCTGTACCGAATATAACACTACCGAGTGTGCTATCTGTACCGAATACAACACTACCGAGTGTACTATCTGTACCGAATACAACACTACCGAGTATACTATCTGTACCGAATACAACACTACAGAGCGTGCTATAAGTACCGAATACAACACTACCGGGTATAATATCTGTACCGAATACAACACTACCGAGTGTGCTATCTGTACCGAATACAACAATACCGAGTATGCTATCTGTACCGAATACAACACTACCGGGTATACTATCTGTACCGAATACAACACTACCGGGTGTGCTATCTGTACCGAATACAACACTAGCGAGTATACTATCTGTACCGACTACAACAATACCGAGTATACTATCTGTACCGAATACAACACTACCGGGTGTGTTATCTGTACCGAATACAACACTACCGAGTATACTATCTGTACCGAATACAACACTACCGGGTGTGCTATCTGTACCGAATACAACACTAGCGAGTATGCTATCTGTACCGAATACAACACTACCGGGTATACTATCTGTACCGAATACAACACTACCGGGTGTGCTATCTGTACCGAATACAACACTAGCGAGTATACTATCTGTACCGACTACAACAATACCGAGTATACTATCTGTACCGAATACAACACTACCGGGTGTGCTATCTGTACCGAATACAACACTACCGAGTATACTATCTGTACCGAATACAACACTACAGAGTGTGCTATATGTACCGAATACAACACTACCGAGTATGCTATCTGTACCGAATACAGCACTACCGGGTGTGCTATCTGTACCGAGTACAACACTACCGAGTATACTATCTGTACCGAATACAACACTACCGGGTGTGCTATCTGTAGCGTACACTAACAACACTCAACACTACGGAGTGTACTATCTGTACCGAATACAACACTACTGAGTGCAATAGAAGAACGCAGCACAACACTACAGAACACACTATTACCGAATAGTGGTCGATCGTACATCCAGGAGAACATCACGAAACATCCAATAAGAAATATCACTTGCCAAGTCGACCTGTGTGAGCTAATCACTGACAGGTGACACGATGAGTAAGGTGTGTGTTGTGTGTGAGTGTGTGTGTCCGCGCGGGCGGGTTGTGTCTAGCTGCACAGATGTCACGGCGTGAGCACCTCCAGAGACCCAGCCCAAGCTACAATAACTTCACAGTCAAGTCTGCTCCAGCTGGACCAGGTCACACACTGAACCGGCGCGGGCAACCTGTGTTGGCAGTGTGCCACATACGACAACAGGGATCGTGTCAACCTGGGTAACTATCTCAACATTCTGACCCGGTAGTTAAGTGGATAACTACCTCAATATGCTGGCCCTGTCGTTATATGTATAACTATCTCAACAAACTGGCTTAGTAATTATGTGGATAACTATCTCAACATACTGACCCAGTTACTATGTGGATAACTATCTCAACATACTGACCCAGTTATTATATGGATAACTATCTCAACATTCTGACCCGGTAGTTAAGTGGATAACTACCTCAATATGCTGGCCCTGTCGTTATATGTATAACTATCTCAACAAACTGGCCCAGTTACTATGTGGATAACTATCTCAACATACTGACCCAGTTATTATATGGATAACTATCTCAACATACTTGCCCAGTTATTATATGGATAACTATCTCAACATACTGACCCGGTTATTATGTGGATAACTATCTCAACATACTGGCCCAGTTATTATATGGATAACTATCTCAACATTCTGACCCGGTAGTTAAGTGGATAACTATCTCAACATACTGACCCAGTTATTATATGTATAACTATCTCAACATACTGACCCAGTTATTATATGGATAACTATCTCAACATACTGACCCGGTTATTATATGGATAACTATCTCAACAAACTGGCCCAGTTACTATGTGGATAACTATCTCAACATACTGACCCGGTTATTATATGGATAACTATCTCAACATACTGACCCAGTTATTATATGTATAACTATCTCAACAAACTGGCCCAGTTACTATGTGGATAACTATCTCAACATACTGACCCAGTTATTATATGGATAACTATCTCAACAAACTGGCCCAGTTACTATGTGGATAACTATCTCAACATACTGACCCGGTTATTATATGGATAACTATCTCAACATACTGACCCAGTTATTATATGTATAACTATCTCAACAAACTGGCCCAGTTACTATGTGGATAACTATCTCAACATACTGACCCGGTTATTATATGGATAACTATCTGTCAGAAGTCGGGGTGCCCCACCGGCTAGATGAATGTATTATTCACTGGCGAGCAACCCCAGATAGTCAGAAACTGACTAGGGACAAAATCTATATGGCTGAACTACAGATTAAGCCCTTGAATATCCAACGTACCGTTCCTAGTGGCTCGTTACAAAATTGAAATGAACTGTGCTGAATATTCGCCAAGGATGGGAAGGAGAAGGTTAGTTAGAATAGATTTTTACGTCTGAATTAAAGTGTAAAGACAACTATTCCAGTACAGGTTTTTCTCCCTGACTGCTCCCTTCCTTGGTGTGTAAGTGAACCCCCACCAATGTACACACACAACACGTATGCACAATTGGAATTAAAATATAACGACAGAACTATGAGTTACAATACTACAACATTTATTTGCTAATCATAACAATAGACATCGGATGATTGTCAATATGAGGATGATAAAATCATATAACATATTGTGATGAGAAACATTACGTAACTTTACTTGTTACTTCATCTATCTGGAACTGTGGTCCAGATCCCCACTCCAGTAGACTCAAAAAAGAACAGCTTGCCGGTATTCTAACGTCTGCCAGTCCTGGCTCTACCTAGTCATAACTCGTTCTTGAGATCTATAACATAGGTGCTCCTTGTGAGAGCTTGAAAGAAAGTCAAGAATGTGTTATATCAGTTCTACATCAGCGCAATCCTAATTAAAACATATCATAACACAAACATATACAATGACCAGTCTGGCCAAGTTTATCTTCCAGCTCTACTGTGTTCACCATCCTCCTTCTCCCTACTGTCTTTAATCTGGGACGGGCTTTTCAATTGTCTCACACGCCTGTAATGATTACATTTCTGCCGCCCCATGTCCATGTCGCTAATACAGAAATTCTGTGTCGTACAGCCGCTCCGTCCAATGTTAGTTTACCATAAAACATTAATTAAACTAGACATATTATGATACTTTAACATCATAGCATAATGCACTAGTTAGTTTATGAAATTACACATACATACATCCAACATATCCGTAAACATTATATTACTTCAAGATGGACATCTAATGCATCAGGCATTATTAATGAGTACTAATATTGTATAGCTACAAAATGAGATATACAACAAGTCTAATTGAAGTTACCACACAGACCAGCCATATTTGCTGAGCTGCCCGGTTTAATCACACTTAGTTACTGCTGTTGTAAGAATTAAATAAATAGTCAGTTGACTATATTCTGTACAACTAATGCACACACCAAAAACGAGACTAGTCTAGTTTAGAAAGAGATGGCAAGCATCTGCTACGACACCTCAAGTATATCTAGACAAGACCTGCCTTCCATAAGTTTCTACTTCTCAGAAGAGTAGCACTTACAGCACAATGATATTGAACACAGAACTCAGAAAGAACACTCAAGTAACCTATGACAATGATAGTTTTTGCAATAACCTAGATCAGATATAGACTGAAAATCACTATGTCTAAAAGACTGTTGCATAGTTACTAAGAAATCCTTCATAGACGCCAACATAAAAATCATGCATATGACTACAAACATTGAGCTGGCTGCCTACCTGTTCTGAAGTCAAACTTAATCTAACATAAAACAGGCTAGGGACCCTTATTTAAGCTGAGTCAAGCAGACAGTATTACCTCCTTGGCATTCCCATCATAAATTCTTCTTATCTCCACCGGACGGTAATTGCACTTATCACTGCAATTGGCCATCACACCTGTGGGTCTGACAATTATTAGCCCACTAAGTCTTATCAGTGATTTCACACCTTGCGCCTCTAGTCTCTACCAGATGGGGTCATCCATCGCGGTTGGGCGATTTCCTAGCTATTCTTATCAGGTGTCATGCCTGGTCGGTTTTAATTACACAGTCCATGGCCCAGTTCATTGTTGATTCAGCATGTCTGGGTCAGCAGTTTCCCAAGGTGTATACTAATTATCTAGTTGCCATTTTACTTGCCATCTGCAAGCTTACGTCATGGCTGGTTGGTTTTAATTACTATTCCGTCCCCTGAGTCTGCCCTCCCGTCTGGCTGGATTGATAAGACTGTGCAACTGATCTGGGGGTGACTGGTACTGGTGTCAAATTAACTCCCCAAATAGAAAGCCATTCCTGGTGGTTGTTTACTTGCAGGTTTTGCAAGCTTACGTCAAGACAGTATAGCCTTGGATATAGAGAAAACAGTTTTGTTCGTCTGTTCATCCTCTACATGGCCCATCAAAAGTGAACCGAAAATTGTTCTGGGAAGTTAAGGCTGCCGATTCGTGACAGAGCTTTCCCCTTTAAAAAAAAAGTTTCTGCCAGAAATCTTTTGTCAAAGCACGCCGTACATCCCAGAATAATGCCTAAGCACTCTCCGTTCTGTATCTGCCTAAAGGTTTCCAATATTCCTTGTGGCAATGGGTTGTCCTGCATCTGCATAAAGACGTTCCATTTCCATAACCCAAAGATACACTGGATAGATCCTTGTACCTGGTTTTAGGCCGGGATTCCATGCAATAGCTTGGTAAAATCCGGTAATTGTCAGGAGGTTGTAATTTATCCCTCTGGGAAAGATCACAATCAACGGGATTCTTCTACGCCTCTGGGCAGCAATTGTTTTACACCATTCACTCACGTGATTTACTCCTTGCAGCCGAGGATGTACCCGTAGTGAGGTCTTGCATAAGCTGGCCACAGCAAAGCTTGTCTCCGTGATTTTCCTCCGTCCGTTATAGATTCTCAACTGATCCATCAATAACTTCCTTTTGAAAGGAATAATGTTACACATCATGGTCCCATGATATAAATTCAACTGGCGCTTTCTTCCTTCAAAGTTGGGCGTAACAATTTTCCCTCCTCGGTGTCGCGGTTTCTTCCCCTGATAATCAGTTAACGGGCTGAGTTTCTCTGCAGTAGAGTTTCGTGTGAAAACCGTGCTAGAAATTGGAAATTTAGTGTGCCAAGTTGTCCAGCCTTGAGAAATAACATAGTTACTCCAGGGCGATAAAGTGGTGTTACCTTTGAATAAAGTATCCACAAATAGCTGATCTACTCCTATCAAATCGACCTGACTGAAGGGTAGATTGAGTCCTAAGAGTGTTGATTCCAAACCACTCTTGACTTCTGTTACTTCAGGTTCCTGTTGCTGGAATTCCCTGATAACTTCAGCTAATGAGATAATAGGCGTTTCTTCCTCCATCTTGTGCAAAGAATTTTCTTCTTTAGCAACTACAGACAATGTTGTCTGCACAATATCAGAGTCCATATTCTGGCTCATGACAATTCCCTGTGTTTCATGAGTCTCCGAACTGGTATACTCTGAGATAACAACTGGAAATGTTTCCTGGTCTGGATGTTCCTCTCTGGTCGTGCTTTCATGGGCTAAGTCCAGTTGAGGTAAATCCTGCGGTGGGCTGTCTAAGCAATCCATCACAATAGGTAAATGATTTGAACTGAGATCTAGTGTCTTGTCCTGAGCTGCAGCCTCAAAGATCACAAGGGGTTCCGGGTCTTCCTTCATCCCACTGTCAGTCAAATTTAATCCCACTTCTTCCTCGTCTGGGCTGAAGGGAATAATAAAGTCGGTTACCTTTCGATCTCCGACCTCCTTAAAAGATGTCCTCAGGTAATCTTCCTCTTGAGTTTCACCTCTCGTTGAAGTAAAATGAGATTCCTGGGAGTCTTGTACTGGCAAACCGTAGTGCAAACAGTTGTCCTCTGGGTAACTGTTACTAGGTAAATTATCTGAACTGATAATTAGTGACTCTTCCCGCGTTGCAGCAGTGAAATTCACCTGGGATTCTGTTCCTTCCTTCCTCCCTATTTCAGTCAGATGTAATTCCACTTCGTGATTCTGTGAACAGAAGGGAATGTGAGAATCGGCTAGGTCTCCGCCTGCGACCTCATTAAAGGTTGTCTTCAGTTCCTCTTTCTCTCGAGATTCATTTCTCATAGAAGTCAAGTGGTTTTCCTGAAGGTCCTGTACTGTTAAACCACCATTGCCGTGGTACAAACAGTTATCACGTTTGTGACTGTTTGAAGGGCCCTTGGCACGTTTTTTCTTCCCTCTTTTCCGTTTAGGACTGGGTCGAATGAGAACCTGTAGTTCCCGGTCCACTACCTCTGATTCTGCGGTGGGTGGCAAAGATGTCCCTTCCTTCCTGGTTGGGTGAGCATCCATATCTCCTACCTTATGTTCCGCTAGAAAGGTTAGCTTCTCTGCATTGACTACTTCCATATGCTGTTTATTAATCTCTGCTTCTTCAGTTTTGCTACGCTCTTGTGCTCCAAAGAACTCATCATTTTCTTTAAACATAATTTCTTCTTCTTGGTCCCACCATTCTAACTCAGCTATGATATACATTTCTAGTTGCTCCCCCTTTAAGCCTTTTCTTATGCCCCACCCTTTCGCGGACTCTGAGAAATCTGCGCGCGCCTTCATGTCCTCTTCGGGATTCCGGTAACGTAAGGCCATAATTGGTAATGACTATATTCAGGTAAGCTCCTATGTATATATCAAAAATCAGATCTAAGCTAGAAAGACAAGAGTTAACTACTGACAGTCTACGCTATCCAATGTGTATAGTTTAGCCTCAGCAGTGAAAGACAACTGAAAATAATATTCAAGTAGTACCTGGCGACAGCAGTGAAGTAAGTGTGAGAGATATACTACACAGTAATCAACAATAATATTTACCTAAATAAACATTAAAATGCACTGCATACATGTCAAAATGAACATGGCATATATTAGCATAAAATTGCAAATCAGTCAAGCAGTTAAATCATCAAACACATCAATGTAAATATGATTAAAGTGTTCAATTATCAATAAATGATTAATGGTAACACTAAATGATAGATGATGGTATTTTTCTCATAAGTTCTTATCTGTTATACTTTTGAAAAGTTATATATGTACTCTGAAACTTCCTCAACTAAAAGTAGCTACATTTGATGATAGTCTATTTTGATGACTGAAGATTACAAGAGTTAACTTTTAAAATCGTATGTCTAGGGTCTAGTACCGGAGTCTATTGAAAGCGAGAAGTCCGAATTCAAATACCGTACGAGAAGCCCAATCAGTAGGATTGGGTTAAAATTAAATCCCGGAGACGAGACACCAATCTGTCAGAAGTCGGGGTGCCCCACCGGCTAGATGAATGTATTATTCACTGGCGAGCAACCCCAGATAGTCAGAAACTGACTAGGGACAAAATCTATATGGCTGAACTACAGATTAAGCCCTTGAATATCCAACGTACCGTTCCTAGTGGCTCGTTACAAAATTGAAATGAACTGTGCTGAATATTCGCCAAGGATGGGAAGGAGAAGGTTAGTTAGAATAGATTTTTACGTCTGAATTAAAGTGTAAAGACAACTATTCCAGTACAGGTTTTTCTCCCTGACTGCTCCCTTCCTTGGTGTGTAAGTGAACCCCCACCAATGTACACACACAACACGTATGCACAATTGGAATTAAAATATAACGACAGAACTATGAGTTACAATACTACAACATTTATTTGCTAATCATAACAATAGACATCGGATGATTGTCAATATGAGGATGATAAAATCATATAACATATTGTGATGAGAAACATTACGTAACTTTACTTGTTACTTCATCTATCTGGAACTGTGGTCCAGATCCCCACTCTCCAGTAGACTCAAAAAAGAACAGCTTGCCGGTATTCTAACGTCTGCCAGTCCTGGCTCTACCTAGTCATAACTCGGAGATCTATAACATATGTGCTCCTTGTGAGAGCTTGAAAGAAAGTCAAGAATGTGTTATATCAGTTCTACATCAGCGCAATCCTAATTAAAACATATCATAACACAAACATATACAATGACCAGTCTGGCCAAGTTTATCTTCCAGCTCTACTGTGTTCACCATCCTCCTTCTCCCTACTGTCTTTAATCTGGGACGGGCTTTTCAATTGTCTCACACGCCTGTAATGATTACATTTCTGCCGCCCCATGTCCATGTCGCTAATACAGAAATTCTGTGTCGTACAGCCGCTCCGTCCAATGTTAGTTTACCATAAAACATTAATTAAACTAGACATATTATGATACTTTAACATCATAGCATAATGCACTAGTTAGTTTATGAAATTACACATACATACATCCAACATATCCGTAAACATTATATTACTTCAAGATGGACATCTAATGCATCAGGCATTATTAATGAGTACTAATATTGTATAGCTACAAAATGAGATATACAACAAGTCTAATTGAAGTTACCACACAGACCAGCCATATTTGCTGAGCTGCCCGGTTTAATCACACTTAGTTACTGCTGTTGTAAGAATTAAATAAATAGTCAGTTGACTATATTCTGTACAACAAATGCACACACCAAAAACGAGACTAGTCTAGTTTAGAAAGAGATGGCAAGCATCTGCTACGACACCTCAAGTATATCTAGACAAGACCTGCCTTCCATAAGTTTCTACTTCTCAGAAGAGTAGCACTTACAGCACAATGATATTAAACACAGAACTCAGAAAGAACACTCAAGTAACCTATGACAATGATAGTTTTTGCAATAACCTAGATCAGATATAGACTGAAAATCACTATGTCTAAAAGACTGTTGCATAGTTACTAAGAAATCCTTCATAGACGCCAACATAAAAATCATGCATATGACTACAAACATTGAGCTGGCTGCCTACCTGTTCTGAAGTCAAACTTAATCTAACATAAAACAGGCTAGGGACCCTTATTTAAGCTGAGTCAAGCAGACAGTATTACCTCCTTGGCATTCCCATCATAAATTCTTCTTATCTCCACCGGACGGTAATTGCACTTATCACTGCAATTGGCCATCACACCTGTGGGTCTGACAATTATTAGCCCACTAAGTCTTATCAGTGATTTCACACCTTGCGCCTCTAGTCTCTACCAGATGGGGTCATCCATCGCGGTTGGGCGATTTCCTAGCTATTCTTATCAGGTGTCATGCCTGGTCGGTTTTAATTACACAGTCCATGGCCCAGTTCATTGTTGATTCAGCATGTCTGGGTCAGCAGTTTCCCAAGGTGTATACTAATTATCTAGTTGCCATTTTACTTGCCATCTGCAAGCTTACGTCATGGCTGGTTGGTTTTAATTACTATTCCGTCCCCTGAGTCTGCCCTCCCGTCTGGCTGGATTGATAAGACTGTGCAACTGATCTGGGGGTGACTGGTACTGGTGTCAAATTAACTCCCCAAATAGAAAGCCATTCCTGGTGGTTGTTTACTTGCAGGTTTTGCAAGCTTACGTCAAGACAGTATAGCCTTGGATATAGAGAAAACAGTTTTGTTCGTCTGTGCATCCTCTACATGGCCCATCAAAAGTGAACCGAAAATTGTTCTGGGAAGTTAAGGCTGCCGATTCGTGACACTATCTCAACATACTGACCCAGTTATTATATGGATAACTATCTCAACATACTGACCCAGTTATTATATGGATAACTATCTCAACAAACTGGCCCAGTTACTATGTGGATAACTATCTCAACATACTGACCCGGTTATTATATGGATAACTATCTCAACATACTGACCCAGTTATTATATGGATAACTATCTCAACATACTGACCCAGTTATTATATGTATAACTATCTCAACAAACTGGCCCAGTTACTATGTGGATAACTATCTCAACATACTGACCCAGTTATTATATGTATAACTATCTCAACATACTGACCCAGTTATTATATGTATAACTATCTCAACATACTGACCCAGTTATTATATGGATAACTATCTCAACATACTGACCCGGTTATTATATGTATAACTATCTCAACATACTGACCCAGTTATTATATGGATAACTATCTCAACATACTGACCCAGTTATTATATGGATAACTATCTCAACAAACTGGCCCAGTTACTATGTGGATAACTATCTCAACATACTGACCCGGTTATTATATGGATAACTATCTCAACATACTGACCCAGTTATTATATGTATAACTATCTCAACAAACTGGCCCAGTTACTATGTGGATAACTATCTCAACATACTGACCCGGTTATTATATGGATAACTATCTCAACATACTGACCCGGTCATTATGTGGATAACTATCTCAACATACTGACCCAGTCATTATGTGGATAACTATCTCAACATACTGACCCAGTCATTATGTGGATAACTATCTCAACATACTGGCCCGGTCATTATGTGGATAACAACCTCAACATACTGGCCCAGTCATTATGTGGATAACTATCTCAACATACTGACCCAGTCATTATGTGGATAACTATCTCAACATACTGGCCCGGTCATTATGTGGATAACTATCTCAACATACTGGCCCGGTTATTATATAGATAACTACCTCAACAAGCTGTTGAGTCCTTTGGTAGTTATTAGGTAGGATATCTATGTCAACAACTCTGGTAGGATATCTATGTCAACAACTCTGGTAGAATATCTATGTCAACAACTCCACCAGTAGGATATCTATGTCAACAACTCCACCAGTAGGATATCTATGTCAACAACTCCACCAGTAGGATATCTATGTCAACAACTCCACCAGTAGGATATCTATGTCAACAACTCTGGTAGGATATCTATGTCAACAACTCTGGTAGGATATCTATGTCAACAACTCTGGTAGGATATCTATGTCAACAACTCTGGTAGGATATCTATGTCAACAACTCTGGTAGGATATCTATGTCAACAACTCTGGTAGGATATCTATGTCAACAACTCTGGTAGGATATCTATGTCAACAACTCTGGTAGGATATCTATGTCAACAACTCTGGTAGGATATCTATGTCAACAACTCTGGTAGGATATCTATGTCAACAACTCTGGTAGGATATCTATGTCAACAACTCTGGTAGGATATCTATGTCAACAACTCTGGTAGGATATCTATGTCAACAACTCCACCAGTAGGATATCTATGTCAACAACTCCACCAGTAGGATATCTATGTCAATAACTCCACCAGTAGGATATCTATGTCAATAACTCCACCAGTAGGATATCTATGTCAATAACTCCACCAGTAGGATATCTATGTCAATAACTCCAGTAGGATATCTATGTCAACAACTCCACCAGTAGGATATCTATGTCAACAACTCCACCAGTAGGATATCTATGTCAACAACTCCACCAGTAGGATATCTATGTCAACAACTCCACCAGTAGGATATCTATGTCAACAACTCCACCAGTAGGATATCTATGTCAACAACTCCACCAGTAGGATATCTATGTCAATAACTCCACCAGTAGGATATCTATGTCAACAACTCCAGTAGGATATCTATGTCAACAACTCCGGTAGGATAACTATGTCAACAACTCCACCAGTAGGATATCTATGTCAACAACTCCACCAGTAGGATATCTATGTCAATAACTCCACCAGTAGGATATCTATGTCAACAACTCCAATAGGATATCTATGTCAACAACTCCAGTAGGATATCTATGTCAACAACTCCAGTAGGATATCTATGTCAACAACTCCGGTAGGATAACTATGTCAACAACTCCAGTAGGATATCTATGTCAACAACTCCACCAGTAGGATATCTATGTCAACAACTCCACCAGTAGGATATCTATGTCAACAACTCCACCAGTAGGATATCTATGTCAACAACTCCACCAGTAGGATATCTATGTCAACAACTCCACCAGTAGGATATCTATGTCAACAACTCCACCAGTAGGATATCTATGTCAATAACTCCACCAGTAGGATATCTATGTCAACAACTCCAGTAGGATATCTATGTCAACAACTCCGGTAGGATAACTATGTCAACAACTCCAGTAGGATATCTATATCAACAACTCCGGTAGGATATCTATGTCAACAACTCCAGTAGGATATCTATATCAACAACTCCGGTAGGATATCTATGTCAACAACTCCACCAGTAGGATATCTATGTCAACAACTCCACCAGTAGGATATCTATGTCAACAACTCCACCAGTAGGATATCTATGTCAACAACTCCACCAGTAGGATATCTATGTCAACAACTCCACCAGTAGGATATCTATGTCAACAACTCCACCAGTAGGATATCTATGTCAATAACTCCACCAGTAGGATATCTATGTCAATAACTCCACCAGTAGGATATCTATGTCAACAACTCCAGTAGGATATCTATGTCAACAACTCCGGTAGGATAACTATGTCAACAACTCCAGTAGGATATCTATATCAACAACTCCGGTAGGATATCTATGTCAACAACTCCGGTAGGATATCTATGTCAACAACTCCGGTAGGATATCTATGTCAACAACTCCAGTAGGATATCTATGTCAACAGGGCTGACAAGATACAGACCAATTGTGAGAAAATCGTGGAGTAGGAAGACATGGTACAGAACCATTGTGAGAATATCGTGGACCAGTAGGAAGACATGATACAGAACCATTGTGAGAATATCATGGACCAGTAGGAAGACATGATACAGAACCATTGTGAGAATATCGTGGACCAGTAGGAAGACATGGTACAGAACCGTTGTGAGAATATCGTGGACCAGTAGGAAGACATGGTACAGAACCATTGTGAGAATATCGTGGACCAGTAGGAAGACATGGTACAGAACCATTGTGAGAATATCATGGACCAGTAGGAAGACATGGTACAGAACCATTGTGAGAATATCGTGGACCAGTAGGAAGACATGGTACAGAACCGTTGTGAGAATGTGGACCAGTAGGAAGACATGGTACAGAACCGTTGTGAGAATATCGTGGACCAGTAGGAAGACATGGTACAGAACCATTGTGAGAATATCGTGGACCAGTAGGAAGACATGGTACAGAACCATTGTGAGAATATCGTGGACCAGTAGGAAGACATGGTACAGAACCGTTGTGAGAATATCGTGGACCAGTAGGAAGACATGGTACAGAACCATTGTGAGAATATCGTGGACCAGTAGGAAGACATGGTACAGAACCATTGTGAGAATATCGTGGACCAGTAGGAAGACATGGTACAGAACCATTGTGAGAATATTGTGGACCAGTAGGAAGACATGGTACAGAACCATTGTGAGAATATCGTGGACCAGTAGGAAGACATGGTACAGAACCATTGTGAGAATATCGTGGACCAGTAGGAAGACATGGTACAAAATCATTGTGAGAATATCGTGGACCAGTAGGAAGACATGATACAAAACCATTGTGAGAATATCGTGGACCAGTAGGAAGACATGGTACAGAACCATTGTGAGAATATCGTGGACCAGTAGGAAGACATGGTACAGAACCATTGTGAGAATGTGGACCAGTAGGAAGACATGATACAAAACCATTGTGAGAATATCCTGGACAAGTAGGAATGACAACACAGTCCACGTGGACGACAGCTGGTTGATCAACCACATCAGGTCTCCGAGCTGAGACAATTTGACCATATTACACGTCTCGGATAGTCAGGAAAGAGTGGTGATGGAAAGCGTGGTTCCTGCAGGAGGGAAAATGACATCAAAAGACACACTGGGCATGACAATACGGGAAGCATGACAATACGGGAAGTATGACAATACGGGAGGCATGACAATACGGGAGGCATGACAATACGGGAGGCATGACAATACGGGAGGCATGACAATACGGGAGGCATGACAATACGGGAGGCATGACAATACGGGAGGCAGGAGAAGTGGGAGGCAGGAGAAGTGAGACGCAGGAGATGTGGGCGGCAGGAGATGTGGGCGGCAGGAGATGTGGGCGGCAGGAGATGTGGGCGGCAGGAGATGTGGGCGGCAGGAGAAATGGGCGGCAGAAGAAATAGAAGGCAGGCGACATGGGCGGCAGGAGAAATAGGAGACAGGAGATCTAGGAGCCAGGAGAGGTGGGAGGCAGAAGATTTAGGAGGCAGGAGAGGTGGGAGGCAAGAGATTTAAGAGGCAGGAGAGGAGGGAGGCATGGGATTTGGGAGGCAGATTTATAGGCAGGAGATTTGGGAGGCAGGAGATTTATAGGAAAGAGATTGAGGAGGTAGGAGATTTATAGGAAGGAGATTTGGGAGGCAGGAGAAGTGGGAGGCAGGAGAAGTGGGAGGCAGATCTAGAAGGCAAGGAGATTTGGGAGGTAGAAGAAGTGGGAGGCAGGAGATTTGGAAGGCAAGGAGATTTTGGAGGTAGGAGAAGTGGGAGGCAGGAGAAGTGAGAGGCAGATTTGGGATGCAGGAGACGTTGTAGGCAGATTTGGGAGGCAAGGAGATTTGGGAGGCAAGGAGATTTGGGAGGCAAGGAGATTTGGGAGGCAAGGAGATATAGGAGGCAGGAGAAGTGGGAGGCAGATTTTGGAAGCAGGAGAAGTGAGAGGCAGATTTGGGAGGCAGGAGATTTGGAAGGCAGGAGATTTGGAAGGCAGGGGAAGTGGGAGGCAGGAGATTTGGGAGAAAGAAGATTTGGAAGGCAACGAAAGTGGGTGGTAGAAGATTTGGGAGGCATGAGAAGTGAGAGGTAGGAGATTTGGGAGGCATGAGAAGTGAGAGGTAGGAGATTTGGGAGGCATGAGAAGTGAGAGGTAGGAGATTTGGGAGGCATGAGAAGTGAGAGGTAGGAGATTTGGGAGGCAATGAGATTTGGGAGGCAGGAGATTTGGGAGGCAGGAGATTTGGAAGGCAAGGAGATTGGGAGGCAAGGAGATTGGGAGGCAAGGAGATTGGGAGGCAGAAATAATGGGAGACAGGAGATTTGGGAGGCAGGAGATTTGTAGGAAAGAGATTGAGGAGGTAGGAGATTTATAGGAAGGAGATTTGGGAGGCAGGAGAAGTGGGAGACAGGAGAAGTGGGAGGCAGGAGATCTGGAAGGCAAGCGAAACACGTTTAGGTGATGAGATGATGATGGATGTGTACAGCCAACAGTGCACACAATGTATTCTAACAGAACTGGATGGCAATGTAATACAATTTAACACCATTCTAACAGAACTGGATGGCAATGTAATACAATTTAACACCATTCTAACAGAACTGGATGGCAATGTAATACAATTTAACACCATTCTAACATAACTGGATGGCAATGTAATACAATTTAACACGAATCTAACAGAACTGGATGACAATGTAATACAATTTAACACCATTCTAACAGAACTGGATGATAATGTAATACAATTTAACACCATTCTAACAGAACTGGATGATAATGTAATACAATTTAACACCATTCTAACAGAACTGGATGATAATGTAATACAATTTAACACCATTCTAACAGAACTGGATGATAATGTAATACAATTTAACACCTGTCTAATAGAACTGGATGGCACTGTAATACAATTTAACACCTGTCTAATAGAATTAAATGAGAATATAATACATGTTAACACCGTTCGAACATAATTAGATGACAATATAATAATACAACACCTGTCTAATAGAAACTATCTGGGAGTTGTTGTTGTCAATAAGAAAGAAATAATTGTAACATGACAGATGCACGTGATAAAACATGCAGCAGGCAATTAGAAGATAGTACACACAGAAACAGACAGCCGTGACGACGGCTGCTAGCGGTCACGGATCCGCCTGTACGGTCTGTAGGAACATTTCAAGACAACTACGTCCACAAGTGAACAGCGGCAAAGACTCGCTTTACAGCGCGACGTGCCCTGACAACAGGGCTTCGGGACTAAATGTGTAGACATGTTTGTTGACAAACCTGGTCAGCAACAGCTTGGGGCGACGCCCTCCCCACCCCCACCAATATGCTCCTATTGGGGTGGTTTATCAGTGTTTGGTTTCACACACACACACACACACACACACGCGCGCGCGCACGGACGCACCTGTTTATAGGACAACCGATGTACTTACAGACCGCGGAAAACATCGAGGCACGGAGGGGCGCTGCAGGGGAGGCTCAACGATTGGAGATAACATAGTTAGACACACCTACCCAGGTTTGAAGCACCAACAACGGACCGGGGGAAGGGGGAAATAAGACTGCGGGCTGATACCCAATCGTGAAAATGTGTACATAGTAGGGTATCTGATAAACGGGCAGTCAGTAGGGCACACTAGGGGACCAGAGATTCTGGCTCCAGCTGGCGGACACCATCGTCTGCCTGCTTCATTGATGGTAAAGCTGCATGTATATTGGATTGTGTGAGTGTGAAAGGCGGGGGGGGGGGGGAAGCAGAGGAAGAATAACAATAATAAGAACATGAAAAACAACAACACTTCAAAGAGTTCGGCTCATGCCTAGAAATAAGAATGTGTTTGTTTACACAGTATTGGCGCCAAAAGGGCAGACTACTCCATGTTGTCATCCGCCTGCGATGATGCCCTTACAGCGCTACTGGTTACGCCTAGCACTGGTCACTGCAGATGGAGCCGATATCTGCAAATGCCGTCACACAGGACTGTCTAGTGTCGTCATACAGGACTGTCTAGTGCCGTCATACAGGACTGTCTAGTGCCGTCATACAGGACTGTCTAGTGCCGTCATACAGGACTGTCTAGTGCCGTCATACAGGACTGTCTAGTGCCGTCATACAGGACTGTCTAGTGCCGTCATACAGGACTGTCTAGTGCCGTCATACAGGACTGTCTAGTGCCATCATACAGGACTGTCTAGTGCCGTCATACAGGACTGTCTAGTGCCGTCATACAGGACTGTCTAGTGCCATCATACAGGACTGTCTAGTGCCGTCACACAGGACTGTCTAGTGCCGTCATACAGGACTGTCTAGTGCTGTCATACAGGACTGTCTAGCGCCGTCATACATACCTAACTCACGGGTGGCAGTTGTTGTATACATATAATCATTAACGGACGATCTGACATGTGTCCGTCCATCCGGTACATATAGTTAATATCGGGCGACTGACATGTGTCCGTCCATCCGGTACATATAGTTAATATCGGGCGACTGACATGTGTCCGTCCATCCGGTACATATAGTTAACATCGGGCGACTGACATGTGTCCGTCTATCGGTACATATAATTAATATCGGGCGACTGACATGTGTCCGTCCATCCGGTACATATAGTTACTAACGGGCGACTGACATGTGTCCGTCCATCCGGTACATATAGTTACTAACGGGCGACTGACATGTGTCCGTCCATCCGGTACATATAGTTACTAACGGGCGACTGACATGTGTCCGTCTATCGTTACATATAGTTACTAACGGGCGACTGACATGTGTCCGTCTATCGGTACATATAGTTCCTAACGGGCGACTGACATGTGTCCGTCTATCGGTACATATAGTTACAAACGGACGACCTGACGTGTGTCCGCCCATCCGGTACATATAGTTACTAATGGGCGACCAGACATGTGTCCGTCCATCCGGTACATATAGTTACTAATGGGCGACCAGACATGTGTCCGTCTATCGGTACATATAGTCCACTAACGGACAACCCAACTGTTGAGCTGACTGTTGTGTGAGTCTACAACGGGACAAGCTGGAGGTCAACCCGTGCAACAATCAGATAGGACACGCCAGTGACACCAGGTCACGTGACTAGCCTGCCTACCACACACACGCCATGAGCAATAATCACCTGACAGCCACGCTAGGACTCAATATCTCACCCCTCCGCTTTTTCACATATACACACACCAACACGCATACACACCCACACACATACATACCCACACACACACAGACATACACACACCCACAACCACACACACACACCCATCCCCACAACCACACACACATACCAACACACCCACCCACCCACACAGACACAAAAACCCACACACACACACACATACACACCCACACACATACACACCCACATACACTGAACAGCGGCTCGGCTCCACAACCAACAACAGCGGTGACCGTTCACAGGTAAGACGGAGCTGGCCATAGCCAGCCACATGTTAGAGAGCATGAACAACCTACAGCATCAACAGCCTACAGCATCAACAACCTACACTATCAGCAACCTACACTATCAGCAACCTACAACAACAACCTACAGCCAGCCACATGTTGGACAGCATCAACAACTTACAGCATCACAGATTGGCTACAGCCAGCCACTTGTTAAGACAGCATGAACAACCTGCAGCATCACAGATGCCAGCCACTGCCAGCCACTGGTCGATACAAATGTGGGACTAACACATTCAGCCCAATGGGCCACCAGACGTGTGGCAGATCCTGGACTGACGGGACAGGCCAATGGGCCACCAGACGTGTGGCAGGTCCTGGACTGACGGGACAGGCCAATGGGCCACCAGACGTTGACAGATCCTGGACTGACGGGACAGGCCAATGGACCACCAGACGTGTGGCAGGTCCTGGACTGACGGGACAAGCCAATGGGCCACCAGACGTGTGGCAGGTCCTGGACTGACGGGATAAGCCAATGGGCCACCAGACGTGTGGCAGGTCCTGGATTGACGGGACAGGCCAATGGGCCACCAGACGTGTGGCAGGTGATGACAGCACAAGGCCAGCATAGGCAATATGCGTGGACTATAGATTTCTTCCTGACAGATGCCAGTTGTGGACCATGTGGTTGTCCCATGCAGAAAACCGGGGCTTGTGGAGTGACATGCTACAGTGTCCTGGGACAGGGACAATGTAGAGGGGTTGAATGTGATACATGCTGATCAATAACGGGTCGGCCGTTGGGCCTGGACAGGAACAGTGTACAGGGAGAGAATCTAATACGTGCTGGACAATAACGGGCCTGGACTGTTGAGGAAGTGGATAAAACACGTGCTAGACAACATGCCAGTTGTTAAAGACACCGTGCAGAAATCACACACATAACACACGTGTGTGTGGGGGGGGGGAAGGGGGAGGAAGATAGAACAAATCACTTCCTGAATATTGAGGCGGTGAATGCAGACATCTGGTCGCTGTGAGCGTTCACATACGAGCCATGACTCAGAGTGCAAAGTTCACAGAATGCCGGTGCATGCATGTCTTCGTTTCTGGGCACGTTCAGAAAATAACTCACACACGGCTCAGGCGAGCAGCAGGCGTCACAACTGACGTTCTGACTTCACGCAGACTACACAGAAGCTCACATCACAATGACTTACTTTTGCCGGAGTGTTTTCGTGAAAGACTCATCCTGGTACTACAGCTAGCATTCTCTGGGCCAGACAACCCTTTTCATGTACAGACTACTCGTATCATATATAAGCCACCGGTCTGACGTAGAGACTACCCGTCTGATGTAGAGACTACCCGGATAAATTAACCTAATCGTTGCTGGTGTTATTCCTCAGGTTTGATGATACTAACACAGTTCAAACATGAAGCACACACAGAAGTAGTAGACACCCGCGCACAACACAGCAGTTCTGTGCCAGCCGTTGACCTGACACTCAGCTGGTAGGTCGGAGAGCTGTCTTAGATGTGGTATCACGGCTCTAGCCCACCTCGCCCTGTTCCAGTATAGAAGTTTATTGATCGGGCCTGGTCGAGTGTGTGAGACGCGCTGCCCCGCCCGCCCTAGTTGTGCCTGCAACAGTTGGCTAGAGCTCTACAGGCGCCCGGAGCTGCCCACCAAGTACACCCCCACTAATTCAACTTCTAGGTTCTCTTATCAGATCTTGTGAAAGTTCCAGAACGAAAATTAGGCCCTGGTTTCTCCAGGTCCCCGTGGCCACTGTCCTGTGGTCACACCCCACACTGTATATTAGCGACTGGCAATTGCTACTCGAATCTGACCGGTGGATATAGTAGTCACACAACTTCACCAGTGCTGCTTCAAGTGAGTGTTTGTTTCCGTTTGTGCCTTTGTCTTCCTTTATTTCGTGAGTTTTTCTGAAGCTGTTCATTATCTCACGTTGTTCTCCCTGCTAGACAGACGGCAGGCTAACCACTGTCAATGTACGCCCTCATCACAGGCTCGTCATGAAGCTGCCCTCATCACAGGCTCGTCATGAAGCTGCCCTCATCACAGGCTCGTCATGGCGCTATCTTCTGTGTCGTGTCAATGAGATCGTTGCCAGTACCCAGCTGTTCAGTCCTCCACCTCTCCCCATCGGCATACAACTTTCTGTTTTTTTTTCTCTGGTTGACCTCCATACAGAGCACCCCCCCCCCCCCCCCCCACTGTGACATGAACACCCCCCCCCCCCCACAATTGTGATATGAACACCCCACCCACAACTGTGACATGAACACGCCACCCACAACTGTGACATGAACACCCCACCCACAACTGTGACATGAACACCTCAACCACAACTGTGACATGAACACCCCACCCACAACTGTGACATGAACACCTCAACCACAACTGTGACATCAACACCCCCCCCCCCCCACACAACTGTGACATGAACACCTCAACCACAACTGTGACATGAACACGCCACCCACAACTGTGACATGAACATGCCACCCACAATTGTGACATGAACACCCCACCCACAACTGTGACATGAACACCCCACCCACAACTGTGACATGAACACCCCACCCACAACTGTGACATCAACACCCCACCCACAACTGTGACATGAACACCCCACCCACAACTGTGACATGAACACGCCACCCACAATTGTGACATGAACACGCCACCCACAACTGTGACATCAACACCCCACCCACAACTGTGACATCAACACCCCACCAACAACTGTGGCATCAACCCCCCCCCCCCCCACAACTGTGACATCAACACCCAACCCACAACTGTGACATGAACACCCCACCCACAACTGTGACATGAACACCCCACCCACAACTGTGACATTAACACCCCACCCACAACTGTGACATGAACACCCCATCCACAACTGTGACATGAACACCTCAACCACAACTGTGACATGAACACCCCACCCACAACTGTGACATGAACACCTCAACCACAACTGTGACATGAACACCTCACCCACAACTGTGACATGAACACCTCAACCACAACTGTTGACATCAACACCCCACCCACAAATGTGACATGAACAACGCCCCCCCCCAACAACTGTGTCATCAACACCCCACCCACAACTGTGTCATCAACACCCCACCCACAACTGTGACACCAACACCCCACCCACAACTGTGACATCAACACCCCCCCCCCCCCCCACAACTGTAACATGAACACCTCAACCACAACTGTGACATGAACACGCCACCCACAACTGTGACATGAACACGCCACCCACAATTGTGACATGAACACCCCACCCACAACTGTGACATGAACACCCCACCCACAACTGTGACATGAACACCCCACCCACAACTGTGACATGAACACCCCAACCACAACTGTGACATGAACACCCCACCCACAACTGTGGCATGAACACCCCACCCACAACTGTGACATCAACACCCTCCCCCCCACAACTGTGACATCAACACCCCCCCCCCCCCACACAACTGTGACATCAACACCCCACCCACAACTGTGACATGAACACCCCACCCACAACTGTGACATGAACACCCCACCCACAACTGTGACATGAACACCCCACCCACAACTGTGACATGAACACCCCACCCACAACTGTGACATGAACACCCCACCCACAACTGTGACATGAACACCTCAACCACAACTGTGACATGAACACCCCACCCACAACTGTGACATGAACACCTCAACCACAACTGTGACATGAACACCTCACCCACAACTGTGACATGAACACCTCAACCACAACTGTGACATCAACACCCCACCCACAACTGTGACATGAACAACCCCCCCCCCCCCCCCCCCCCAACAACTGTGTCATCAACACCCCACCCACAACTGTGTCATCAACACCCCACCCACAACTGTGACATGAACACCCCACCCACAACTGTGACATCAACACCCCGCCCACAACTGTGACATCAACACCCCACCCACAACTGTGACATCAACACCCCACCCACAACTGTGACATGAACAACCCCCCCCCCCCCCCCCCAACAACTGTGTCATCAGCACCCCCACTCCACAACTGTGACACGAGCACCTCCCCACACAACTGTGACATGAACACCCCCCCCCCACAACTGTGACATGAATACCCCCCCCCCCCCACAACTGTGACATCAACACCCCCCCCCCCCCCTTTTTTTTTTACTGTGACAGTTCCAAGGTTGTATTAATTTCTGCCAGGTGTTCGAACAATGCTGCACGCTCCCCCCTCCCTCACCTCCTCCAGTGTTAGAACTCAACTCTACACCTTCGGGCCTCCCCCCCCCCCCCCCCCCCCCACATGGCCGGCTGGCATGTTCCAGTGTCACCTGTCTTTTTGATCACACAACAGACCAACACACTGGGGTACAGAAACAATCACAGTTACACAGGACGGTAGGTGACAGGACCAGGCAGTACATCACAGGACCATAGTATATAGGACAATGTCTTATACAACAATAGATCAGAGGACAATGTGTTACAGGACAGTAGATAACAGGACAATGTTACTGGACAGTAAAGACCGGGGCGATAGGTTACAGGATAGTAGATAACATGACAATAGGTTACAGGACAGTAGAGACGAGGACAATAGGTTATAGGACAGATAACATGGCAATAGTTGACAGGACAGTAGAGACGAGGACAATAGGTTATAGGACAGATAACATGACAATAACTGACAGGACAGTAGAGACGAGGACAATATGTTATAGGACAGATAACATGGCAATAACTGACAGGACAGTAGAGACGAGGACAATAGGTTATAGGACAGATAACATGGCAATAGTTGACAGGACAGTAGAGACGAGGACAATAGGCTATAGGACAGATAACATGGCAATAGGTTACAGGACAGTAGAGACGAGAACAATAGGTTATAGGACAGTAGAGATGAGGACAATAGGTTATAGGACAGTAGAGACGAGGTCAATAGGCTATAGGACAGATAACATGACAATAGGTTATAGGACAGTAGAGACGAGGACAATAGGTTATAGGACAGTAGAGACGAGGACAATAGGCTATAGGACAGATAACATGACAATAGGTTATAGGACAGTAGAAACGAGGACAATAGGTTATAGGACAGTAGAGACGAGGACAATAGGTTATAGGACAGTAGAGACGAGGATAATAGGTTATATGACAGATAACATGACAATAGGTTATAGGACAGATAACATTGCAATAGGTTATAGGACAGTAGAGACGAGGACAATAGGTTATAGGACAGTAGAGACGAGGACAATAGGCTATAGGACAGATAACATGGCAAAAGGTTATAGGACAGTAGAGACGAGGACAATAGGTTATAGGACAGTAGAGATGAGGACAATAGGCTATAGGACAGTAGAGACGAGGTCAATAGGCTATAGGACAGATAACATGACAATAGTTGACAGGACAGTAGAGACGAGGACAATAGGTTATAGGACAGATAACATGACATTAGGTTATAGGACAGATAACATGACATTAGGTTATAGGACAGATAACATGATATTAGGCTATAGGACAGATAACATGGCAATAGGTTATAGGACATATAACATGGCAATAGGTTACAGGACAGCAGATAACATGTGGATCAGTAGATAACCGGTCTCCGTGGCTAAAGGCTTGCGAACGGTTGACTAGCTACGGAACTAACAGGAACACGCTTACTAGTAAGAGAACCAATGAGAAGACACGTGCTACCAAGAGAACTAATGAGAACACACTAGTAACAGAACTAACGAGAAAGCACTAGTAACAGAACTAATGAAGGAATGAAAGAACGAACACACTGTATTTTCACAGGGTCACAAATTGGGCACATAGGCCCGTCTTACATTCGGCCCTTCCAATCACTCATCATTCGTTCATCAATTGTGCATTGTGCATGTTACATTCACATAAGAAACAAACATGGTCAAATGGATTTTGTAAATATAAACAATGCAGTATGAACACACTCAATAACATACAAATACACACTCCCTCGCGTACACTGCATGCATGCACACATACACACACAAACATATGCACACACGAACACACACACACACTTAAACACACATACGCACACAAACATATGCACACACGAACGAACACACACATACACACACTTAAACACACATATACATACACGCACGCACACATAAACACACCCATCACACATATGTACACATACATAAACACACATACTCACACATGCACACACACACACATGTACACACATGCACATGAGAACATAATAGTAATAGAACTAACGAGAACACACTAGTAAGAGAACTAACGAGAACACACTTACTACAAAAAGAACTAACGAGAACATATTTACTACTAAGGGAACTAACGAGAACACACTACTAAGAGAACTAACGAGAACACACTACTAAGAGAACTAACGAGAACACACTACTAAAAGAACTATTGAGAACACACTACTAAAAGAACTATTGAGAGCACACTAATAAAAGAACGAGAATACACTTACCACTAAGAGAACTAACGAGAACACACCACTAAGAGAACTAACGAGAACACACTTACCACTAAGAGAACTAACGAGATCACACTTACCGCTAAGAGAACTAACGAGAACACACCACTAAGAGAACTAACGAGAACACACTTACCGCTAAGAGAACTAACGAGAACACACCACTAAGAGAACTAACGAGAACACACTTACCGCTAAGAGAACTAACGAGATCACACTTACTACTAAGAGAACTAACGAGAACACACTTACCGCTAAGAGAACTAACGAGATCACACTTACCACTAAGAGAACTAACGAGAACACACTTACCGCTAAGAGAACTAACGAGATCACACTTACTACTAATAGAACTGGCGAGAATACAATGACTACTTAGATAACTAACCCTAACGCGACTAGCAGTAAGTAAACTAATGACAAGACACTTACCAGTAACAGAACTAATGGAACAAACTTGCTGGAAAGAACACCAAGAACAACACGCTGGATGTAAGAAAACTGTAGCAAAAACAAAGTTGATGGAAGCCACAAAGCGTCTGTCTATATTTACTTTCCCGCGTGCTCCAGGAACACCGGCCCGGCCCCGTCCCGTACAGCACAGACAGGCAACATGCTCACAAACTTTACACTTCCTTGTTCTGCCCGTTCCTGGTCTCGGGCAATACGATTGAACACATTCTACAGCTGGGGAGGGGCACGGCTGGGCGGATGCCCCCCTGCTTTACCAGCAGCCTAGAATCTGCACTTGCTGTCTCAACCTGTACAGTGTGCAGGGGCTGGGGATGCATGTCGGCATGGAGGGCGATTGGCGTGAAATACGTGCAGGAATACTCTCTGCTGGGGGAGGTGTTCTGCTCACTGTTGAGTCTACCGGCTGCACATGTCATGTGATGGGTGTGTGCGGGGGTGCGCGCGCGCCTGTCATTATGCGCAATGATTGCCAGTTTTCGGTACATGCGGTAAGCGGTCTGCACTCATTGAATGCATTTGGTCTGTCGTCTCACGTGCGGACGTTATATTTGATGTGATAACCGACTACAGAAGGGGGCCCACAAAGCCAGGGCTTATGACAGAGTCGGCGTGTTACTGTCATGTTTTACATCCGCGGGGCTGGCTGACTGAGGCACAGATTGGCTATACAGTGTCATGTTCAAGTGTGTCCTGACGTTCAGTTTGTGGTGAACATGTTGTGCGACACAGAACCGTCCCATACCTAGCCGTGTATGTAGATGTGTCACCGTGCAGGAGATGTGACAGCAACCCATACCTAGCCGTGTTTGTAGATGTGTCACAGTGCAGGAGATGTGACAGCAAGCACAACTGGTCTCACAGCAAAGGTAAGAATCTAGACCTTTCATCAACCGCTAGAGGCTGTGTGTAGGCTTGTACATTTGTGGATGTTTTCTGACTTTCCTGCTGCTGAATTCCGCCAATTGTTTAGTGGTGTAGAGGGCGGGTCGTCGTTTGATGGGTACAATCCTCGAGACCCCGATCCCGTTTGTGAGATGCTGATCACGTGCTTTAGTTGCTCTATTGTGCACGGAGCTAGGGAGCACCGGAGAAGCCAGAAGAGCATCCGAGGAACACGAATGCACGTGTGTGTATCACCTGAGACATGTGACTGGGGAACACGAATGCACGTATGTGTATCACCTGAGACATGTGACTGGGGAACACGAATGCACGTGTCTGTATCACCTGAGACATGTGACTGGGGAACACGAATGCACGTATGTGTATCACCTGAGACATGTGACTGGGGAACACGAATGCACGTATGTGTATCACCTGAGACATGTGACTGGGGAACACGAATGCACGTATGTGTATCACCTGAGACATGTGACTGGAGAGCTACATGCTACAGTCAGTACAGTCTACCGCTGCAGGTTACAACTTGTATAACTGTCGCCGTTTATCCCTCCATGTTTGCTTTGGTATATACCGTCTCAGATATGAGGGTAACAAGGCCATGCATTTCACATTCTTCAAGTTTTCTAAACAAATATCCCTGCTTTCTTTCCCCTTGTAATGATGCCAAATATGGGTACTGTCAGACAGAGAAAGACACGAGCTAAATATGAACTTTACTGTAGAGATAAAATATGGGCACTGACAGGCAGAGAAAGACACGAGCTAAATATGAACTTTACTGTAGAGATAATATATGGGCACTGACAGGCAGAGAAAGACACGAGCTAAATATGAACTTTACTGTAGAGATAAAATATGGGCACTGACAGGCAGAGAAAGACACGAGCTAAATATGAACTTTACTGTAGAGATAAAATATGGGCACTGACAGGCAGAGAAAGACACGAGCTAAATATGAACTTTACTGTAGAGATAAAATATGGGCACTGACAGGCACCACCATCATCGACACACTTATTGTCACAGACAGAAAGGGTTAATGCAGAATGAGTTAGCAGAGGAGTAATCACACAACAGGATGGACACAAACAGCAAGGGTGAACTTTGGGAAAAATGTTGACCTGATGGTTTGTAGATGTTGAGAAGATAGCTGGCAGTCACACAGGATTGAAGATCTGGTCACACAATTAACGAGTAGACTCACACATGTATATTGAGACACGGGCAGTTGATGACAGTCCACTCACACATGTATATTGAGACACGGGCAGTTGATGACACAGTGGACTCACACATGTATATTGAGACACCGGCAGTTGATGACACAGTGGACTCACACATGTATACTAAGACACGGGCAGTTGATGACACAGTGGACTCACACATGTATATTGAGACACCGGCAGTTGATGACACAGTGGACTCACACATGTATATTGAGACACCGGCAGTTGATGACACAGTGGACTCACACATGTATATTGAGACACCGGCAGTTGATGACACAGTGGACTCACACATGTATATTGAGACACCGGCAGTTGATGACACAGTGGACTCACACATGTATATTGAGACACCGGCAGTTGATGACACAGTGGACTCACACATGTATATTGAGACACCGGCAGTTGATGACACAGTGGACTCACACATGTATATTGAGACACCGGCAGTTGATGACACAGTGGATTCACACATGTATATTGAGACACCGGCAGTTGATGACACAGTGGACTCACACATGTATATTGAGACACGGGCAGTTGATGACACAGTGGACTCACACATGTATATTGAGACACGGGCAGTTGATGACACAGTGGACTCACACATGTATATTGAGACAAGGGCAGCTGATGACACAGTGGACTCACACATGTATATTGAGACACCGGCAGTTGATGACACAGTGGACTCACACATGTATATTGAGACACCAGCAGTTGATGACACAGTGGACTCACACATGTATATTGAGACACGGGCAGTTGATGACACAGTGGACTCACACATGTATATTGAGACACGGGCAGCTGATGACACAGTGTACTCACACATGTATATTGAGGTCACACATGTATATTGAGACACGGGGCAGTTGATGAGACAGTGGACTCACACATGTATATTGAGACACGGGGCAGTTGATGACACAGTGGACTCACACATGTATATTGAGACACGGGCAGTTGATGACACAGTAGACTCACACATGTATATTGAGACACGAGCAGTTGATGACACAGTAGACTCACACATGTATATTGAGACACGGGTAGTTGATGACACAGTCCACTCACACATGTATATTGAGACACGGGGCAGTTGATGACACAGTAGGTTCACACATGTATATTGAGACATGGGCAGTTGATGACACAGTGGACTCACACATGTATATTGAGACACGAGCAGTTGATGACACAGTGGACTCACACATGTATATTGAGACACAGGCAGTTGATGACACAGTGGACTCACACATGTATATTGAGACACGAGCAGTTGATGACACAGTGGACTCACACATGTATATTGAGACATGGGGCAGTTGATGACACAGTAGGCTCACACATGCATATTGACGTCACACTGTGTGATTGAGACATGGGCAGTTGATGACACAGTAGGTTCACACATGTATATTGAGACACGAGCAGTTGATGACACAGTGGACTCACACATGTATATTGAGACACGGGGCAGTTGATGACACAGTAGACTCACACATGTATATTGACGTCACACTGTGTGATTGAGACATGGGCAGTTGATGACACAGTAGACTCACACATGTATATTGAGACATGGGCAGTTGATGACACAGTAGACTTGTTGAATCTTTCTTGTCTGGAGTCTATCCGGTATATGAGTAGTGCTGTTGATGTGGTTCACATTGGACAGTATATGAGGTGTGTTGTTGATGTGGTTCACATTGGACAGTATATGAGGTGTGTTGTTGATGTGGTTCACATTGGACAGTATATGAGGTGTGTTGTTGATGTGGTTCACATTGGACGGTTTATGAGGTGTGTTGTTGATGAGGTTCACATTGGACAGGTCCCCATGTCTGGCAAGATGTTACTGGAGTTGTTGATGATAATGTAGTGCTGGACTGAATTTTGCACGAGGATCAGCTTTCCCTATTAACAGTGACCCTCGTCATGGCGAACCCACTCCGACTTCAGAGGTACTTGCAATTTATGTCCCCAAGTCAAGAAAAATAGGTCAAGATTTCAGTCGAACTGTCCGGTGTAGGAGTTGAACCCCTTTACTCTGCATCAGCACAACAGATGTTTAAGAATACACGTTTTTATCCATTCGGCCATGCTGACTTAAGTCAATTCTTATCTTTCTGATCAAAGTATTAGTCAATTCTTACATTTTTGGTCAAAGTATTTGTCAATTTTTATCATTCTAGTTACAGTATTGGTCAAATATTATTATTATGGTCACAGTATTAACCAATGCTTATTTGTCTGGTTACAATACTGGTCAATTCTGATTGTGACAGCCTATACTACATAATAAGAATTCTGATTGTGACAGCCTATATTACATAATAAGAATTCTGATTGTGACAGCCTATATTACATAATAAGAATTCTGATTGTGACAGCCTATATTACATAATAAGAATTCTGATTGTGACAGCCTATACTACATAATAAGAATTCTGATTGTGACAGCCTATATTACATAATAAGAATTCTGATTGTGACAGCCTATACTACATAATAAGAATTCTGATTGTGACAGCCTATATTACATAATAAGAATTCTGATTGTGACAGCCTATACTACATAATAAGAATTCTGATTGTGACAGCCTATATTACATAATAAGAATTCTGATTGTGACAGCCTATACTACATAATAAGAATTCTGATTGTGACAGCCTATATTACATAATAAGAATTCTGATTGTGACAGCCTATACTACATAATAAGAATTCTGATTGTGACAGCCTATATTACATAATAAGAATTCTGATTGTGACAGCCTATATTACATAATAAGAATTCTGATTGTGACAGCCTATATTACATAATAAGAATTCTGATTGTGACAGCCTATATTACATAATAAGAATTCTGATTGTGACAGCCTATACTACATAATAACAACATAGGACAAGGAGATTGTAAGATGTTTGCATGGAATGCATGTTGAAGTGATGGTGGTGGAGAAAGTACACAGATGACTGTAAGTAAACAAATGTATATTTAGAGACAGAGAGATAGAGAGAGAGAGAGAGAGAGAGAGAGAGAGAGAGAGAGAGAGAGAGAGAGAGAGAGAGAGAGAGAGAGAGAGAGAGAACGAACGAACAAATGAACAGACTTTATTTTCAAAGGGTAACAAATTGGGCACGCAGGCCCGTCTTACATTCGGCCCTTCCAATCACTCATCTTTCTTTCGTCAACAGTGCATAGGAAACAACATTGTCACATGAATTTTGTAAACATAAACAATGCATATTACTATGTTATGAGACACATCCACCAACCACCCACACATCCCCCATTCACTCCAACTCCCCCACCCAACCACACACACATACAATACATTCCCCCACCCATCCACCACATCCCTACACCTACACATCTCCCCACCCACACACACCTCTCACCCACCACACATCTCATCCACCCACACCCCAAGCACACATACATTCAATAACCCACACATCCCCCACCTACACACATCTCCCCACCCACTCACATATCCTCTACCCGTCCCATTTCCCACCAACAATCACTCACCCAATATCCTCCTCCACCCACACACCTCCAACCACCCAGCCAAACACACATTCCTCAGCCACACAAACATCTCCCTGTCAACTCACATATTCCGCACCTACCAACACACAAATTCCGCACTCCCCACATAATCTCCCATCTCCCCCAGCCCACTCACAGATCCCGAGCCCACACCTACACACATCCCCCGCCATCTCCTAACCTGCACACATTCACCCACCCACATATCCTCTACCCACCCACACATCCTCTACCCACCCATCCCCCAACCAAACATCCCTTAACCACACACCCTTACTCATATACAATCACCCACCCACACATCCTCTACCCAACCACACATCCTCCATCCACCCATTCCCCCAGCCACACATCCCTTAACCACACACCCCTACCCATATACACACACATCCCCACCCACACACAATCTCCCCACCCATACAAACATCCCCACCCACCAACACATCCCCCATTCACAAACAAACACCTCCCATCCACGCACACACAACCCACACACACATCCCCAACCCATACACTCATCCCCTTACACATCCCTAGACACACGTACTTATCCCTCAACCACTAACACGCACACATCCCTTACCCACTCATCAACACATACATCACCTATCTACCCACCCACAATCACACACCCCAACCACCCATCTAAGCACACATCCCCCACCCTCACACACATCATTCACCCACTCGCAAACCCAACCACACCTTCACCCACCCACACAAACATCATTTATCCACACCCAGCTCCCCTCCCACACAACACCACACCCACACACATCCCAAAGACACATCCCTCACTCACACACACATCTATCCACACATCTCCTACCCATCCACACATCCCCCAACTACAATCACCCTCACTACCCACACATACATCCTCCATCCAGCCACACACACCCCCACCCAGCCAGACATATCCCCCACCCACACACACATCTCCAAATCCATCACCCACACCCATCACGCACCCCTCCCCCAACCCACACACATCCCCCACACACATTCACCCACCCATCCACCCAAACATCCCACACCCATACACATCCCTCACACACACACATCCCCAAACCCACAACCACCCCCACCTGCACACATCTCCCACCCACCACATATCCCCACACCCACATCTCCCCACCCACACATATACCCCCACCCATCCCATAACCCACCATCAATCATCCACCACCATATCCTCCTCCACCCACAACCACCTAGACAAACACACATCCCCAAGTGAGAGAGAGAGAGAGAGAGAGAGAGAGAGAGAGAGAGAGAGAGAGAGAGAGAGAGAGAGAGAGGCTGTGGGTTGGAAGGCAGAGTGAAACTTCAAGCTGCAGGGTTACATACACAATCTAGAGGTTGCCGGGCCCTCAAAGGTTTAACCAGTTGTCCCTCAGCACAGTGTGTTGTGTGCGGGTGTAAACCAAAAAACAAGAAAGCTTGTATTGAGTTCCATTCGATTCGATTTCACCATTACCTCTACCTGCTCAACTTTAAGAAGAATTATAGTTAGGGTCCATCCCAGGCTCAGATTGATAGTCCTGTGACTGAGTCAGCCGCTAATAACAGCTGCCCATGGTTTTACCCTCACAAGCTGATTAACTTGAGGGTGACCATTGTCCATTTGGTGTAACGGTTATCATTCCAGTTGTCTTGTACAGTATCTCACCCTGAGTGTACCACGTGACTGGGTCTTGATGTTGTAAACCATGTTGTTAGGCAGGGAGTTCAGGACACATCTTTCTGGTAACAAGACTTCTTATCTTTCTGGTTACATTATTGGTGAATTCTTTTTTCTGGTAATGGTGAATTATTATCTGTCTGGTTACAGTATTGGTGAATTCTTCTTTCTGCTAATAGTAATGATGAATCTTATCTTTCTGGTTACAGTATTGGTGAATTCTTCTTTCTGCTAATGGTATTGATAAATCTTATCTTTCTGGTTACAGTATTGGTGAATTCTTCTTTCTGCTAATGGTATTGATAAATCTTATCTTTCTGGTTACAGTATTGGTGAATTTGTAAGTTTATGGTTACAGTATTAGTGAATTTGTAACTTGATGGTTACAGTATATATGAATTATCATCTTTCTAATTAACCCTTTACAGGGCAGACGCTTGTCCGTTTTTTAGCCCTGAACGGGCAAGATTTTTTCAGGTTCGGTAAAATTTCGGGTCGCGTTAGTAAAAACATCACAAATAAGGTGTTAGTCAACCGATTTTAGTTAAATAAACAACACAATGAAGGGGAAAGCATGCAGAATATGTTACTCACGTGATTGTTGTCGGTAATCCATATATGAACACAAATATTTACGAAATACAGCATGTTGTTTGTGATTTTCCGTCATCTATACGGCAATTTACAAACACATTTTCAGAATCATAATCACTTTCTTTAAAGTCCGACTCACGACTGCTAATGCAAAGTAACGCTTTGCACTGATATCTAGCTCCGATTAATAGTCAACTTCGTGCCCTTTAATGTCATTTAAAATGAACCTGGCGAAATCGCGGCTATCACTTGAAGAATCGCCGAAATCCGTTTTGAAAAACAGCGTAAAAACCCCGAAAACTATCAAAAAATGTCCGTAAAAGTCCATTCAAATTCATAGTAGCGCGCTTACAAATGGCGGCCATGTTGTCAAGCTGTCAGCGAAAGCAGCCGTCGGAAGTGTCGGAAAGCCGAGAGATCGCGTTTTTACAATGCATAATAGTATCGGCCGTTTTGGGACGTTTTGCTCGTTTACGGTATCGGACGTAAATGGCCTTTCCACCCTGGAAATGGTTAAACTGTTGGTGAATTCTCATCTAGTTACTGTATTCTTCTTTTCATCTTCAGACCAGGAAACTCCTAGGGTCACAATTGTACTTGCCAAGATCTTTGTTGGCCAGTTCATGGTTGTTAGATTTGTGGGCCAGTTCATGGTTGTTTGTTTTGTGGACCAGTTCATGGTTGGTGATTTTGTTGGCCAATTCATGGTTGTTTGTTTTGTGGGCCAGTTCATGGTTGGTGGTTTTGTGGGCCAGTTCATGGTTGGTGGTTTTGCGGGCCAGGTTATGGGTGGTGGTTTTGTGGGCCCAGGGAGCACGGCTAGGCTACAGGATTATATAGAACAGCAAAGAATGAAATGGTCCGGATATTTAGCTAGAATGGAACAAGCTCAACCAGCGGCCAGAGAGTTGTACATGAGAACATCGGGATACAAGGTGAGAGGATGACACAGGAACAAGATCAACCAGCGGCTAGAGAGTTGTACGTGAGAACATCGGGATACAAGGTTAGAGGATGACACAGGAACAAGCTCAACCAGCGGCCAGAGAGTTGTACGTGAGAACATCGGGATACAAGGTGAGAGGATGACACAGGAACAAGCTCAACCAGCGGCCAGAGAGTTGTACGTGAGAACATCGGGATACAAGGTGAGAGGATGACACAGGAACAAGCTCAACCAGCGGCCAGAGAGTTGTACATGAGAACATTGGGATACAAGGTGAGAGGATGACACAGGAACAAGCTCAACCAGCGGCCAGAGAGTTGTACGTGAGAACATCGGGATACAAGGTGAGAGGATGACACAGGAACAAGCTCAACCAGCGGCCAGAGAGTTGTACGTGAGAACATCGGGATACAAGGTGAGAGGATGACACAGGAACAAGCTCAACCAGCGGCCAGAGAGTTGTACGTGAGAACATCGGGATACAAGGTGAGAGGATGACACAGGAACAAGATCAACCAGCGGCCAGAGAGTTGTACGTGAGAACATCGGGATACAAGGTGAGAGGATGACACAGGAACAAGATCAACCAGCGGCCAGAGAGTTGTACGTGAGAACATCGGGATACAAGGTGAGAGGATGACACAGGAACAAGCTCAACCAGCGGCCAGAGAGTTGTACGTGAGAACATCGGGATACAAGGTGAGAGGATGACACAGGAACAAGCTCAACCAGCGGCCAGAGAGTTGTACGTGAGAACATCGGGATACAAGGTGAGAGGACGACCCAGGAACAAGATCAACCAGCGGCCAGAGAGTTGTACGTGAGAACATCGGGATACAAGGTGAGAGGACGACCCAGGAACAAGCTCAACCAGCGGCCAGAGAGTTGTACGTGAGAACATCGGGATACAAGGTGAGAGGATGACACAGGAACAAGATCAACCAGCGGCCAGAGAGTTGTACGTGAGAACATCGGGATACAAGGTGAGAGGATGACACAGGAACAAGCTCAACCAGCGGCCAGAGAGTTGTACGTGAGAACATCGGGATACAAGGTGAGAGGATGACACAGGAACAAGCTCAACCAGCGGCCAGAGAGTTGTACGTGGGAACATCGGGATACAAGGTGAGAGGATGACACAGGAACAAGCTCAACCAGCGGCCAGAGAGTTGTACGTGAGAACATCGGGATACAAGGTGAGAGGATGACACAGGAACAAGATCAACCAGCGGCCAGAGAGTTGTACGTGAGAACATCGGGATACAAGGTGAGAGGATGACCCAGAAACAAGATCAACCAGCGGCCAGAGAGTTGTACGTGAGAACATCGGGATACAAGGTGAGAGGACGACCCAGGAACAAGATCAACCAGCGGCCAGAGAGTTGTACGTGAGAACATCGGGATACAAGGGGAGAGGATGACACAGGAACAAGCTCAACCAGCGGCCAGAGAGTTGTACGTGAGAACATCGGGATACAAGGTGAGAGGATGACACAGGATCAAGATCAACCAGAGAGTTGTACGTGAGAACATCGGGATACAAGGTGAGAGGATGACACAGGAACAAGCTCAACCAGCGGCCAGAGAGTTGTATGTGAGAACATCGGGATACAAGGTGAGAGGATGACACAGGAACAAGCTCAACCAGCGGCCAGAGAGTTGTACGTGAGAACATCGGGATACAAGGTGAGAGGATGACACAGGAACAAGATCAACCAGCGGCCAGAGAGTTGTACATGAGAACATCGGGATACAAGGTGAGAGGATGACACAGGAACAAGCTCAACCAGCGGCCAGAGAGTTGTACGTGAGAACATCGGGATACAAGGTGAGAGGATGACACAGGAACAAGCTCAACCAGCGGCCAGAGAGTTGTACGTGAGAACATCGGGATACAAGGTGAGAGGATGACACAGGAACAAGCTCAACCAACGGCTAGAGAGTTGTACGTGAGAACATCGGGATACAAGGTGAGAGGATGACACAGGAACAAGATCAACCAGCGGCCAGAGAGTTGTACGTGAGAACATCGGGATACAAGGTGAGAGGATGACACAGGAACAAGCTCAACCAGCGGCCAGAGAGTTGTACGTGAGAACATCGGGATACAAGGTGAGAGGATGACACAGGAACAAGCTCAACCAGCGGCCAGAGTTGTACGTGAGAACATCGGGATACAAGGTGAGAGGATGACACAGGAACAAGCTCAACCAGCGGCCAGAGAGTTGTACATGAGAACATCGGGATACAAGGTGAGAGGATGACACAGGAACAAGCTCAACCAGCGGCCAGAGAGTTGTACGTGAGAACATCGGGATACAAGGTGAGAGGATGACACAGGAACAAGATCAACCAGAGAGTTGTACGTGAGAACATCGGGATACAAGGTGAGAGGATGACACAGGAACAAGCTCAACCAGCGGCCAGAGAGTTGTACGTGAGAACATCGGGATACAAGGTGAGAGGATGACACAGGAACAAGCTCAACCAGCGGCCAGAGAGTTGTACGTGAGAACATCGGGATACAAGGTGAGAGGATGACACAGGAACAAGCTCAACCAGCGGCCAGAGAGTTGTACGTGAGAACATCGGGATACAGGGTGAGAGGATGACACAGGAACAAGATCAACCAGAGAGTTGTACGTGAGAACATCGGGATACAAGGTGAGAGGATGACACAGGAACAAGCTCAACCAGCGGCCAGAGAGTTGTACGTGAGAACATCGGGATACAAGGTGAGAGGATGACACAGGAACAAGCTCAACCAGCGGCCAGAGAGTTGTACGTGAGAACATCGGGATACAAGGTGAGAGGATGACACAGGAACAAGCTCAACCAGCGGCCAGAGAGTTGTACGTGAGAACATCGGGATACAAGGTGAGAGGATGACACAGGAACAAGCTCAACCAGCGGCCAGAGAGTTGTACGTGAGAACATCGGGATACAAGGTGAGAGGATGACACAGGAACAAGCTCAACCAGCGGCCAGAGAGTTGTACGTGAGAACATCGGGATACAAGGTGAGAGGATGACACAGGAACAAGCTCAACCAGCGGCCAGAGAGTTGTACGTGAGAACATCGGGATACAAGGTGAGAGGATGACACAGGAACAAGCTCAACCAGCGGCCAGAGAGTTGTACGTGAGAACATCGGGATACAAGGTGAGAGGATGACACAGGAACAAGCTCAACCAGCGGCCAGAGAGTTGTACGTGAGAACATCGGGATACAAGGTGAGAGGATGACACAGGAACAAGCTCAACCAGCGGCCAGAGAGTTGTACGTGAGAACATCGGGATACAAGGTGAGAGGATGACACAGGAACAAGCTCAACCAGCGGCCAGAGAGTTGTACGTGAGAACATCGGGATACAAGGTGAGAGGATGACACAGGAACAAGATCAACCAGCGGCCAGAGAGTTGTACGTGAGAACATCTGGATACAAGGTGAGAGGATGACACAGGAACAAGATCAACCAGCGGCCAGAGAGTTGTACGTGAGAACATCGGGATACAAGGTGAGAGGACGACCCAGGAACAAGATCAACCAGCGGCCAGAGAGTTGTACGTGAGAACATCGGGATACAAGGTGAGAGGATGACACAGGAACAAGCTCAACCAGCGGCCAGAGAGTTGTACGTGAGAACATCGGGATACAAGGTGAGAGGATGACACAGGAACAAGATCAACCAGCGGCCAGAGAGTTGTACGTGAGAACATCGGGATACAAGGTGAGAGGATGACACAGGAACAAGATCAACCAGCGGCCAGAGAGTTGTACGTGAGAACATCGGGATACAAGGTGAGAGGACGACCCAGGAACAAGATCAACCAGCGGCCAGAGAGTTGTACGTGAGAACATCGGGATACAAGGTGAGAGGATGACACAGGAACAAGATCAACCAGCGGCCAGAGAGTTGTACGTGAGAACATCGGGATACAAGGTGAGAGGATGACACAGGAACAAGCTCAACCAGCGGCCAGAGAGTTGTACGTGAGAACATCGGGATACAAGGTGAGAGGACGACCCAGGAACAAGCTCAACCAGCGGCCAGAGAGTTGTACGTGAGAACATCGGGATACAAGGTGAGAGGATGACACAGGAACAAGCTCAACCAGCGGCCAGAGAGTTGTACGTGAGAACATCGGGATACAAGGTGAGAGGATGACACAGGAACAAGATCAACCAGCGGCTAGAGAGTTGTACGTGAGAACATCGGGATACAAGGTGAGAGGATGACACAGGAACAAGCTCAACCAGCGGCCAGAGAGTTGTACGTGAGAACATCGGGATACAAGGTGAGAGGATGACACAGGAACAAGCTCAACCAGCGGCCAGAGAGTTGTACGTGAGAACATCGGGATACAAGGTGAGAGGATGACACAGGAACAAGCTCAACCAGCGGCCAGAGAGTTGTACGTGAGAACATCGGGATACAAGGTGAGAGGATGACACAGGAACAAGCTCAACCAGCGGCCAGAGAGTTGTACGTGGGAACATCGGGATACAAGGTGAGAGGATGACACAGGAACAAGCTCAACCAGCGGCCAGAGAGTTGTACGTGAGAACATCGGGATACAAGGTGAGAGGATGACACAGGAACAAGCTCAACCAGCGGCCAGAGAGTTGTACATGAGAACATCGGGATACAAGATGAGAGGATGACCCAGGAAGAGTTGGCTAGATGGAGTAAAAGAGACATTGAAGAAATCAAATCTGTCGTCATTACAACCAACAAGACAAGCGAAACACAGAAACTACATCTGCCTCCTCTCTGCAACGCTCAAAAGAAGTTGGACAACAGTAGAAGAAAACGGGTAACCGAAGTAAGAGTAAAATCTGACCTGTTGCTGGGCTGGTGACCTCAGATGCAGATGGGATCACATGATCAGCTGGCTGCCGGGATCTTTTGTCCTGGGGAAAGTCAAACAAGTGGGGATTTTTTTCTATTCCTGTACTGTATTGTTGTCAAACAAGTAGCATTCAGCTTATTCCTGTATTATATTGTTGTCAAACAAGTGGCATTTAGTCTATTCTTGTACTGTATTATTGTCATACAAGTGGCATTTAGCTTATTCCTGTATTGTATTGTGTTGTAAAATAAGTGGCATTTAGTTGATTCCTGTATTGTATTGTTGTCAAACAAGTGGCATATAGTTGATTCCTGTATTCAAAACAATGTTTTCCCATGGTGAATTTGAATAAACGAAGACACAAACAATAGATTGCACGATTTATTGCCTGGCATATTTCGCTGCATCTCGTCAGGTACATACTGCAGAAATCACACAACGTAAAGTGAATTAACTAGATAAATCCTTCAAACTGAAATATACACATGTTCACACAGTAATGTTGATAGTCTACCACAGTAATTTTAAACTGACTAACATGTCTTTCTGCTTGCACAAGGACGGCTTACGAAGGTTGATTAGTATAGCTTCAGCAAACTTTAACAATCAACTACTTTGTGTGTTGAACAACACACGGAAGGCACTGTCTCTTTCAACCACGTGACTGCTCTCGAGCACATGTCTCACGGCCGATGAAGCAGGACTGTTCCGGTGTGTCGGCCTGCCTGGACTACCATCGTCTACCACCGGAACAGTGCCTTCCGTGTGTTGTTCAACACACAAAGTAGTCGATTGTTAAAGTTTGCTGAAGCTATAATAATCAACCTACGTAAGCCATCCTTGTGCAAGCAGAAAGACATGTTAGTCAGTTTAAAATTACCGTGGTAGATAATTGACATTACTGTGCGAACATGTGTATATTTCAGTTTGAAGGATTTATCTAGTTAATTCACTTTACGTTGTGTGATTTCTGCAGTATGTACCTGACGAGATGCAGTGAAATATGCCAGGCAATAAATCATGCAAACTATTGTTTGCTTCTTCGTTATTCAGATTCTTGTATTGTATTGTTTGAGTTTTGTCAAGGACCAAGTTCAATGCACACACATATCTTCACACATGCCCCGGGGATGTCCTACAGATAACACACACATATCTTCACACATGCCCCGGGGATGTCCTACAGATAACACACACATATCTTCACACATGCCCCAGGGATGTCCTACAGATAACACACACATATCTTCACACATGCCCCAGGGATGTCCTACAGATAACACACACATATCTTCACACATGCCCCAGGGATGTCCTACAGATAACACACACATATCTTCACACATGTCCCAGGGATGTCCTACAGATAACACACACATATCTTCACACATGCCCCAGGAATGTCCTACAGATAACACACACATATCTTCACACATGCCCCAGGGATGTCCTACAGATAACACACACATATCTTCACACATGCCCCAGGAATGTCCTACAGATAACACACACATATCTTCACACATGCCCCAGGGATGTCCTACAGATAACACACACATATCTTCACACATGCCCCAGGAATGCCCTACAGATAACACACACATATCTTCACGCATGCCCCAGGCACCTGCTGTCAGGTCTTTCATGTGAGCAGTATGCACAAAGAACATCCTAATGGATCTTTTATGCGTGCACAGAGAACAGTCTAATGGATGTTTTATGTGTGCACAAAGAACATCCTACTGGTTCTATTATGTGTGCACAGAAAACATCCTAATGGATCTTTTAAGTGTGCATAAAGACCATTCTAATGGATGTTTTATGTGTGCACAGAAAACAGCCTTACGGAGCTTTCATGTGTGTTCAGAGAACAGCCTGATGGATCTTGTATGCATGCATAAAGAACATTCTAATAGATCTTTCATGTTTACTCCTGAGGTGACATATGTCAGATCTAGCTATGTCACTTCAGCACTAGCAAATTAATCTCCCCAGTTTGTATCTAGTACTCTGGTCAGCAAAATTCCTCAGTTATGTCCCTTTTTATTTAAAAAGACACCCATGGTTACATCCCTGAAGCTGAGTGTTGCACACTGATGACATCACAACCATGGTTGGTCCCTCATGCTGACATGTTGCACACTGATGACATAATAACCATGGTTACGTGCCTTATGCTGACATGTTGGACACTGCTGATGTAACAACTGTGGTTACGTCCCTTATGATGACGTGTTGCACTCTGTTGACATAATAACCATGGTTACATGCCTTATGCTGACATGTTGGACACTGCTGATGTAACAACTGTGGTTACTTCCCTTATGATGACGTGTTGCACACTGTTGACATAACAATTGTGGTTTGTTTAGGCCGGCTCTGTGGCCAAGGGACCCCACATACCACACTGGAAACACAGCTGTGGACCATTTGGATACAGACCACCTGCGTTGGTTTCCATACACTGGTATGAGTGCTGATCATTCAGACAGCAATGGCAAACTACTGAACATCAATTGCCATGAAATCACAAACAACCAAACACGCTGGGGCTGACTGTCACGTCTTGTAAAGGATATACAACTAACTTTTTATGTTCGTTTGTTGATTAGTCTAGGTACTTTGCAAATAGAGATGCTCCAGTTGAGCTGTGGGGGAAAACAAAGGAACACGAGCTACGAACGGGTCAGCTGGACAGTTGAGCTGTGGGAAAACAACGGAACACGAGCTACGAGCGGGTCAGCTGGACAGTTGAGCTGTGGGAAAACAACGGAACATGAACTGTTGTTTGTCCATCAAGAATGATGATGACCATTCATTTCATCCAGTGGGGTTGAAAGTATGGAGCTGTGAGTTCTAAGATGGCTGATAAGGCCTATTTTGGCTCGAAATGTTCTTTGACAATGTGGACAAAGAATGCTTGACATTCCAGGAGGAGGATCTCCTGCAGTGGTTTTCCTGTCCAGCCTTTTCTTCACAGCTCTTGCACTAGAAGTCCTGGTTGCTTCACTTGTGACTGCACCCTTATGTAATGATGTACGCCACTAATTACAGTCTTTAGCAGCAGTCTCCCAGGTGTCAGGATGAATTTCAAAAGCTGTCAGTGAGATTGTCTAGGATCGGGTCAGCTGGACACAGTGACAGGTGCACACAGACAACAGCAAACATTTCCATCAAGGTTGCCTTCAATGAATAAACACACAAGAATCCAGAGCAAGAACATTGGAATAGTCACATTCACAAATAAAATAATCTGCAAATCTCAAAGGAATACAAACAACAACTTCATGAAAATACATAGATGTGCACGACATAAAAGTTACGAGAAACAAAAACGGAATAAACAATTATTTTTAAATAACAGACACTAATAATGCTAATGAAAAATAGATACATAAGTACAGATATAAAAAGATCCACAAACACAACATACCTCTTTTCCTTCAGACAATCTACCATCCACTGACCGCTCACTGTTTCCAGGTGTAGCTAAACAGGACAGATAGATGGATATAAACAGACATTTGAGAATGTCTTTAAACACACGTACAAGTTATCAGACATTATATAGATTGTAGCTACGTGAATTATCTGACGTATGACAGATTGTAGCTATGTGAAATATCAGACACTACACAGATTGCAACTGTGTGAAATATCTGACGTTTGACAGATTGCAGCTGTGTGAAATATCTGACGTATGACAGATTGCAGCTATGTGAAATATCTGACGTATGACAGATTGCAGCTATGTGAAATATCAGGCATGAAACATATTCTACTTATGTGAAATATCTGACGTATGACAGATTGCAGCTGTGTGAAATATCTGACGTATGACAGATTGCAGCTGTGTGAAATATCTGACGTATGACAGATTGCAGCTGTGTGAAATATCTGACGTATGACAGATTGCAGCTATGTGAAATATCTAACGTATGACAGATTGCAGCTATGTGAAATATATGACGTATGACAGATTGCAGCTATGTGAAATATATGATGTATGACAGATTGCAGCTATGTGAAACATCAGCCACAACACATATTGTAGTTATTGATTGATTGATTGATTGATTTAGGAATCGGCCAGATCCCCTCGTCACTCCTCGTTGTCTCATTCTTGCCAGACCATGGTAATCCATTTGCTCCTCCGAGGTGTGCACGTGCTCCCACAAGGCCGCAACCACGTCTGCCTTGTCATGTATCAGTACTCCACCAAGTTCTGCAGAGCCAGCCAATCTGTCCGCCTGTTCATTTCCCAGCACACCGGCATGCCCCGGAGAAAAGATCCAGGCGATGCTTGTCACCCGTGACTTCCGAAGCGAAGCAAGCCACTCCGCACGAAGCCTGCCCATCCCTTCACCCTCGTCAGCATGCTTTCTGAGTCAGTTACAATCACGATGTGTGTGTGTGTCGTATTCTCCATCCAGCGGAGAGCCGCAGTGACTGCTTCCACCTCCATTCTTAAGCTGGATGTTGTGGTATCATATGCCAGGCTCTCCTGCCCCAAACATCGACCATTAGCTTTGGCTATGAACCCCCAGCCACTTCTTTCACCTCTTGACACAGAACCATCTGTGTAGATAATCACATCACTCGAGTGAGCATTGTCCTGAATTAGTTGCTGGATTTCCACTTCCGTGGCCCCTGCTGGCCACTCCCTGCACTCCCGGCTTAATGTGATTATAACTTTGCACAAGTCTGACTGCTCCGCTGGCACTCTGACCCACTCCTCTCCATGCCTAATGTTCTCCAAGGGGCACACCTGTCTGATCGTATCCTCTGCCTGAGCCATCCATGATATTGCAGTTATGTGAAACATCAGACACTACACATATTATAGTTATGTGAAACATCAGACACAACACAGATTGTAGTTATGTGAAACATCAGACACTACACATATTGTAGTTATGTGAAACATCAGCCACAACACATACTGTAATTATGTTAAACATCAGACATGACACAGATTGTAATTATGTGAAACATCAGCCACAACACAGATTATAGTTATGTGAAACATCAGACACTACACATATTATAGTTATGTGAAACATCAGACACTACACATATTGTAGTTATGTGAAACATCAGACACAACACAGATTATAGTTATGTGAAACATCAGACACTACACATATTGTAATTATGTGAAACATCAGACACAACACAGATTATAGTTATGTGAAACATCAGACGCTACACATATTATAGTTATGTGAAACATCAGACACAACACAGATTATAGTTATGTGAAACATCAGACACTACACATATTGTAGTTATGTGAAACATCAGCCACAACACATATTATAGTTATGTGAAACTTCAGACACTACACATATTGTAGTTATATGAAACATCAGACACTACACATATTGTAGTTATGTAAAACATCAGACACAACACAGATTATAGTTATGTGAAACATCAGACACTACACATATTGTAGTTATGTGAAACATCAGACACTACACATATTGTAGTTATGTGAAACATCAGACACAACACAGATTATAGTTATGTGAAACATCAGACACTACACATATTGTAGTTATGTGAAACATCAGACACAACACAGATTATAGTTATGTGAAACATCAGACACTACACATATTATAGTTATGTGAAACATCAGACACAACACAGATTATAGTTATGTGAAACATCAGACACTACACATATTGTAGTTATGTGAAACATCAGCCACAACACATATTATAGTTATGTGAAACATCAGACACTACACATATTGTAGTTATATGAAACATCAGACACTACACATATTGTAGTTATGTGAAACATCAGACACAACATAGATTATAGTTATGTGAAACATCAGACACTACACATATTGTAGTTATGTGAAACATCAGACACTACACAGATTGTAGTTATGTGAAACATCAGACACTACACATATTGTAGTTATGTGAAACATCAGCCACAACACATATTATAGTTATGTGAAACATCAGACACTACACATATTGTAGTTATATGAAACATCAGACACTACACATATTGTAGTTATATGAAACATCAGACACAACACCCCCGGGAAGGTTAACCCGGTCAACAAATGCCCGCAGAAGTCGGATGTGTCGGCCTAACGGCGCAAGAACGCAGCTCTGCTGTAAACAGGCACAACGCAATCACATCCGAAAAAAAACTCCGGATGAACGAAGAAGAAGAAGAAGACACAACACAGATTATAGTTATGTGAAATATCAGACACTACACATATTGTAGTTATGTGAAACATCAGCCACAACACATATTATAGTTATGTGAAACATCAGACACTACACATATTGTAGTTATATGAAACATCAGACACTACACATATTGTAGTTATGTGAAACATCAGACACAACACAGATTATAGTTATGTGAAACATCAGACACTACACATATTGTAGTTATGTGAAACATCAGACACTACACATATTGTAGTTATGTGAAACATCAGACACAACACAGATTATAGTTATGTGAAACATCAGACACTACACATATTGTAGTTATGTGAAACATCAGACACAACACAGATTATAGTTATGTGAAACATCAGACACTACACATATTATAGTTATGTGAAACATCAGACACAACACAGATTATAGTTATGTGAAACATCAGACACTACACATATTGTAGTTATGTGAAACATCAGCCACAACACATATTATAGTTATGTGAAACATCAGACACTACACATATTGTAGTTATATGAAATATCAGACACTACACATATTGTAGTTATGTGAAACATCAGACACAACATAGATTATAGTTATGTGAAACATCAGACACTACACATATTGTAGTTATGTAAAACATCAGACACTACACAGATTGTAGTTATGTGAAACATCAGACATGGCACAGATTGTAATTATGTGAAACATCAGCCACTCATACATTGGCACCTTGCCGTCTTGACAGACGATAGTTTGTGCTTTAAAAAGGCATAATAACTCTTAACTATGGCGGTAGCGAGTGTGACTGATAAGGCCAATTTGCGCTGTAAATGTCCGTTCACAGTGGGTGCATGTGAACACGTGGTCATTTCCACCATCATGCACCATCTTACGTCTCAAACGCTTGGTGTGTGACTTTTCTGCAATAATTTTCTCCTTTGACTTTATTCCATTTCTGATATTATCAGCCACTACACAGATTGTAATTATGTCAAACATAAGACATGACACAGATTGTAATTATGTGAAATATCAGACACGACACAGATTGTAATTATGTGAAATATCAGACACGACACAGATTGTACCTATGTGAATATCAGACATGGCACAGATTGTAATTATGTGAAATATCAGACGTGGCACAGATTGTAATTATGTGAAATATCAGACACGACACAGACTGTAATTCTAACATTTCAATGAACATAATGAATGAGTGAATCTTGCACAGAGAATGAAAGAGTGAATCTTGCACAGAGAATGAAAGAGTGAATCCTGCAGGCATTCTAATATTTCACTGAGCAGAATGAAAAATAAAATCGTGAACACTCATGTCATCACATGACTGAAATGAAACAATGAGCAAGGTAACCATAAATACCTCTGTCTGCAGGCCATGTGGTGGTCTTCCCTTGTCTCGGGTCGTCAATGTCATCGCTGTCCACAAACTGATGGTCAATCTCTGAGCTAGAGGCCATGGCTTCTGATGCAGCCTCACAGGGTGGAGCCTCACCAACATCATGAGCACCCAGAGCGGCTTCCCCTGGTGGCTGATCTTCTTTGGCTGAACCACCGTCCAAGTCATGAGATTGTATTTTCTTGCGAGCTGGGGGATGCTTCCTGGCAGCGGGCAAGGCTTGGCTGCCGACTGCCTCCAGTTCTGGGGCAGCTAGACTGTCAGGAGGTGCTGGCACATCCCTGGAGTCCTCCTGTGTGCAAGCAATGACAAAAAACATCATCTCACATGTGATTTTGACTCAAGTCTGCAGAACCACATAAACATGTGAATTACCATCCGACCAGGTGAACATGTTTCAGCCTAATCATACAGCCGGTGTGTTGGTGAAATATGTGTCAGTCTAATCATATAGCCTCAGTGTTGGTGAAATGGCTTGGGCATCGTGCTGACAATGACATAAAGGAGGTTGGATGACGGCTCGATGCCTGCACTTCACAGGTTGCCTCTACGTGAGGAAAAGATTGGCAGTGATGTCTCCGTGCCTAACACATCTATGTGTAACATTTAACCATGTGTCTCAGTGCAAGAATGTCTATGTGTAACATTTAACCATGTGTCTCAGTGCAGCACTGTCTGTATGTAACATTTAATCATTGTCTCAGTGCAACAGTCTATATGTAACATTTTGGGGCTGAGTGGTCTCGAGGTATGGTGTCCACCTCGAGTGCTGGAGGTCCCGGGTTCAGGCCCCGGCGAGGACCAAGATTTATTTTAAAAATTCACCTGGACATCCAGTAATAAAATTTCCCCTGGTCTCTGGGTAGTGAGATCGGACGTCCGTGTGTATTGTTGCGCACATAAAAAATCCCTTGGCAGTTGGAAATTGAAAAAGAGTAGCCTAACGGCGCTACCCGGGCAAAATTTAGAGTTAAAAATCTACCCAAAGTATTTCAGGATACTCGCCGATGCAACGAAGTTCGTGCATTGAGCTGAGTTTCTCCAGACTCAGGTTTGAGTTAGGAGGAAAACGGAGCACTTATGGGTTAAACCGTGTGCCGTGATGTTGATCCATCAACTAAACTAAACTGTATGTAACATTTAACCATGTGTCTCAGTACAACACTGTCTATATGTAACATTTAACCATGTGTCTCAGTACAACACTGTCTATATGTAACATTTAACCATATGTCTCAGTACAACACTGTCTATATGTAACATTTAACCATGTGTCTCAGTACAACACTGTCTATGTGTAACATTTAACCATGTGTCTCAGTACAACACTGTCTATATGTAACATTTAACCATGTGTCTCAGTGCTACACTGTCAATGTGTAACATTTAACCATGTGTCTCAGTACAACACTGTCTATATGTAACATTTAACCATGTTTCTCAGTAAAACACTGTCTATGTGTAACATTTAACCATGTGTCTCAGTACAACACTGTCTATATGTAACATTAAACCACGTGTGTCAGTGCAAGACTGTGTACACATTTAACCATGTGTCTCAGTACAACACTGTCTATATGTAACATTTAACCATGTGTCTCAGTACAACACTGTCTATGTGTAACATTTAACCATGTGTCTCAGTACAACACTGTCTATATGTAACATTTAATCATGTGTCTCAGTGCTACACTGTCCATGTATAACACTGCCTAGATTAACCAGATGTTCCTGACATGATAGTGTGCAGAAGACAGTTCTTACCTCTGGTGGTTTCACACTTTTTGGTGTTTTTAACTTTGACTGTAACTTTGTTTTCTTCACAATTTTCTTCTTTCTGCAACAGAAAAACCAGTTTTCTAGATTAATGACAACTGAACTGACACATTATGTACACTCAGACATTTGATTCTAAGTGTACATAGATATGTAACACAATGTCCTCTATGTCTACGTAGATATGTAACAGTGTCCTCTATGTGTACATAGATATGTAACAGTGTCCTCTATTTGTACGTAGATATGTAACAGTGTCCTCTATGTGTACGTAGATATGTAACAGTGTCCTCTATGTGTATGTAGATATGTAACAGTGTCCTTTATGTGTACATAGATGTGTAACAGTGTCCTCTATGTGTACGTAGATATGTAACACAGTTTCCTCTATGTAAACATAGATATGTAACACAGTGTCCTCTGTGTGTAAGGAGATATGTAACAGTGTCCTGTGTGTGTAAGGAAATATGTAACACAGCGTCCTCTATGTGAAAGGAAATATGTAACACAGTGTCCTCTATGTGTAAGGAAATATGTAACAAAGTGTCCTCTATGTGTAAGGAGATACATAACACAGTGTCCTCTATGTGTAAGGAGATACATAACACAGTGTCCTCTATGTGTAAGGAGATACATAACACAGTGTCCTTTATGTGTAAGGAGATACATAACACAGTGTCCTCTATGTGTAAGGAGATACATAACACAGTGTCCTCTATGTGTAAGGAGATATGTACCACAGTGTCCTCTATGTGTAAGGAAATATGTAACACAGTGTCCTCTATGTGTAAGGAAATATGTAACACAGTGTCCTCTATGTGTAAGGAAATATGTAACAGTGTCCTTTAAGTGTAAGGAGATATGTAACACAATGTGTAAGGAGATATGTAACACAGTGTCCTCTATTTGTAAGGAAATATGTAACACAGTGTCCTCTATGTGTAAGGAAATATGCAACAATGTCTTTCATGTGTAAGGAGATATGTAACACAATGTGTAAGGAAATATGCAACAATGTCTTTCATGTGTAAGGAGATATGTAACACAATGTGTAAGGAGATATGTAACAGTGTCCTCTATGTGTAAGGAGATATGTAACAGTGTCCTCTATGTGTAAGGAGATATGTAACACAGTGTCCTCTATGTGTAAGGAAATATGCAACAATGTCTTTCATGTGTAAGGAGATATGTAACATTGTTCTATATGTATAAGGCAAGATATAACACAATGTTCTATATATATATATGATGGGACATGTAAGACAATGTTCTATACATATATGACAGGATATGTATGACAATGTTCCATACACATGCAGGGATATACAACAGTGACATGGTGCGGGATTGTGCAGTTTTAGAACTGTATGTTAAACACAGAGACGTATGTGCTTGAAACTTTGAGTGAACTAGCCTGCCACAAATAGTGGTGTCTGAGTGACTGACCACTGAGTGACTGACCACTGAGAGACTGACCACTGAGTGAACTAGCCTGCCACAAATAGTGGTGTATGTGACTTACCACTGAGTGACTGACCACTGAGTGAACAAGCCAGCCACAATTAGTGGTGTATGTGAGTGACTGACCACTGAGTGACTGACCACTGAGTGATCAAGCCAGCTACAATTAGTGGTGTATGTGAGTGACTGACCAGGTTGGTGTGTGTGTGTGTGAATGTATTTACACATATATTACAGTATTACAGATTGAAGAGTGACCCAGTGACACGGTGCACTTACTTGGGGGTAACTTGTGCGCTGTCTCTGCTACTTTCAGACTGAAGCTGCTCAATGTTGCCTGGACTCCGCACACTGGGGGAGGCCTCAGTGTCTGCCTGCATGCCATCATCACCAATGTTGTTGTTGTTTGGAGACTTACAGACTCTAGGAGAGGCCGGCGGTGAGCAGTCCAGCTTCTGTCTGGGCTTAAATGGATCTACATCAGCATCAGCAGCAGCAGGCTGGGCTGGGGCATCACGTGGAGGTGAGGATCCTAATTTCACTTTTGGCTCAAATGGGTTAGAGCTCTCGTCCAAAGCATCAAAGTCAATGTTATAGGCACCTCGCCTGGGCAGTGGAGGGGAGGCTGATGCCTGGTGTTCACTGTCAGTCATGGTATGTGCCTCTTTACAGCATGCTCACCAGTAGCCCACTGCAACAGCAAATGTGTACATGTTGAAAGGTGTACAAATATTCAAATAGCTGGGTACGAGTATTCACATTGTTGGGTGCAAGCATTTACATTGTTAGGTACAATCATTTACATAGTTGGGTACAAGTATTCACAAAGCTGGGTACAAGTATTCACAATGTTGGGTGCAAGCATTTACATTGTTAGGTACAATCATTTACATAGTTGGGTACAAGTATTCACATAGCTGGGTACAAGTATTCACAATGTTGGGTACAAGTAATTCTGTCTGTCAGGCTACCTGTCAACCTTGCCTGGCACAACAATCTACGCCAGTACTCTCTCTCACTAGCTAGTCTCTGGTGATGCATCACAGAATGCAGCAGTCAACTCGAGCTTGTTGACATCTCCACAGAGCTTGTCCTCATACGGAGTGGGTCTAGATCATCACAGTTATGTCTGTTCTGCATATGTTGGATGCTCTGCATCAAATGTCTAGTTGTCACTACCATCACAGTTATGTCTGTTCTGCATATGCTGGACGCTCTGCATCAAATGTCTAGCTGTCATCACCATCACAGTTATGTCTGTTCTGCATATGTTGGGCGCTCTGCATCAAATGTCTATCTGCCATTACCATCACAGTTATGTCTGTTCTGCATATGTTGGAGGCTATGCATTAAATGTCTAGTTGTCACTACCATCACAGTTATGTCTGTTCTGCATATGTTGGAGGCTCTGCATCAAATGTCTAGTTGTCACTACCATCACAGTTATGTCTGTTCTGCATATGCTGGACGCTCTGCATCAAATGTCTAGTTGTAATTACCATCACAGTTATGTCTGTTCTGCATATGCTGGACACTCTGCATCAAATGTCTATCTGCCATTACCATCACAGTTATGTCTGTTCTGCATATGTTGGACACTCTGCATCAAATGTCTAGCTGCAATTACCATCACAGTTATGTCTGTTCTGCATATGTTGGACACTCTGCATCAAATGTCTATCTGCCATTACCATCAGTTATGCCTGTTCTGCATATGTTGGACGGTCTGCATCAAATGTCTAGCTGCAATTACCATCACAGTTATGTCTGTTCTGCATATGTTGGACACTCTGCATCAAATGTCTATCTGCCATTACCATCAGTTATGCCTGTTCTGCATATGTTGGACGGTCTGCATCAAATGTCTAGCTGCAATTACCATCACAGTTATGTCTGTTCTGCATATGTTGGAGGCTCTGCATCAAATGTCTAGTTGTCATTACCATCACAGTTATGTCTGTTCTGCATATGTTGGAGGCTCTGCATCAAATGTCTAGTTGTAATTACCATCACAGTTATGTCTGTTCTGCATATGTTGGACACTCTGCATCAAATGTCTAGCTGTAATTACCATCACAGTTATGTCTGTTCTGCATATGTTGGACGGTCTGCATCAAATGTCTAGCTGTCATTTTACCAGTTCCACAATTACATTCATCAGTATCTCCCCTGCAATTTATTCAACATGTGGCATTTCAGCCTGTTGTTTCTTGTGCGGAACCTGACAGTTCTATGATGTTTCTGTTTCTCAGGATTGAAACAACTGACTTTGCATTAGTAAAGAGAGCTGTTTGTTTCTCTGTCAACAGCATCTCTGCTGCAAATTTCAGGGATTCTAATTCTGCTCTGAATGTTCCAGTTGCCACTGACCATGTTTTCTTCCAAATGTCTTCGATACAATTGTTAATTGTGAGTGATTTTGTCAACAATAGCCAGAATGTTGTCTCTCATGTCAGGTGAGCTCTGCCTCAAGCTTGGAACTAGTTAATTGTTAACGGGTTGGCTTTTGATATGTTGACTGCAGGATCTGCTCTAATCTTTCTGTCTGCAGATTCCACAAAGTTACTTTGGTTTAGTCTTTTCCTGTCTGCAGATTCCACAAAGTTATTTTGATTTAGTCTTTCCCTGTCTGCAGATTCCACAAAGTTATTTTGATTTAGTCTTTCCCTGTCTGCAGATTCCACAAAGTTATTTTGATTTAGTCTTTCCCTGTCTGCAGATTCCACAAAATTGTTTTGATTTAGTCTTTCCCTGTCTGCAGATTCCACAAAATTATTTTGATTTAGTTTTTCCCTGTCTGCAGATTCCACAAAGTTATTTTGATTTAGTCTTTCACTATCTACAGATTCCACAAAGTTATTTTGATTTAGTCTTTCACTATCTACAGATTCCACGAAGATACTTTGGTTTAGTCTTTCCCTGTCTGCAGATTCCACAAAGTTATTTTGGTTTAGTCTTTAACTGTCTGCAAATTCCACAAAGTTATTTTGGTTTAGTCTTTCCCTGTCTGCAGATTCCACAAAGTTATTTTGTTTTAGTCTTGTCCTTTCAACCTCTGTTGCTGGGCTGGTCTGTCAGTCTGTACCATGTATCTGTATGTCGCTGGGCTCTGTCATCTCTTCTGTCTGGTACAGGTTGTATGTAGACAGTGATCTGTACCATGTGTCTGTATGTCGCTGGGCTCTGTCATCTCTTCTGTCTGGTACAGGTTGTAGACAGGTGATATGTACCATGTGTCTGTATGTTGCTGGTACAGGTTGTATGTAGACAGTGATCTGTACCATGTGGCTGTATGTCGCTGGGCTCTGTCATCTCTTCTGTCTGGTACAGGTTGTAGACAGGTGATCTGTGCCATGTGTCTGTATGTTGCTGGGCTCTGTCATCTCTTCTGTCTGGTACAGGTTGTATGTAGACAGCTGATCTGTACCATGTGTCTGTATGTTGCTGGGCTTTGTCATCTCTTCTGTCTGGTACAGGTTGTAGACAGGTGATCTGTACCATGTGTCTGTATGTTGCTGGGCTCTGTCATCTCTTCTGTCTGGTACAGGTTGTAGACAGTGATCTGTACCATGTGTCTGTATATCGTTGTGCTCTGTCATCTCTTCTGTCTGGTACAGGTTGTATGTAGACAGGTGATCTGTACCATGTATCTGTATGTTGCTGGGCTCTGTCATCTCTTCTGTCTGGTACAGGTTGTATGTAGACAGTGATCTGTACCATGTGTCTGTATGTCGCTGGGCTCTGTCATCTCTTCTGTCTGACACAGGTTGTAGACAGGTAATCTGTACCATGTGTCTGTATGTCGCTGGGCTCTGTCATCTCTTCTGTCTGGTACAGGTTGTAGACTGGTAATCTGTACCATGTGTCTGTATGTCGCTGGGCTCTGTCATCTCTTCTGTCTGACACAGGTTGTAGACAGTGATCTGTACCATGTATCTGTATGTCGCTGGGCTCTGTCATCTCTTCTGTCTGACACAGGTTGTAGACATGTGACCTGTACCATGTATCTGTATGTTGCTGGGCTCTGTCATCTCTTCTGTCTGGTACAGGTTGTATGTAGACAGTGATCTGTACCATGTGTCTGTATGTTGCTGGGCTCTGCCATCTCTTCTGTCTGGTACAGGTTGTAGACAGGTCATCTGTACCATGTGTCTGTATGTCGCTGGGCTCTGTCATCTCTTCTGTCTGGTACAGGTTGTAGACAGGTGACCTGTACCATGTATCTGTATGTTGGTGGGCTCTGTCATCTCTTCTGTCTGGTACAGGTTGTAGACAGCTGATCTGTACCATGTGTCTGTATGTCGCTGGGCTCTGTCATCTCTTCTGTCTGGTACAGGTTGTATGTAGACAGTGATCTGTACCATGTGTCTGTATGTTGCTGGGCTCTGTCATCTCTTCTGTCTGGTACAGGTTTATGTAGACAGTGATCTGTACCATGTGTCTGTATGTCGCTGGGCTCTGCCATCTCTTCTGTCTGGTACAAGTTGTAGACAGGTGATCTGTACCATGTATCTGTATGTTGCTGGGCTCTGCCATCTCTTCTGTCTGGTACAGGTTGTAGACAGGTGACCTGTACCATGTGTCTGTATGTCGCTGGGCTCTGTCATCTCTTCTGTCTGGTACAGGTTGTAGACAGGTGACCTGTACCATGTGTCTGTATGTTGCTGGGCTCTGTCATCTCTTCTGTCTGGTACAGGTTGTAGACAGCTGATCTGTACCATGTGTCTGTATGTCGCTGGGCTCTGTCATCTCTTCTGTCTGGTACAGGTTGTATGTAGACAGGTGATCTGTACCATGTGTCTGTATGTCGCTGGGCTCTGTCATCTCTTCTGTCTGGTACAGGTTGTAGACAGGTGATCTGTACCATGTGTCTGTATGTTGCTGGGCTCTGCCATCTCTTCTGTCTGGTACAGGTTGTAGACAGGTGACCTGTACCATGTGTCTGTATGTCGCTGGGCTCTGTCATCTCTTCTGTCTGGTACAGGTTGTAGACAGTGATCTGTACCATGTGTCTGTATATCGTTGTGCTCTGTCATCTCTTCTGTCTGGTACAGGTTGTATGTAGACAGTGATCTGTACCATGTGTCTGTATGTTGCTGGGCTCTGTCATCTCTTCTGTCTGGTACAGGTTGTAGACAGTGATCTGTACCATGTGTCTGTATGTCGCTGGGCTCTGTCATCTCTTCTGTCTGGTACAGGTTGTAGACAGCTGACCTGTACCATGTGTCTGTATGTTGCTGGGCTCTGTCATCTCTTCTGTCTGGACAGGTTGTAGACAGGTAATCTGTACCATGTGTCTGTATGTTGCTGGGCTCTGTCATCTCTTCTGTCTGGTACAGGTTGTATGTAGACAGGTGATCTGTACCATGTGTCTGTATGTTGCTGGGCTCTGCCATCTCTTCTGTCTGGTACAGGTTGTAGACAGCTGACCTGTACCATGTGTCTGTATGTTGCTGGGCTCTGCCATCTCTTCTGTCTGGTACAGGTTGTAGACAGGTAATCTGTACCATGTGTCTGTATGTTGCTGGGCTCTGTCATCTCTTCTGTCTGGTACAGGTTGTATGTAGACAGGTGATCTGTACCATGTGTCTGTATGTTGCTGGGCTCTGTCATCTCTTCTGTCTGGTACAGGTTGTAGACAGGTAATCTGTACCATGTGTCTGTATGTTGCTGGGCTCTGTCATCTCTTCTGTCTGGTACAGGTTGTATGTAGACAGGTGATCTGTACCATGTGTCTGTATGTTGCTGGGCTCTGTCATCTCTTCTGTCTGGTACAGGTTGTAGACAGGTGATCTGTACCATGTGTCTGTATGTCGCTGGGCTCTGTCATCTCTTCTGTCTGGTACAGGTTGTAGACAGGTGATCTCAGAGACATGTGCTCTCCTGTCTGCTGCCTAACACTACTAGTGGAATATCGACAGGAAAAACACGTGAGCTGATATCAGTCTACTACTGGCTCATGCCCTGACCGGTGAATCCAGACACTCGGCCATGTTTTCAACCACTTTCACTGCCATTCAGGCTACTGCCCACTCCCGCCATATTTGTCCCCATGCCATTCAGGCGACTGCCCGCTCCAGCCATATGTGTCCCCATGCCATTCAGGCGACTGCCCGCTCCAGCCACATGTGTTCCCATGCCATTCACGTGACTGCCCATTCCAGCCACATGTGTCCCCATGCCATTCAGGTAACTGCCCGCTTCAGCCATATTTGTCCCCATGCCATTCAGGCGACTGCCCGCTCCAGCCACATGTGTCCACATAACGAGACTGTTGCTACAAGAAACTCTCAAGATTGTGACATACATTCATGACACTTGCATCCGTACAGATGACAAGACTAAACATGTACAAATGCTGAGACAGGTATTTAGCCAGACATAATCCTTTGGCACGACTGTAACACCAACCAAAGTGCTGACTGGGTTCACTAAAGTTGCCTTTCTTGGTCACAAAATTTCAAATGGATTTGTTACCAGCAATAATAGTGTCCAGAATTGTGAACCTTACCCGACCAAAGTGTACAAGAGACCTTAGAAGTCTGCCAACAATGATCAGCTACTACAGTTATTTCACCCCACATTTTCAGAAATGACATGTATTCATTCAAATGTGAACCAAATATTACACACCCCTACCAGCATATTAAAAAAAAAGACTTCCTAATCAAAAGCTTCCTTTCATCCTCAGAACTGATGCAAGTGGAATAGTTGAATGTCCATCTCTGGCATACTCTTCTAGAGCTATCTGACACCCAATTGACACCTAGAGGCACCCAATATGACATCTAGAGTATTTGACACCCAATTATTTATGTCAGTCGAAAGCTACTTCCAGCAAAACTATGAGACAACACCTGAACTCGACTGTCCAGCAGTCATCTCTATATTTACCAAATTTTGGAAATATCTGTTAGACAAGAAATGTATCCTACACACATACAATCGTCCATGACTAGTTTTGCATAGCGGCATCCCTTGAGACATCAGGCCTGCATGCTGAGCCTTACACCAGTCACCTGACAGCACAAACACAACCTGGCAGACCTGCATGCTGAGCCTTACAGCAGCCACCTGACAGCACAAACACAACCTGGCAGACCTGCATGCTGAGCCTTACACCAGTCACCTGACAGCACAAACACCTGGCAGACCTGTTGTCCATATGCTAACACAGACAAGAGACAGCCAGACAAACTATGTGATATATTTACCACAAGCCAAGTATTGTGAAGTACTCCCAAAGATGTCCAAGCCAACCTTTAAAACAACATTGCCAAATAATCCATCTCAAACATAAAGAGGCCATGATTAAACCACTGCAACCTCATGTTCACGTCCAACAACCTCATGTTCACGTCCAACAACCTCATGTTCACGTCCAACACTCATCCAACAGCTCAGTGACCTAGGCCTCGCAGTGGTGCAGCGGCTTGAGGCTGCCCTGTCCTACCATGGCCTGGGGTTTGATCGGCATCTGTGCTGTTGTAAACTGTAAAACCTGGCCTGGTGCAGTTGTAAATTGCACAAACTAAATTGGGGCCAGCGGTGGTGCAGTTGTAAACTGTACAACCTGACCCAGGCTACACTGGGTGTAAACTGTAAAACCTGACCCGGGCTACACTGGGTGTAAACTGTAAAACCTGACCCAGGCTACACTGGGTGTAAACTGTAAAACCTGACCCAGGCTACACTGGGTGTAAACTATAAAACCTGACCCGGGCTACATTGGGTGTAAACTGTAAAACCTGACCCAGGCTACACTGGGTGTAAACTGTAAAACCTGACCCAGGCTACACTGGGTGTAAACTGTAAAACCTGACCCGGGCTACACTGGGTGTAAACTGTAAAACCTGACCCGGGCTACACTGGGTGTAAACTGTAAAACCTGACCCAGGCTACACTGGGTGTAAACTGTAAAACCTGACCCGGGCTACACTGGGTGTAAACTGTAAAACCTGACCCAGGCTACACTGGGTGTAAACTGTAAAACCTGACCCGGGCTACACTGGGTGTAAACTGTAAAACCTGACCCGGGCTACACTGGGTGTAAACTGTAAAACCTGACCCGGGCTACACTGGGTGTAAACTGTAAAACCTGACCCAGGCTACACTGGGTGTAAACTGTAAAACCTGACCCGGGCTACACTGGGTGTAAACTGTAAAACCTGACCCAGGCTACACTGGGTGTAAACTGTAAAACCTGACCCAGGCTACACTGGGTGTAAACTGTAAAACCTGACCCGGGCTACACTGGGTGTAAACTGTAAAACCTGACCCAGGCTACACTGGATGCCAGGGAATATCTTGGGAAGTCAAGGTGACCTTTGAGATGCCAACCACATCACCTGACGAGTGTCGTCTGTGGACACGAGGTGCCAACCACATCACCTGATGAGTGTCACCTGTGGATGTGAGATGCCAACCACATCACCTGACGAGTGTCGTCTATGGACGCGATATGCCAACCACATCACCTGACGAGTGTCGTCTGTGGACGTGAGGTGCCAACCACATCACCTGACGAGTGTCGACTGTGGACGCGATATGCCAACCACATCACCTGACGAGTGTCGTCTGTGGACGCGATATGCCAACCACATCACCAGACGAGTGTCGTCTGTGGACGTGAGGCGCCAACCATATCACCTGACGAGTGTCGTCTGTGGACGCGATATGCCAACCACATCACCAGACGAGTGTCGTCTGTGGACGTGAGGCGCCAACCATATCACCTGACGAGATGAAAACCACATCACCTGTAGAGTGTTGTCTGCTCTGTGAAAATATGTGTTGAGCTCCACATGTCCAATATGCCTTAGGCATGTAAAAAGAACCTTTACTTGTTAGACTGATTGACCCGACATCAACACCCAAGACACGGGACATTTGTGACTGATTGTCCTGACATCAACACCCAAGACACGGGACATTTGTGACTGATTGTCCTGACATCAACACCCAAGGCATGGGACATTTGTGAATGACTGAATGTATCACAGGTGAGTGTATCAAGGAATTCTGACAACACCCAAGACTTGAGACATATGTGAATGACTGAATGTATCGCAAGTGAGTGTATCAAGGAATTTTGACAACACCCAAGACATGGTACATATGCGAAGGAATTGAATAAATCTTTGAATGACTGAATGTATGAAAGGTGAATGTATACTAAAATAAATCTGTGAATGGTTGATTTCTTTAATTAATTAATCAGTAATTTAAATAATGTTCTGTTTAAAAATTACAGAGACAACTAACTATTAGTTGTGATAAATGATGCTAGGTATGCCAGTACTGCCATGACCCGATCTGAAACTGGAAATGATATACCTCGCCACCCCAGAATGATCCATTGTGTCCCCAAACATGGCTATGTAAAGACCATTCATACTTACGCATTCATTCATTGATTCAAATATCATGTGACAATAACAAATGCCATCTTAAATTCTGCAGAATAGGTTAGTCTAACATTCTATACATAGCGATTTTTACATATATTTGGAGAGTTTCATCGCCAATCGTCTTCCATTTGTGGTATTAAAAAAAATTATTTCTGCAGATATGTTTCAACTTTGTGAATGGAAAGCGAAGATGGTGGCTGACGTGAATAATGAATATTGATGGGACTTAACACTCAACACGTGCAATTTGAAATGAATATCAATTTAAATTAACGCTCAAAACATGCAATTTGAACTACTAAAGTTAAAAAAACTGACGGAACACAATTTTGAAGTCAGTTTTCATATCCGTCTATGACCCATTTGAGACAATCTCGCACGGACTTGCAGCGAGAGAGAGCTCCAAAGTTACGGGAATCTGGGAAATTTTTCAGTTCAAGATCCCTACGCTCAAATGTGAATGAGATATTCACATTTGAGTGTCGGGATCTTGAACTGAAAAACAGTTGTGTGTTGTCCTTACATCGTTAGCTTAGAACTGACATACAGGCACCACTGAGGTACCATTAGATTTTGGTTCTTCAAGGCCTATCTGTGATCGAAGTGACTATTCGCAATGGAATTGCAAATATAAAACAATTATATTCGCAATTCCATTGCGAATAGAAAAAAATTATATTCGCAATCGAAGTAGGTCACGTGATTATTCCTATGCGTGTGTCCATATTACAATATATTGTTGATATCAACATGTCCTCTGGTAGCTTAGTGGTTAGTATCTCCGCCTGGTGCACGGGAGGTCGAGGTTCAATTCCCCACCGCGCAGGCAACATTTTTTAAAAATTTATTTTCAGGAATTCGGTGACACCAATGCTAGTCTGATGATTTCGCTTTAGGCATATGTTTTCTACGAGTTTTGTGTATTAGGTGTTGTTTATCTTGCTGCACAAGAACCTGCACACTTGTCTTTTTGTTCTTATCTGTCCTCTACTTTTGTTGTCTTGGGAAAGGAACTTAGCCACCCGAACACGAGTTCTTCTCTCTCTCTCTCTCTCGCTGGCTTGCTCTAAGTCTCGATCTCCTACCCCTCCCTTTCTTGTCTTTACCACTCTTTAATGTCTTTCAATACATCTTTCTCATATCTCTGTCTCTCACATTATCTTCGTTATCTATCTCTCTCCTCTCTCTTGTCCACCTGCTTCAGATATACCGGGTTTTCCTGCACTTTATATGCGTAGCATTTCCTTATCCTTGTTTATTTATTAATTAATGAGGCCAGTCAATCGAAATCTGGTGTTTGAATTGCCTAGTCATGTCTCTCTGAGGCGAAGCATATTACTGACTGTCAGCTTGGACCAGAACAGAGTCACTCAGAGAGGATGCAATGGAGGCCATAGAAAGTGTCAAATTAAGAGAATCATCACTGCTGCGATATTATCAGGACATAAATAGTAGAACGGTAACCTAACTAAACAAACATGGATGCCTGGTAACAGTAAGTGTACAGAAACGAAAGTTAATCAATTCTTGAACTCGCCTGGGGACAGAATTATTTGTAGGGATCGTTATTTGTATTGGGGATACCTGTTCTGAAAAACTATTCTTGATATTTAAACAGGACTAACGTAATGTAAAAATAAAACGGGATGCCAAAAGAACGGACAGAAGTAAGAAGAAGAGTGATTCATTAAAAAAATACGGAGAATTCGGCAGAATTAAACTCGCAACAGTGAACATTCCTATTTAAATTAATCACCTTCTTAGACTTCTTAATGGCTCAAACTAAAATTGACTAGTGAGCAGACGCTGTGACATGTTTGTTACTTCCCGCAATTCGATTGCGAATATAATTTTTCTCTATTCGCAATTCCATTGCGATTATAATTTTTTTCTATTCGCAATTGAATTGCGAATAGAGCCTCCCATCTATGATCTATCTGTGGTGGTCTCATTAGTAAATAGATACTCTATGTGAAAATCATGATGGAACCTGCTAGATACGATTTTGTTCACTGATGTGATGCTATGCATAAGTATTTCTAACATCACATAGTATACTGTATACCATCTTATTTAGTGAGATACACAAATGTGGTATTAACTTGCAGCACGATTATGGAGTGTAACTCCTGGGATCATTGTTACTGTTAGTTATGCTGTTTCCTTAGTCCTAATTTGATGATTAAACTGAAGACATCACTGGGTGCACAATTTGTTAGTTCTACTCTAGTACTAGTAGTTGTAGAAACTTGTTGTACTACATGACTACTACTGTAGTCTATTTCTATTATTTATTCAATCAGAAAATGAAATGATGGATTGGATGGGTAACAGAAAGAAAAGGGTGATACAATATTTCCTGACCCTAAACTTGTGGAATGTTGCGACAGAAGACCGCACAGTTGGGAGTGTGCCCGAGTATGTCCGTGTCCAGCGCTGGAGTCTGTGAGTCACTGAGAGATGAGAGAGAAGCGTCCGGAATGTTGTGTCTCGTCTGCTCCAGGTCGGCCAGTTGTTGTTTGTGTTGGGAATGTCGCCGCTTCCGGAAGAAGGAAGCCACACTAGCTATTAGCACAAGCTGTGTGGATATAGATCATCTCATATGAATTCGCCTCGCTCTTGCTATTCACACAATTGTTGCTGACAATGTATGTTCAATCCACACAATTCTACCGGAGCCCAAATATCGCACACTGGCTCCTCTCCCAGGACTGTAGCAACACGCTCACAAAGTGGGCCATGTCTGGACAACACACAGATACATAGCAGTATAAAATAACACAAAGTAACGCAGCTTTACAGAACAGAATTACGAATCACACAGGACGTTGCACGTTGATGCGACTAGCCTTCATCAGCAAACAAATACATACACATTACTCAACACTTAATCACGGAGAGGACCCTCCAGAGACTACATTAATTAAGGCATAAGAACGGGATGAGAAGAGTAACAAGATGAAAACAATGAAGAGATACACAGATGCCGATGCACGTAGCAGTGTTTGTACATATGTTCGCTTCGATGTTGTCATTCGACTATTCAGTCTTGTTGTGTCTTTTTTTGTTGGTCATTTTGCTCGTTGATAGGGGAAGATGAGGAGGAAGAAAAGAGAGAGAGAGAGGGGGGGGGGGGAGGGGGCATGTTGAAGTGGTCAGGCCGTCTGCATCTCGCAGGCTGGTTGTGTGTTCGATTCCGGACTCCGTTTATTCGGTTCACGAGTGCAATTATTTTTGGAGACTCCTGGGTGTCGTCGCTAGAGCTATGGAATTCGTGCTATGTGCGACGCTTTCGGCAGGCCGTGGATGACTGTGTCATATTGTGTGTTTATTTCGACGTCCCCTTACTGCCTTCGCTGGTTGGTTTTGATGGAGTCAGTCGTGCGATCATTCTGACTGCACATGTAACTCCTCTCCTTGATATAGTCAGTCGTCCGGTCATTCTGACTGCACATGTAACTCCTCTCCTTGATATAGTCAGTCGTCCGGTCATTCTGACTGCACATGTAACTCCTCTCCTTGATATAGTCAGTCATCCGATCATTCTGACTGCACATGTAACTCCTCTCCTTGATATAGTCAGTCACCCGATCATTCTGACTGCACATGTAACTCCTCTCCTTGATATAGTCAGTCATCCGATCATTCTGACTGCACATGTAACTCCTCTCCTTGATATAGTCAGTCATCCGATCATTCTGACTGCACATGTAACTCCTCTCCTTGATATAGTCAGTCATCCGATCATTCTGACTGCACATGTAACTCCTCTCCTTGATATAGTCAGTCATCCGATCATTCTGACTGCACATGTAACTCCTCTCCTTGATATAGTCAGTCATCCGATCATTCTGACTGCACATGTAACTCCTCTCCTTGATATAGTCAGTCATCCGATCATTCTGACTGCACATGTAACTCCTCTCCTTGATATAGTCAGTCGTCCGATCATTCCGACTGCACATGAAACTCCTCTACTTGACATTGTTAGTTCCTTGCTGAGAACATTAATCAAGCGTTCTTTAGAGGTAAACACAGACCTACATCTTTGCTTTATTGACTACACAACGGCTTTTAAGCATATTAGCATAATGAAGATGCGTGCACATCTACAAATTGATGAGAAAGACTAGACTTTTAAAGAACATATATAGGAATCAATACGATGTCAAGAAGATGTGTAATGTCTCCAGATCTTGCTTTCCCTATCCATCCATCATGTGCCATGCCGGTAAGCGTGGGCGGCCATGTTTGCCATCTCACTCGATCACCAGAGTCATGGATCAGCTCCGTGTTCTTGTCTCGACCATGCCACGGAGCCAAGCCATTCAGGTATTTACTTCTCGGTCTTCCCCTTGCTCTCTTCCTTTCGATCCTGCCAGTTGTCACCAAGTTCTCCAATTCATTTCTTCTCATAACATATCCAAAAAATTTTGACTGTCTACGTCTAATGTCTCTAATTAGTTTACGATCTTCATTTCTTTCTTGAAGAACTTGTTCATTGGTTTTTCTCTCTGTCCTTGGTATTTTTTGCATTTTCTTCAGAAACCACATTTCCACAGACATAAGATGTTTTTCAGCTTGTCTGTCCATTGTCCATGCTTCACATCCATACAAAAGTAGAGGTTCTATGTAGCACTTCACCACTCTTTTTCTCGTTTCAATTGATATTTTTTATTGGTCAATATGCTTTTCATCTTGCAAAAGGCTACCTTCGCAATGGCAATTCTTGCTCTAATTTCTTCAAGGCATCTCCCATCAGATGTTATGACTGTTCCGAGATAACTGTACCGATTCACCTGTTTAAGAATATGCCCATTTACTTGTATATATTTTTATTTTATTTCGCATATCCGTTTGCAGGACATCGCTGTCAACATCAGCATCTTTCAGCTGATTGTTGATTTCTTGGCAGATTACGCTCAGTAGTTTACTTGTATACATTTACAGTTACATTGTGGTATTTCCTTCTTTCCACTGACGACCATAATCTGTCTTCTTACAATTTAATTCTAACCCTATATGATCACTGTGTGCAACAACCGCATCTACTAAATGTTGCAGGTCCTGTTCATTGTCTGCAATCATGACTGTATCATCTGCATATCTAATTGTATTGATGTATCCCCCCCCCCCCCCACCGTGATGATTCCTTCCATATCTTCCCTATTCAGTGAAAATATTTTTTTTTTAGAAATTTAGAAGTTGATACAGTATTGATTGCAGTGGTCCTGATCATGCCTGCTTTAATTCCTCACTTCAATATATTGGGCATTTCGTTCGCCACGGGCCGTTCCCGCACAAACCAGACAGGTCTGCAGACGGCATCCACTCAGCGAGTTTTCGATTCGGACATGTGCTTGTCGTTGTGCCCGAAGAACAATATAGTCAGCGCTGTTCCAGGCACGACAGACACTCGGAAAACTAGCTAGGCAGATCTGTTCCGGACACGATGGGCATTCGGAATGTGAACGCCTGATGCGTCACAAAAATGGGATAACAAGGCACTAGATATTGATGACCCCAAAACCAGTAGTGGAATTTGGAAGTATCTAAGTTCATCGGCCAAGATATTTTAAACAGCTTGAAAGTTCAAGCTCTGAACCCGAATTGTTTCGGTTTCCTAAAACTCTACCTCAACTTTCGTTGTTCTGTAGCTTTCTCAGGGTCGGGGAATGCCAGATGTAATGTATACTTTAGGTTCGAGCTGTCAGAAAACAACACAGGCCACATAGTTTAAAGGTGCATACGAGATCGGAAATAAACTGAGACTGTCAAGGAACAAAAAAATAGGTACCGTAGGCTAGCAGATTTATAGCAGTGGGAACGTGCTTGAGCTGGGAAATCTAATTCAAGGAGCATAAACTCAAACAAGGACTATGAACTCAAAAACAAGGTCGTATTGGGGTGAAGGGAGTTGGATTAATAATAAGATGCAAATTAAGCAGAGTACGCGAGGTACTGATTGGGTAGTCTTTCACAAGGGAGAGAAACGTCACGTGATTCAAGAAATGCGCCAACTCAAGAAGTTATATATACTTTGGGATCCAGTCAGTAAGGAAGGAGTCGAACAGGAGAGAGGACAGTTGATAGTGGACTCCGGGAGTGGCGGGGGTCTGTGCCCTATTGGGGCAGCCCAAGGAACATAGTAACAGGACTTCAGAAATTGGGCTAATCCGTGCCCAAGTCTGTATAGTATCTGTAGGAGGAGGAAGTGAAGAAAGACGGACAAGCGCCCATGCTAGAACTCGTCTGAATCACTGATAGGAGTGAGAACGACTAAGGATCTGTGAACGGAACCTACCCAAGGCAGATAAGCCAAAGAAGGGAAAGACACGTAGAGTCCGAGGGTCGTTAAAGTGCAAGAAAGCCAATTGAGTTAAGAGGACTGCCAGCCAAGGAGACCGCTCGTTGATTGCAGTAAATGGCTAACGTCAAATAGGACAACCACTAGCCAGAGACACTGCAATCGGAACCACACAGGAGACTAAGGTCAATCGGGATCACACAGGAGACTAATGTCAATTACGACTGGAAACCGTGTGGTGGGATCCACGGCAAACGAGAGGTTGAAGAGAGCAACCGTATTTCAAATATGGGACCCAGATGATCAACTGGACGGCAGAAGAAGAATACATTGTCTGGGTAAACTAGAGACACCCAAGCATACCGGGCATACTTGACTAAATAGATATTCATCTGAACAAAATAATCCCTGGGTATATGGATTGATGGATCAATCTGTGGATCAATGGGTATTTGGGCTGAATATATGGACCACTAATAAGCCTACGGAAAGATAGTTACGAAACAAAGGCCGGTGGAGATCCTAGCTTTAGTTCTTTGCTTCATGCAGTTAGTAGGTGATTGTAGGTAGTATTTCCCTAACATCTGGTTGCATAGTTTATTATATTATCTATCTCTCCCTTGTGAGGTAATGCAGCATCGTATTATTAAAGTTCAATATGCATTATGTGTCTGCAATGCATGTACTGATTACTCTATGCGATTATGTTGTAGATTGTCACTCTGTTATTGTTCAGAAGGAAATAAATATATGATTGAGTTGTCTTTTATTTCGACTTGTCAGTCTGAAGTAATATAAGCAGAGTAGTTTAGAGACCTTGTGAGGCTGTACATCTCTTCTATAACCTGATAACATACACCACGAGACATTGATGGTGCAATAGTAATTAACTATTGTTCTCACGCGGAGACACGAACCTAAATCTTTCCTATCCCTTACTCTCATCCTTTTTTCTCCTTCTCTCTTTCTCTCTTCATCTTTCCTTATTATCAAAGGTAGTGTGTAGTAGGCAGAGTTCGACTGAGGAACGAACTTTTAGGATTCACACTTATTTATATCGTTTCCCTCATCCCCCCTTCTTTCTCTTCTCTCTCTCTCTCTCTCTCTCCTCACTTCCTCCTCCTTCTTCCCCTTCTTTTCCCCCTGTCACAGGAAAACTAGGTAGTCAGAGCTGTTCCTAGCACGAGGGACAATCGGAAAACTAGCTAGACAGAGCTGTTCCGAACGTAAAGGACATTTGGAAGATTAGTTAGTCAGAGCTGTTCCGCTCACGAAAGACATTTCACTCGGACGTTTTTGCATTGTGCCTGTTTTATTTGCGCCCTTAGGCCAGCACACCCTACTTCAGCGCGAATTTTTACGGGTTTGCCTTCCCGGGGTTTCAAGGGACGTTAGACTTTTATTGTTGTGGTGTCGCCCACATCTCAGCTGGTCAAGGTAGAACGGTCAAAAACATCACGGTCAACCCGCAAGGGAAGGCAGGGCAGACCATGGGCATTCCCCGCTATGCAAGGAGGCTTCCATAGTTGCAGAGCCGGCACATAGTGCTCTGAGACTGGGCTCACCCGAGGAATCGCCACGTCCTGCTCATGGCTGCTTTAATTCCTCACTTCCGTGTATTGGGTGGACACTTCGTTTGCCGCTGGTCGCTCCCCACACAAATCAGGGACTGACAGTCTGCGGACGACATCCACTCATCAAGCTTTCGCTTCGGACTTCCACGTAATGGATTAGCTACCCAAGTGTTCCGTTTCGTGTTTTTGAGAGTTTTTTTTCCACCTTTGACTGCGCTTATTCTATGAGTATAGATACAGACTTTCATCGTAACCATTTCGTGCGGCTTGGGCGCTTTTTCTACTTTTAGTGCCCGCTCACGGGGTAGGCTACATGTGCTGCCGGCTCAGCACCTTACCTCCGCGCACTGGTGAGCATGTAACGGCCAGGCCGTCTCATCCGGGAACCCCTCATAACCCCCAGTTAAGAGCCTTCGAACAAGTGTCTGTGCTAAGCATGTAGCGTGCTCAGAATCTCATCTCCATTTTAAGGTGGGTGATTATCGGCCCGGCTCTCACAACTGAGGGTTAATGGCTTAGAGGCGTTCAGCCATATCCCTCAGCTGGGAGCCTTAGAGTATGTGTCCGGACCACAAATTAGCGGCATCGTGCGCCTGATTTAGACTTTGACTGCTATCCCCAGTCTGCCTGCAGAGCAGCAGATTGTGTCTCTCTTGGTCTGGCCCCTACCCCAAAACGAGTCCGACACATAGTTGTGCTTTCGTCGGCATAGCTCAAAAGTCGCTAAAAGCTACGGAGTTCGTGCTTTGTGTGACGCTTTCTGTGCTACGGAAAGAGACCGAGCCATATGGGATAAAACCCGGTGCAATGAAGTCGACCCTGTCGACTTTTAAGCAACTTTTTTTAAGCGGCATAGCTCTTGGGGTTACTGGGACACTCAAGCCCCCCCCCCCCCCCCACCGCGGCAAGGTGGAGACACAAGGGGGGGGGGAGCTATGTTCTGTCTAGCACACGTTAGTTCCTTGTAGAGCTATGTTCTGTCTAGCACATGATAGTTCCATATAGAGCTTTGTTCTGTCTAGCACATGCTAGTTTCATGTATAATGAGTATCGCCATATTTACGAACATTCTGTTGTCCAAAATACAACTGTTTAAGAAAAAAAAAACACAAGGACAGAAATCAACGTACACACACAAGTATGCCAGGTAACACTCACATTTTAAACCATGCCCCTCCCCCTCCCTCTGCTGTGTGGCCACCGTGACGAGGTAGAGGGTTTGTGTGTTCCAATGACCCCAAGAGCTATGCCGACGGTAGCACAGCTACTGGTAGGGCCACCCATGTCGGACAGGTCAAGGGAGAGGAACCAGACCAAGAGACACACACATCTGCTGCCTTGTAGGTAGACTGGGGACAGTCAAAGGCTAGGGAAAGCACCCCGGAAAATGCTTGTCGAAATCGGACGTACTGAGCCACAGGCTTGACAAAGCAGTGCAACGTAACTTAATTCATTATGTCACAAATTAAAATTAATCGTTATGGTGCTAATCCCGTGAAGTCCCATCAGGTGGTGATAGTGCCGGGCTCCCTGCCTCGAGGGGGTTCCACCCATTACTACTGGTGGTTACCTTCGCCTGTGCTGTGGAGTCAAGGCACAGAGGAATAGGTTAAGAGCTATTGACCAAACACCCCGGACACTCAACATACTACAGTGGAATGCTGATCGTCTTGATAAAGATAGACGTGGCATTCATTCAAGAGACACATCTCAACGCCAATCGTAGATTCTCAGTCAGAGGATATCAGGCCACACGTTTCGACTACGAAGGACACAAAGGAGGAGTTCTAATACTTATACGAAACACAATACTTTATAGTGAAGTATCTGTGACTTCTGACAACCAAACGGAAATTATAAGTGTTGATATAATGATAAAGGATGTGAAAATAAGAATTTACAACCTGTATAGCCCATTTACACCTTCAAACATGAAAATAACTGACACAAACTGGATTTTGTCGGAGACTTTAATAGCCGTTCAGAAAGATGGGAATACCCAGATACTGACAACAGAGGAGATGAAGCAGAGGACTGGGAAATAGACTCCAATCTCCAACTACTCAACAAAGCGGATGACACACCGAGCTTCAACTCTAGAAGATGGTTTACCACTTCTACTCCAGACTTAGCTTTCTGCACAGGAGACATCCTCAACAAAATCGATCGCCATGTGCTTGACAAATTAGCAGGTAGTGACCACAGACCAATCAAGCTTGTAATGAATATGGAGTATGTTCCCCAAGAGCAAAAGTCTCTGCCTCGTTGGAATTACAAACGAGCTGATTGGGACAGATTTGCCATACTAACAGATAAATATTGTGAAAACATAAATACACGACATGGCAACATGAAACAAATGGTGGAAAGTCTAAACAAAGCAATAATACAGGCGGCCACTGAGTCCATTCCAAGAGGAGCGAGGAAAAATTACAAACTATACTGGACTGAAGAACTACAAATTTTGGAGGACAAAGTTGAGGATGCCAGGAAGACAGCAGAGAGAGAGAGAGAGAACAAACAACTGAAGCGAACATCTCTTTCAAAGCCATCTCAGCAAAATATAAAAGAACAGTAAATCAAACAACAAGAGATTGTTGGAGGGAAAAAACAGAAAACCCGAACTTCGACAGGGATGGAAACAAACTATGGAAACTATTGAAAGCCATGACCAATGAATGAACCAGAAACAAACAAACAACAATTAAACAAGGAAGTGCCTTGCTTTCTGGAAAAAGGCTGAAAATGCACTAATGGAACACTATGCTAGTGCAAACCACATTGATATTACAACCGAACAGAAGAAAGCAATCAAAGATAAACAGACACATCATAGTAATACAGAGACAGCAGCAGAATAGATTACGCAACCACATGTATACAAAATTCAAGATTGGTGACTCAGCCATGTGCACATGTGGTTTGGCGTCGCAGACAGCAGAGCACATACTCCAGGATTGCCCAAACTACAACATATCCAGGCGAACCTTCTGGCCTAGAGAGACACCAGTGGAAGATAAACTCTATGGACCGCTGAATGAACTCAAAAAGACTGTTAGATTCATACAAGAGACAGCATTGCAGTTATAAACATATTTCAGGCGAACGAAAGAAGAAGAAGAAGCAGCAGAATATATGAAGGAAAATCTGAAAATGGAATAAATGGAACAAGCAATGAATATCCTAAAATATAAAAGAAATCACCAGGAGAGGATGGAATCACAAATGCAATGCTAATAGGACTAGGCACTAAAGCAAAACAGAAACTACTAGCAGTCCTAAATTACAGCTGGAAGAGAGGAATAGTCCCACAGGCATGGAAGGAAGCTATACTAATAACAGTCCCAAAGAAAGGAAAAGACCTGGAAGAACCAAATGGCTATCGACCTATCAGTCGACTTAGCTGTGTAGGAAAATTAATGGAACGCATTATCAATGGCAGGCTAACATGGCATCTGGAGGAAAACCAACTCTTAACACCACACAAAGCAGGATTCAGAAAGTACAGATCCACTGAAGATCAAATAACCTATATAGCTCAGGAAATAGAGGATGCTTTCCAAGAGAAAAAGCACACACTAGCGGTCTGGATAGATTTAGAAAAAGCATTTGATAAAGTATGGAAGGAAGGACTGAAAGTAAAACTGTAAAAAATGCATGTTTGTGGGGAAAATGTATAAATGGATCAGCCACTACCTTGAGAACAGAACTGAGGGGACAAAAGTACAAGAACAAACCAACAAAAAGATGCTGTTGGAGCAAGGTGTCCCCCAATGAGGAGTTCTTTCACCAACATTATTCCTAGTGTGACGAAACGGACTAGATTCTGTCCGTACTCTGCATTATTTCCCTTTGGTCGGGATAAGCTGAATTGTCTCCCTTTAAATTGTGACCATAGCTAGGGAAATCCCCGGCTAAATTAGTCCCTGACGTCATCATTCGGGAGAATTCGACAGAATTCTAGAACATCCTAGAACAGGGGTGGGCAAACTACGGCCCGCAGGCCGCATGCGGCCCGCCACCTGATTTTATGCGGCCGGCGAGGGCATTTAGGAATAATAATTTTTACTTCGTTTTTAAGTTATTTTGTTGAATTTTAAAGAATTTCATGTACCGTATGATTGTTTCAAAATTTTTGATAAGATTTCTTTCTAATTATCAATTTTTGTAAACAGTCCTTGGCCTTCGTGATGTAATGCTTCTGCTTCTTCTTTCGTTCGCCTTAAATACTATAACTGCAATGTTGCCTCTTGTGTGAATTTAACTGGCATTTTTAGTTCACTCAGCAGTCCATAGAGTTTATCTTCCACTGTCGTCTCTCTTGGCCAGAAGGTTAGCCTAGACATGTTGTAATTTGGGCAGTCTTTGAGTATGTGCTCTGCTGTCTGCGACGATAATCCACACGTGCACATGGCTGATTCACCAATCTTGAATCTTATATACATGTGGTTGCGTAATCTATTGTGTCCTGTTCTGAGGAGCAGAATAATGACTTGTTCTTGTCTGTCCATAACGTGGTAGTCGTCTTGAGGAGGTTATGGTGGCTTTTTGATTGGTTTGATCATTCTTTTCTTTTGGTGGTAACGGGCACATCAGGCTGTTCTTCTTTTGCTTCTTCCTTAGCCAATCGATCAGTTCTGTCGTTTCCGGGTACTCCACAGTGGGATGGTATCCACTGTATTGTGACCTTATGCTGACTGCTAAGTTCAGAAAGTAGTGTCCCTAATACTGGCAATTTCCAAGACATTTCGTTTTCGTTGAGGTGAGTTTCTTGCAAGCAACATACGCTTACCTTTTCTTGGTCCAAGATGTTTTCTAGTTCTATTGTTTTGTTGCTGAATCCCTCCGCATTCCAGTGCATTAGTTTTAGTCTTTGTTAGGTATGGCCAGACGCTCTATTCTCAGGTCCCCTGGCTCCACAGGACATCTGAGAAGGACCTCTAGTAGTCGTGGTTGGATTCTTTCGAGGCATATGGCCCGGCACTGCACCTGCCTGGGGGTCCAAAGTAGGGCAAGCACCGTAACATTTAGCCGTAGTCGACATATTTCATTGCGCGTGATTGGTGGCATCCTGATTTCTGTGGTGCGCCTCCTGGCAGGTTGCCTCTTTATTCAGCATCTTTGCTAGAGCAGACTGTGGTCTTACTCGAGTTTAGATGTATAGGCACGCACACACATGTCTGTGCATGCACGTACGAACATACACATCCAGAGCGTTCTGTATATTTCTCGGCGCCAGTGACTCGCCGCCGCCTCTTCTCCTGTTAGTTAAAACAGTTCCGCCACAAGAAGGCCAGAAGTTGGACTTCTGCTGCATAGGTGATGAATGCACGAGCCATTAGGGTATTTATGCAAGGTTGGGCGCTCACCCCAACCCGGCCCCTGGCTACATACAGCAACATTTGGAACCATGTTATGCTAAAATGCGAATTTATCGATTTTTATATAGAGAAATATTTATCGACATGAAAAATTTAATAAGGATGATTTTTTATGAAAAACAGATATTTCTTCGGTGAATAAAATGATTTATTTTGCAAGAAAATATTAAATTCAAAAGTCTTTTGCTGTTTTAAATTATTTCCACATTTACAATGTTCAAATTAATTTATTTGTTGTAGTAGTCTTGATATTTTTCTGAAATGTATTCTGAGTTTACTACTTGTTTTCCGAATATTTCATTTTCACACACAGCCAGAAGTAGGTTGTGTTTCATTTCCGTTTTAAAGTTTTGTACAGTTCTAACTGTTCGAATTTTATTTAAAAAAATGAGTGTCAATAAAAACGTAAGATTGAAGATGAATGCCGTGTTTTTAATTATGAATGGACAACTAAGTACTGTTTTATAAAAGTTGGTAGCAAATCAGTTTGCTTGCTGTGTCGTGAGTCAGTGGCTGTCTTCAATGAGTACAATTTAAAAAGACATTATCAAACAAAATATTCCGATTTCGGATACAATTTAACAACCGAAGGGAGGGAAAGGAAATGCCTTGAGTTGGTGAAATATTTTGGAGAAACAGCAAACTGTTTTCACTAAACAGTCTTGAATTCAAGATGCTGCAACTGAAGTTAGTCTTGTGCTGTCATACAGAATTGTAAAACAGAACAAGCCATTTTCTGATGGCGAGTTCATCAAGGAATGTTTGCTAGATGCAGCAAACATTATGTGTCCAGAACATACACTCAACAAAAGATCTGACATTACTTTATCCAGGAGAACTGTGGTCAGATGTGTTGATAAGATAAGTGACAATGTTATGCATAAACTTCAAGATGCAAGTAAACAATTTTTGTGGTAGTCTCTTGCATTGGATGAGAGTACCGATGTACATGATACTGCCCAATTATTGATAATTATACGTGGAATAAACACTTCTTTCAAACTCACTGAAGAGTTATTGAGTGTTGAGTCACTCAAAGACACAACCACAGGCCATGATATATTCAATGCTTTTACTAACTGTATTGAAAGAACTGGGTTAGTTCGGAACAAGATGGCAAGTGTTACAACTGACGGAGCTCGTGCTTTGACTGGAAAAAATGTAGGTCTGGTAAAGTTGATAAGTGATAAGATTAAAGCAGAATATCCAGACCACACATTATTACCACTTCACTGCGTGATTCATCAAGAAAGTCTGTGAAAAACTGAGTTGAATATCAAGCATGTTATTGACCCAGTTGTCAGTGTCATCAACCTCATCAGATCAAGAGGACTTAATCACATACAGTTCAAGGCATTACTTGACGATTTGGAAACTGAACAATCCGATGTCCTGTACCACACCAGTGTTCGATGGCTGAGTCTCGGCAAGGTGATGAGGCGAGTGTAGGAACTGAGAGAGAAGAAATAGTGATGTTCCTAGAGATGAAGGGCATTGAATGTGACTTTAATACTAATATTGTCAATAAAGAGTGGAAGTTAGACTTTATGTTTGCCATTGAAATTATGGAAAAGTTAAATGAACTGAATTGACAAACTTCAGGGCAATGGTGTGTTCGCAGATGAATTGTATGTACATGTAAAATTATTTCAGGCAACACTCTCACTGTACTCCAGACACGAAAGTGAAAAAGATTTTGTCACTTCCCTTTGCTGAAACAAGAAACCATTTCTGGTGAAATGACTGAAAAGTACAAAGCCCAATTAGATGCACTGATTGAAGAATTTGGATGGAGATTCCAAGATTTCAAGAACGTAGAGCCACAGTTCAATATTCACAGTTTCCCTTTTAGTGCAGACGCTGATACAGCCACAGAGGACATACAGTTGGAGCTGCTTGACTTAGAAGCAGATCATGACCTGAAAGATAAATTCAAGTCAGATGGTTTGCTGGATTTCTATGGATCTTTATCACAAGAATCATTTCCCAACTTGAATTACTTTGCAGCTAAACTTTTATCATTGTTTGGATCAACATACATTTGCGAACAAGCATTCTCTTCCTTGAAGATCAACAAATCTAAGAGTAGGTTTTATTGTCGGACTGCAACTTGCACGCTGTCATGCGAATTTCAACAAGTAAACTTGCTCCAGATTTCAAGAATATTGTCAAATAGTGCAAGCAGTTACATACATCTCATTAGAAATTAACAATTATAGTGACAGTGTAGTCGGTTTGTGTCTAAATTAAAGTCATTGATAGATAATAAAGAATATTTGTTATAATAACATGTTGTAAAATCTTGTTAACAAATTAGTAAATGTTTTTGTCCATATTGTCAAATATAATGTATAAGTATATAAGTAAAATTAAATTGCAATCATTATTTATTTATACTGCTTAATAACCTCCCTCCTCCTCCTCCCCCTCCTCCTCCTGCGTTCTTCTCCTCCATCATCCCCCTCCTCCTTCATCCTCCCTCTTCCTCCTCCCTCCTCCTCCCTACTCCTCCTCCCCTCCCCCTCCTCCTTCCTCCCTCCTCCTCCCTCTTCCTCCTCCTCCTCCCTCCTCCCTCTCCTCCTTGCTCTCCTCCTCCCTCCTCCTCCTCCTCCTCCTAATCACTCCTCCTCCCTCCTCCTCCTCCCTACTCCTCCCTTCTCCTCCTCTCTTCTTCCTCCTCCTCCCTCCTCCATCCTTCCCCCCTCATCCTCCCTCCTCCTCCCTTCTCCCCCCCTCCTCCCTTATCCCCCTCCTCCTCCCGCCTCCTCTTCTCTCCTCCTCCTCTCTCCTCCTCCTCCTCCCTCTACCTCCTCCCTCCTCCTTCCTCCTTCTCCCTCCTCCTCCTCCCTCCTCCTCCTTTCTCCTCCTTTTAATCCCTCCTCCTCCCTCCTATTCCTCCCTACTCCTACTCCTCCCTCCTCTTCCCTCCTCCTCCTCTCTCCGCCTATCTCTTCCTCCCTCCTCCTCCTCCCTCCTCCTCCCTCCTCCTCCCTCCTCCACCTCCCTCTTCCTCCTCCCAGCTCCTACTCCTCATTTTTCTTCTTCTGCTGCTGCTGCTGCCGCCGCTCCATTTACCGAAGTTAATTGTTGGGGAAGATGTAAAGACCTTTCAAGTGATCTTTCTAATGCTTTTTGTAAGTTGGTCTTCGTTTATCTAGGTTGTTCTAACTGCAACCAATAAATGACTAGAGAGACAGGCAAACAGACAGACAGACAGACAGACAGAGAGGGAAGGAGAGACAGACAGACAGACAGACAGACAGACAGAAGGGAACGGGAACTTATATGACTACTTATATGAATTAAATGAGATGCTCCCCATCAGAGGCTGGGCGAAGCCGGGCATGGTCAGGCAGACAGATAGACAGACAGACAGACAGATAGACAGTCGGGAATGGGAACTTATATGACTACTTATATGAATTAAATGAGATGCTCCACACCAGGAGCTGGGCGATGCCGGGCCGGGTCAGACAGACAGACAGACAGACAGAAAGACAGACAGACAGACAGACAGACAGACAGACAGACAGACAGACAGACAGATAGTCGGTAACGGGAACGAGAACTTATATGACTACTTATATGAATTAAATGAGATGCTCCCCACCAGGGCCTGGGCGAAGCCGGGCCGGGTCAGCTAGTGTGTGTATATATATATACATATATAAAAGGATGTGTGTGGGTGGGTGGGTGTCTATGTCCTTTATGCGTTCGCGAACGGTCCATCCGATTGAGATGAAATTTTCTATACGTCCTCCTTTCATTCCAGCGCAGCCAACTGTGATATTTTTTTAAGTGTGAAATCGGCTGCTTACTTAATATTATTTAATTTTTCATTTTACATGGTAATTTATATACAGCGAGGGGACTTAACTCTAGAAAAGTTATTTCAAGGGGCATAACTTTTAATAACATTGCTGTATAACTTATAGTCATATTGTTGCATAGTTTTCAAAGATTTATAAACTCTTTGTCTGTAGTTATGTACCGGCATATGAGTTATAATAAATAATGATACAATCTTTAAGGCAGTTTCAAAGTTTTCATAAAAATAATGCATAATGCATAACATTGTAACTCATCTTTTTATGCTTACGAAGTTATCTACAGTCATGCAGGTGATTAGAAACGGTTTTCACTAGAAATAATGGATGGTGTGTGGAAGGACATTCTTTTAAGTTACTTTATTTTATTGTATGAATTAAATGAGATGATCCCCACTAGGGTCTGGGCGAAGCCACGCCGGGTCAGATAGATAGACAGACCCACCTTTTCGCTGCAGTTATCTACAGGCATATGCGTTATAACTCTCCTCCTCCTCTCCCCTACTCCTCCTACCCTCTTCCTCTTCCCCTCCCCCTCTCCATCCTCCTCCTCCTCCCTCTTTCTCCTCCTCCTCCCTCCTCCCTCTTCCTCCTCCTTCCTCCTCCTCCTTCCTCCTCCTCCTCCCTCTTCCTCCTCCTACCTCCTCGCCCTCCTCCCTCCTCCTAATCACTCCTCTTCCTTCCTCCTCCCTTCTCCTCCTCTCTCCTCCTACTCCCTCCTCCCTCCTCCTACGTCATCCCCCTCATCCCTCCTCCTCCTTCTCCTCCCTTTTTCTCCCTCCTCCTCCTACCTCCTTCTCCTCCCCTTACTCCCCCCTCCTCCTCCCTCTTCTCCCTCTCCTCCTCCCTCCTCATCCCTCCTCCTCCCTTCTCCTCCTCCCTCTACCTCCCTCCTCCTCCCTCCACATCCCTCCTCCTCCTCCCTCTTCCTCTTCCTCCCTCCTTCTCCTCCCTCCTCCTCCTCCACATTCTCCTCCCTCCTCCTCCTCCCTCCTCCTCCCTCTACCTCCTCCCTCCTCCCTCCTCCTCCTTTCTCCTCCTCCTTCCGCCTCCTCCCTCCTCCTCCTCCTCCATCTCCCTCCTTCTCCGTCTCCTCCTCCCTCCTCCTCCTCCCCCTCCTGCGTTCTTCTCCTCCCTCATCCTCCCTCCTCCTTCTCCTTCCTCCTCCCTCTTCCTCCTCCCTCTTCCTCCACCCTCCTCCTCCCTCCTCCTCTCTACTCCTCCTCCACCTCCTCCTTCCTCCCTCCTCCTCCCTCTTCCTCCTCCTCCCTCCTCCTCCTCCCTCCTCCACCTCCTCCTTGCTCTCCTCCTCCCTCCTCTTCCTCCTAATCACTCCTCCTCCCTCCTACTCCTCCCTACCCATCCCTTCCCCTCCTCTCTTCTTCCTCCTCCCTGCTCCATCCTTCCCCCCTCATCCTCCCTCCTCCTCCTCCTCCTCCTCGCTCCTCCTCCTTTCTCCTCCTCCTCCTCCCTTCTCCCCCTCCTCCCTCCTCCTCCCTCCTCCTCTTCTTTCCTCCTCCTCCTCTCTCCTCCTCCTCCTCCTCCTCCCTCTACCTCCTCCCTCCTCCTCCCTCCTCCTCCATCCTCCTACCTCCTCCTCCTCCCCCCTCCTCCTCCTCTCTTCTCCCCCACGTCTTCCTCTCATTCCCGCGCTGCCAACTGTCATTTTTTTGGGTGTAAAATCGGCTACTTACATAATATTATTTAATATTTCATTTTTCATTATAATTTCAATATAGCAAGGGGACTTAACTCTAGAAAAGTTATTTCAAGAGGCATAACTTTTAATAACATTGCTATATACCTTATAGTCATATTGTTGCATCGTTTTCAAAGATTTATAAACTCTTTGTCTATAGTTATATACAGGCATATGAGTTATAATAAATAATGATATAATCTTTAAGGCATTTTCAAAGTTTTCATAAAAATAATGCATAATGCATAACATTGTAGCTCATCTTTTTATGCTTAAAGAAGTTATCTACAGTCATGTAGGTGATTAAAAACAGTTTTCATTAAAAATAATGGATGGTGTGTGGAAGGACATTCTTTTAAGTTACTTTTTTTTGTTGCATGAATTTAATGAGACGCTCCCCGCCAGGAGCTAGGCGAAGCCACGCCGGGTCAGATAGATAGATAGACAGACAGACAGATAGTCGGGAACGGGAGCTTATATGACTACGTATATGAATTAAATGAGATGCTCCCCACCTTTTCGCTGCAGTTATCTACAGGCATATGCGTTATAATCCTCCTCCTCCTCCTACCCTCTTCCTCCTCCTCTCCCTCTCATCCCTCTCCCTCCTCTTCCTCCTCCATCCTCCTCCTCCCTCTTCCACCTCCTCCTCCCTCTTCCTCCTCCTCCCTCCTCCTCGCCCTTCTCCCTCATCCTCGCTCTCCTCCTTCCTCCTCCTCCTCCCTCTTCCTCCTCCTAATCACTCCTCTTCCTTCTTCCTCCGCACTCCTCCTCCCTTCTCCTCCTCCTCCTCCTCCTCCCTCCTCCTCCCTTCTCCCCTTCCTCCTCCCTCCTCCTCCCTCTCCTCCTCCCTCCACCTCCCCCTCTCTCCTCATCCCTTCCCCCTCTACCTCCACCCTCCTCCTTCTCCCTCCAATCTCTCCTCCTCCTCCCTCCACATCCCTCCGCCTTCTCCTAACTCTTCCTCCTCCTCCCTTTTCATCCTCCCTACTCCTCCCACTCCTCCACCCCTTCTCCTCCCCCTCCCTCCTCCTTCTCCCTCCTCCTTCTCCCTCTTCCTCCTCCCTCCTCCCTCCTCCTCCCCCTATCTCTCCCTCCTCCTCCCTCTCCTCCTCCCTCCTCCTCCCCTCCTCCTCCTGCGTTCTTCTCCTCCTTCTTCCTCCTCCTCCTCTCTCCTCCTCCTCCCTCATCCTCCTCCCTCCTCCTCCCTCTTCCTCCTCATCCTACCTCCTCCTCCCTCTTCCTCCTCCTCCCTCTTCCTCCTCCTCCCTCTTCCTCCTCCTCCCTCTTCCTCCTCCTCCCTCTCCTTCTCCCTCCTTTTCCCTCCTCTTCCTCCTCCTCCCCCTCCTTCTCCTGCGTTCTCCTCCTCCTTCTCCCTCCTCCTCCCCCTCCTCCTTGCTCCTTCTCCCTCTTCCTCCTCCTCCCTCCTCCTCCTCCCCTCCTCCCTCCTCCTTCTCCCTCCTCCTCCCTTCTCTCTCCTCCTCCTCTCTCCTCCTCCTCCATCATCCTCCTCCCTCCTCCTCCCTCCTTCTCCATACTCCTCCCTCTTCCTCCTCCTCCTACAGACAGACAGACAGACAGACAGACAGACAGACAGACAGACAGTCTGGAACGGGAGCTTATATGACTACTTATATGAATTAAATGAGATGATCCCCACTAGGGTCTGGGCGAAGCCGGGCCGGGTCAGCTAGTGTATATATATATATATATATATATATATATATATATATATATATATATATATATATATATATATATATATATTGCATTGGCACCTTGCCGTCTTGACAGACGATAGTTTGTGCTTTAAAAAGGCATAATAACTTTTAACTATGGCGGTAGCGAGTGTGACTGATAAGGCCAATTTGCGCTGTAAATGTCCGTTCACAGTGGGTGCATGTGAACACGTGGTCATTTCCACCATCATGCACCATCTTACGTCTCAAACGCTTGGTGTGTGACTTTTCTGCAATAATTTTCTCCTTTGACTTTATTCCATTTCTGATATTTGCCCTCCATGCAACACGTTCAGCGGCGACTTGCTCCCAATGTGCATTATCAATGCCTGTATCAATCATGTCCCGCTTACACACATCTTTGTATCGTAGTAGAGGCCGACCCTGAGATCTCTTACCCATCTGTAATTCACCAAAAAAGATATCCTTTGGTATTCTACCATCATCCATCCTCCTAAGATGTCCTATCCATCTAAGTCTACGAAGACTGAGCATGGAATAAACTGTCACACAACCTGATCTTTCCAATACTTCAGTATTTGTGATTTTGTCTTGCCACTTAATACCAAGAATTCTTCGCAGACACCGCATATGAAAGCTGTTTAAATTGTTCTCTTGGTGTGAGTAAGTTGTCCAGGTTTCACTGCCATAGAGAAGAGTACTAAGGACACAGGCTTGATAGACAAGGACTTTTGTTTTGGCAGTAAGCTTCCTGTTCTCCCAGACTCTTTTTCTTAACCTGTTCATTGTTGTTGCTGCCTTACCAATCCGGATGTTGATTTCCTGATCTAGGGATAATTTGCTATTTACCACTGATCCTAGATATGTAAAATGGTCTACTATCTCTAGTTCGGCGTCGTCAATAAAGATTGATGGTACCCCATGTGCACCTTGTGACATAATCTGTGTCTTCTTTTTGCTAATTGTTAAACCAAATTCAGAACAAGCATTGGAGAATGCAGATAGTAGACATTGCAATTCTTCCTCAGAGTGGGTCGTAACTGCAGCATCATCTGCAAAAAGCAACTCTCTGATCAGTACCCTCCTAATTTTGGTCTTAGCCTTCAATCTCTGAGCATTGTAGAGGCCGCCATCTGAGCGTGAGTGAATGTATATACCACCATCCTGATCACGAAATGCATATTTCAGTAGAAGTGAAAAGTATATTCCAAAGAGGGTGGGAGCTAGTACACAACCTTGCTTAACTCCACTCTTGATTTCAAATTCGTCAGAAGTTGCACCATCAAACTTGATTATACCCTTCATGCCTGTGTGGAACGATTCCACAATGGACAGAAGAGTTGGTGGGCAGCCAATCTTCTTTAGTGCCTTGAACAGACCCTCACGACTGACCAAATCAAATGCCTTTGTGAGGTCGATGAAGGCAATAAACAGTGGTTGATTCTGTTCACGGCATTTTTCTTGCATTTGTCGCAATGAGAATATCATATCAGTGGTAGACCGGTTCTGTCGAAAGCCACACTGTGATTCGGGGTAGACTTGATCTCCTAGGACTTGAAGTCTGCGCAGAACAATTCTAGCAAATACTTTTCCAACAATACACAGAAGTGAGATACCCCTATAGTTGTTGCAGTCGCTCCGATCGCCCTTGTTCTTGTACAGTGTTATGATGCTTGAATCTTTGAAATCCTGTGGGACTTGTCCTTCACGCCAGCATAGCTCTATTAGCTGGTGGATCTGTATAGTGAGTGTGTCTTGCCCACTCCTGATAACCTCTATTGGAATATATATATATATATATATATATATATATATATATATATATATATATATATATATATATATATATATATATATATATATACACATACATACATACATGCGGCCTGCCAATCGCTTTACATTTGTCAATGCGGCCCTACGCACAAAAAGTTTGCTCACCCCTGCCCAAGTCCATACATGCCCACTATGCATCCGTCCTGTTGATTTCCAACTTTGGCATTCAAGTCACCCATTATGATAGTTACTTCAGAATTCTTGCATTTTTTGAAGGCTTTTTCTAAATCACTATAAAATTAATCAAATGCTGTCATCACTAATGTCTGCTGTTGGTGCATAAACTTGTAATACTTGAATGACGTTGACATCAAAAGGTCTTCCACTCAACTTCACCAGTAACACTCTGTCTGATACAGTCCAATATCCTTTGATCGATTTTGCTCTCTTTGTATCCATTATAATTGCTACTCCTCGCTGTCGTTTCTCTCCACCAGAATAGATTATTCTATATTCCTGAGATGCCATAATGCCCATTCCTGTCCATATAACAAAGCGCACACAGAGATGACTAACTGACTCTGTTGGTTGAATATAAATGGAGTTTTATTTCATATTGATGACCACTACAAGAATCTTATTACAATTCCAAACTCAGGGTGACTTCTCTCTTCTAGTCCTAGATGTTTACTGACTGCCCTAACAACAAACCACGTCACGACTTGAGCATCTCTCTCCTCATCCCATCCTGATGCTCAAGCGTGCTGTAGCTTTGCACACCTAACTAATACATTCTGCTACATCCATCTGGTCTCACATACACCTAACAGGTTAATATTTAGTCTTCACATTCCATTATTAATGTTATCAAATTTCCTATCCCCACTCATAGTTCTTACATTTCAAGTTCCTACTTTCAATGTTGATATTATTTTGCACTCAGTCGCATGCTGACGGTCTGGAGTCACCTGGTGCACATGACTACCCCTACCGGGCGAGGCTGCTCCTAAGGAGCACCCATTTACGCTGTTTCTCTGATTATCGATAAGACTGCAGTACATGATATTCTTGGCATCTGTAAAGAAGGTAGTTTGCCATTGCTTTCCTTCCTAGCAGTGACCATACTGGTCGATGACCGTAGCCAATGTCTCCCAAAAAAGAGATCCCCTGTCTACCGTCGTGAAACTGGAGACCATAAGCTACAACTATCTGTCGGCTGCTCCTCAACTTCATCCACCACCTGCACCCATGGCTTCACGTAACCCTGATCGGGGGGCTAAACGGGAACTCCACTTTGCCCAAGGGTGTCCCGTAGGCTAGTGGAGGGAAGGAGGCACCCATCAAGGCATTACTATCATGCTATTATATTTTAAATATTCCCTAAGCAAACGTAATTGCACCAGCATTTCAGAGAGAGAGAGAGAGAGAGAGAGAGAGAGAGAGAGAGAGAGAGAGAGAGAGAGAGAGTTAGAGGGAGAGAGAGAAAGAGAGAGAGAGAGAGAGAGAGAGAGAGAGAGAGCTTTCTTCTTATAATTTCAAACTCATTATTGCAGTATTAATTGTTTTATTTCTCAAAGAAAAATAAAAGATTTAAATGTTAGTTATTGGTATTATACCTAGGTATACCATTTTCATTTTCAAATTCTAGTAATTTCCCTTATATCAACATTAGATGTTTATGTCCCCCTCACAAGCGCAGACTGCTACTGCAACCATAGATTAATCTTAGGTAATTTACATATAAGGTATACCAAGAAGACGGTGGAGAGATAATATATATATACACAGACCTACAAGCACTTGGAATCAACGACTGGCAAGAGAAGGTCAACCAGAGAGACGAATGGAGACGGATTGTATCTGCAGCAAAGAACCTCAATGGCTCGGAACGCTGAAGAAGAAGAAGAAGAATTTACATATAAACTTAAAGAAATTCAAATATACAAATAGAAACGCAAACTTTGATCTACAGGCACTGAAGAGTGAGGAGATAAAAGATAAATTCAACGTAGAGGTAAAGAACAGATTCGATGCATTGTCCGATATGGAAATATTATTTCAAGACGTCAGTGAACAAATGGAAATATAAAAGAAATCAGTCAAGAAGCTGCACTAACAACAATGATAATCCCAAAAATAAGGATAATAGGACGCAAGAAATGGATGATCGAAAACATCTTAAAACTCATGGAAATAAGAAGAAATAACAAAAATAACAAGGGAATATACGAAGAGATTCACAGGAAAATTATAAGCTATGCAAAGAGGCAACAGAAACATGGCTTGAGGAAAATTGCAAGGAAATTGAAAACCAACACACCACCCAGAATACCAAATTAATGCACACAAGAATTAATGACATCATTAACAAAAGAACACACACATCAACAGGTTGCCTAAAAACCAAAGATGGCAAAATCATAATAGAAAAAGATCAGATTTTACATGCGTGGTCAGATTATGTGAAAGACCTTTATGATGATACAATAGAAGAACAATTATGATCATCAGAATAATAATGAAGGACCATCAATTTTGTTTTTCGGGTGTTTTTCTTTTAGATATCTAGCAATTCCGCAGAGCCCGTCTCCCTGGCGAAGGTGTTAACGATTTTCTCCGTAATCCCGTATATCCACGTGTGGGGAAACAGCTGCGCGAGATTCGGTAGGGAATCGGGTTGCGTTGGTTACTTACAGGGGTATCTGAGATTGTCGCTCAGTAAGCAATGCAAAATACTCTGCGTAATCTTGCAAAGACATCCACAACAGTGGTAAAATGCTGTTGTTGACAGCGATGTAAATAGGATATGCGATAAAAAAAAATTCCGCTGAATGCTTGAACATAAGGGTAGTGATCAATCAAGGCATTACTATCATGTTATTATGATATTTGAAATATTCTCTAAGCAAACGTAATTGCACCAGCATTTAGCAGAGAGAGAGAGAGAGAGAGAGAGAGAGAGAGAGAGAGAGAGAGAGAGAGAGAGAGAGAGAGAGAGAGAGAGAGAGAGAGAGAGAGAATGTGGGGGGGGGGGGGGGGGAGAACTATTTGTAATATTTGTCAACATAAGCCCCATAAGCTTGCACGGCCTTTCGCCAGTGCGAAAATAAGTGCACGCAGGCCCTGATTGTGCCAGACCAGGTTTTGTCCTACTCACTTCGCCTGTTAATCGTCATCTCTCTCATTCCTATCACCTAGGCCAGGGGTGGGCAAACTACGGCCCGCCACCTGATTTTATGCGGCCTGCGAGGGCATTTAGGAATAATAATTTTTACTTCGTTTTTAAGTTCCTCTTAAGATCCTCTAAAAGTACTGGAGAGTTTTGATCATAGACCATAACTTTATGAAGGGAAAATCCCAACTGCACCTCCCCGTGGTAGAGGATGGAAACACACCACGGTGTGGCTAACACAGCTCTGGGGACCGAGTATCCACCGGAATAAGTGGACAACTCTGCAGCTGAGCAGAGAACTCACTTGTCCTGACAGTCGGAAATGGCTGTCATAGGCAGAGGTAAAAGAACACCATGTGAATGTGGAAGGCAAGGGGAAACCACCACATTATCGTCCCAAGACTTCGTGGCAAAACATATATCAGAGTTAGTGAACGACGTTAATGGCTGTCTTGGGACATCCTCGTCCGGTAGGGACAGTCATGAGCCACAGGTGACGCCAGACCGTCATCCAGCTACTGATGGCAAAATCATAACTAAAATAAATAAATTTAGAGTAAGAATGTTAGGACATTAAATGAGCTAGGAAAGTTGACCAATGTTCTAAGAGAGATGGATAGCATGAAAATGAATATACTAGGCGTTAGTGAGATGAGATGGAAGGGATCGTGCAAAATTATAGCTGACAATCACACAATAATTTATTCTGGAGGGGATACACATGAAAAAGGTGTAGGAATAATATTCGATGAAAAAACAGCCAAGTCAATTAATGGATACTGGTGTATTTCAGATAGAGTTATTATGGTAAAAATCAAAGGCAAACCAATAGATATAAATATTATACAAGTATATGCACCAACAACAAGCAGTAGTGATGAAGAAATACAACACTTTTATGACGAAATAGAAATGGTGATGGCTCAAATTGGATCACAAGAAATAAAAATAATACTTGGTGATTTTAATGCAAAAGTAGGAAAGGGAAAAATGGAGGATGTAGTGGGGAATTATGGTTTAGGTACAAGAAATGAAAGAGGGGAAAAGCTAATAGAATGGGCAAATATCAATGATATGATAATTGGAAACACATGGTTTAAACACCATAAAAGACGACTGTACACATGGAAAAGCCCTGATAAGAAAATACGCAACCAAATTGACTACATACTAATTAATAAAAGATTTAGAAATGCTTTAATTAATGTAAAGACAATGCCTGGTGCTGACTGTAATAGTGATCATGTACCACTATGTGGACAAATAAAAGTAAGATTAAAGAGAGTGCAAAAAATGGTTAAGAACATGAGACTTAATAAAGAGGTTCTGAAAATAGATAAAGAAATGCAGGAACAATACAGAGTGACTGTGAAAACTAGGTACAATGCAATAGCTAAAATACAGAGTATAAATGAACAATGGGAAATGTTAAGGGACTCCATTCATCAAACTAGCAAAGAAGTATTACCAGAGAGAGGCAAAATAGCTAAGAAAAAATGGATGAATGAAGAAATCTTAAAACTGATGGACAAAAGAAAACAGAGTAAAAATGACAAACAAGAATACGCTAAGATAAATAAAGAAATAAAAGATAAATGTGGGAAGGCTAAAGAAAGTTGGTTAAACGAGCAATGCAAAAGAATTGAATTAAATTCCATTAAAGATACAAAAAATATGCACAGACAAATCAGTGAGCTTACCGGAAGAAAAATAAGAATAAATACAGGGTGTTTGAAATCAAAAACAGGAAAGATATTTTTAGAGGAAGGTGCTATAATGAAGAGGTGGAATGAGTATATAAGAGAATTATATGATGGAGAAAGGGAAGAATTAACAGAAGATAGTAACTTAGAAGGTCCACCTATTCTGAAAGAAGAAGTCGCTGACGCTATGAAACGTATGAAGAAAGGAAAAACAGCTGGGCCAGATGAAATCACAATAGAAGAATTAGAAGTATTGGGAGAATTTGGAGTAGATATATTAACCAAAATGTTGAATGATATTTACAGCAGTGGATATTTACCCAGTAATATGCTGAGATCTGTATTTATAGCTATACCAAAAAAGACCAGGAGCAATTGATTGTGAAGATTTTCGTACAATTAACCTTATAAACCATATCACTAAGCTTCTACTCAGAATCATAATGAGAAGAATTAAAAAGAAAATAAAAATGGAAATTAGTGAAGAACAGTATGGATTTGTGGAAGGAAAGGGCACAAACAATGCAATTATAGCGAAGTAATAATGAGAGAAATCAAAGAGATGCCAGGAATACTAGTTGGAGGTTATAATATAAATAATATACGCTATGCAGATGACACAGTATTGGTGTCGGACAATTCAACAGACCTACAACAATTATTAGATGTTGTAGTAACAGAGAGTGCAAGGAAAGGACTCTCCTTGAATATCAAGAAAACAGTAACAATGGTAATATCAAAGAAAATGGTGATACCAAAATGTGACATAGAAATAGAAGGGAAAATCCTTAACCAAGTGGATAATCTTAGATACCTAGGGGCATTTATAACATCAGATGGAAGATGTACAACAGAGATTAGGAGCAGAATAGGGCAGACAAAAGCCACATTTCAGAAAGTGAAGAGTGTCTTATGCAATAAGTCGCTATCACTGAATGTAAGAAAGAGAGTGCTGAAATGCTATGTAGAACCAGTTTTGCTGTATGGCAGTGAATCTTGGAATGTAAATGAACAAATTAAGAAGAAATTAGAAGCAATAGAGATGTGGTTCCTGAGACGAATGTTGCGAATTCCTTGGACTGCCAGAGTAACTAATGACGACTGCCTGAAACAGGCTAATGAAACTAGAACATTATATACAACAATAAGACAGAGACAAACATCTTTCTTCGGTCACGTGATGAGAAGAGAGGCATTGGAGAACATCGTAACAATTGGAAAGATCGAGGGGAAGAGAGGCAGAGGCAGACCAAGAGAAATGATGCTGGATGGATTGAGACGGTGGCATGGAGGAATATCACAGCAGAGTTGATCCAGAAAACCAAAGACCGAGATCTACGGAGAGCCATGAACGCCTACGCCAGCCGGCACGGCACTTAATGATGATGATTTTAAGTTATTTTGTTGAATTTTAAAGAATTTCATGTACCGTTATGATTGTTTCAAAATTTTTGATAAGATTTCTTTCTAATTATCAATTTTTGTAAACAGACCTTGGCCTTCTTGATGTAATGCTTCTTCTTCTTCTTCTTCTTCTTCTTCTTCTTCTTCTTCTTCTTCTTCTTCTTCTTCTTCTTCTTCTTCTTCTTCTTCTTCTTCTTCTTCTTCTTCTTCTTCTTCTTCTTCTTCTTCTTCTTCTTCTTCTTCTTCTTCTTCTTCTTCTTCTTCTTCTTCTTCTTCTTCTTCTTCTTCTTCTTCTTCTTCTTCTTCTTCTTCTTCTTCTTCTTCTTCTTCTTCTTCTTCTTCTTCTTCTTCTTCTTCTTCTTCTTTCGTTCGCCCTAAATACTATAACTGCAATGTTGCCACTTGTGTGAATTTAACTGTCCTTTTTAGTTCACTCAGCAGTCCATTGAGTTTATCTTCCACTGTCGTTCTTGCCAGAAGGTTAGCCTAGACATGTTGTAATTTGGGCAGTCTTTGAGTATGTGCACTGCTGTCTGCGACGATAATCCACACGTGCACATGGCTGATTCACAAATCTTGAATCTTGTATACATGTGGTTGCGTAAGATAGAATGACTTGTTCTGGTTTGTCCATAACGTGGTAGTCGTCTTGAGCAGGTTTTGGTGGCTTTCTGACTAATTTGATCATTCTTTTCTTTTGGTGGTAACGGGCACATCAGGCTGTTCTTCTTTTGCTCCTTCCTTAGCCAATCGATCAGTTCTGTCGTTTCCGGGTACTCTACAGTGGGATGGTATCCACTGTATTGTGACCTTATGCTGGCTGCTAAGTTCAGAAAGTAGTGTCCTTAATACTGGCAATTTCCAAGACATCATTTCGTTTTCGTTGAGGTGAGTTTCTTGCAAGCAACATACGCTTACCTTTTCTTGGCCCAAGATGTTTTCTAGTTCTATTGTTTTGTTGCTGAATCCCTCCGCATTCCAGTGCATTAGTTTTAGTTTTGTATGGTATCGCCAGACGCTGTATTCTCACTTCCCCTGGCTCCACAGGACATCTGAGAAGGACCTCCAGTAGTTGTGGTTGGACTCTTTCGAGGCATATGGCCCGGCACTGCACCTGCCTGGGGGTCCAAAGTAGGGCGAGCACCATAACATTTAGCCGTAGTCGACATATTTCATTGCGCGTGATTGGTGGCATCCTGATTTCTGTGGTGCGCCTCCTGGCAGGTTGCCTCTTTATTCAGCACCTTTCCTTTTCTAGAGCAGACTGCGGTCTTACTCGAGTTTAGGTGTATAGGCACGCACACACATGTCTGTGCATGCACGTACGAGCATACACATCTAGAGCTTTCTGTATATTTCTCGGCGCCAGTGACTCGCCGCCGCCTCTTCTCCTGTTAGTTAAAACAGTTTCGCCACAAGAAGGCCAGAAGTTGGACTTCTGCTGCATAGGCGATGAATGCACGAGCCATTAGGGTATTTAAGCAAGGTTGGGCGCTCACCCCAACCCGGTCCCTGGCTACATACAGCAACATTTGGAACCATGTTATGCTAAAATGCGAATTTATCGATTTTTATAGAGAGAAATATTTACCGACATGAAAAGTGTAATAAGGATGATTTTATGAAAAACAGATATTTCTCCGGCGAATAAAATGCTTTATTTTGCAAGAAAATATTAAATTTAAAAGTCTTTTGTTGTTTTAAATTATTTCCACATTTACAATGTTCAAATTAATTTATTTGTTGTAGTAGTCTTGATATATTTCTGAAATTTATTCTGAGTTTACTACTTGTTTTCCGAATATTTTATTTTCACACACAGCCGGAAGTAGGTTTTGTTTCATTTCCGTTTTAAAGTTTTGTACAGTTCTAACTGTTCGAATTTTATTTAAAAAATGAGTGTCAATAAAAACGTAAGATTGAAGATGAATGCCGTGTTTTTAATTAAAAAGTCGCTTAAAAGTCGACAGGGTCGACTTCATTGCACCGGGTTTTATCCCATATGGCTCGGTCTCTTTCCGCAGCACGGAAAGCGTCGCACAAAGCACGAACTCCGTAGCTTTTAGCGACGACCCACAGGAGTCTCCGAAACATTTAACCCGTAAACCGAAGGACGCGGTCCGGAATCGAACCCACGACCTTCGGAGCACGAGTCAAACGGCTTGACCACTTCGCCACAGAGACTCCCATGTTTTTAATTAATAATGGACAACTAAGTACTGTTTTATAAAAGTTGGTAGCAAATCAGTTTGCTTTCTGTGTCGTGAGTCAGTGGCTGTCTTCAATGAGTACAATTTAAAAAGACATTATCAAACAAAATATTCCGATTTCGGATACAATTTAACAACCGAAGGGAGGGAAAGGAAATGCCTTGAGTTAGTGAAATATTTTGGAGAAACAACAAACTGTTTTCACTAAACAGTCTTGAATTCAAGATGCTGCAACTGAAGTTAGTCTTGTGCTGTCACACAGAATTGTAAAACAGAACAAGCCATTTTCTGATGGCGAGTTCATGAAGGAATGTTTGCCAGATGCAGCAAACATTATGTGTCCAGAACACAAAATAAAAAAAAAACAGATCTGACATTACTTTATCCAGGAGAACTGTGGTCAGACGTGTTGATAAGATAAGTGACAATGTTATGCATAAACTTCAAGATGCAAGTAAACAATTTTTGTGGTAGTCTCTTGCATTGGATGAGAGTACCGATGTACATGATACTGCCAAATTATTGATATTTATACGTTGAATAAACACTTCTTTCAAACTCACTGAAGAGTTATTGAGTGTTGAGTCACTCAAAGACACAACCACAGGCTATGATGTATTCAATGCTTTTACTAACTGTATTGAAAAAACTGGGTTAGTTCAGAACAATTTGCCAAGTGTTACTACTGACGAAGCTCATGCGTTGACTGGAAAAAATGTAGGTCTGGTAAAGTTGATAAGTGATAAGATTAAAGCAGAATATCCAGACAACACATTCTTACCACTTCACTGTGTGATTTATCAAGAAAGTCTGTGAAAAACTGTTTTGAAAATCAAGCATGTTATTGACCCAGTTGTCAGTGTCATCAACCTCATTAGATCAAGAGGACTTAATCACATACAGTTCAAGGCATTACTTGACGATTTGGAAACTGAACAATCCGATGTCCTGTACCACACCAGTGTTCGATGGCTGAGTCTCGGCAAGGTGATGAGGCGAGTGTGGGAACTCAGAGAAGAAATAGTGATGTTCCTAGAGATGAAGGGCATTGAGTGTGACTTTAAATCTAATATTGTCAATAAAGAGTGGAAGTTAGACTTTATGTTTGCCATTGAAATTATGGAAAAGTTAAATGAACTGAATTGACAAACTTCAAGGCAATGGTGTGTTCGCAGATGAATTGTATGTACATGTAAAATCATTTCAGATAACACTCTCACTGTACTCCAGACAAGAAAGTGAAAAGCTGTTTGACTTACAAGCAGACCATGACCTGAAAGAGAAATTCAAGTCAGATGATTTGCTGGATTTCTATGGATCTTTATCACAATAATCATTTCCCAACTTGAACAACTTTGCAGCTAAACTTGTATCATTGTTTGGATCAACATACATTTGCGAACAAGCATTCTCTTCCTTGAAGATCAACACATCCAAGAGGTCTTTATTGTCGGACTGCAACTTGCATGCTGTCATGCGAATTTCAACAAGTAAACTTGCTCCCCTTGTGCCACATTTATTGACAGACAGAAGATCAAGTGGTTTGGCCATGTCATTAGAATGCAACATCAGCAACTACCATCACTGGCCTTACATCAAAGATCATCTGCGACGAGACCACGAGGACGTCCAAGAAGAAAATGGATTGACGACATCAGAGACATTGTACAACCTCACGGAATGACACTATCCAGTGCCGTCCACTGGGCGATGGAACGCAAATTATTCCTCCCCACGACGCTTGACGGCAGAAGTGGAAGATGATGATGATGATGATGATGAAACTTGCTCCAGATTTCAAGAATATTGTCAAATAGTGCTAGCAGTTACATACATCTCATTAGAAATCAACAATTATAGTGACAGTGTAGTCGGTTTGTGTCTAAATTAAAGCCATTGATAGATAATAAAGAATATTTGTTATAATAACATGTTGTAAAATCTTGTTAACAAATTAGTAAAAGTTTGTGTCCATATTGTCAAATATAATGTATAAGTATATAAGTAAAATTAAATTGCAATCATTATTTACTTATACTGCTTAATAACCTATACATAATTAATAATTACTTATTGTGATAGGTTGCTGTAAGCAAAATTGACATTTTATATATATATATAATATATATAAAAAGACTGTATGTATGTGTGTGTGTATGTCCCTTATGCGTTCGCGAACGGTCCGTACGATTGAGATGACATTTTCTACACGTCTTCCTCTCATTCTCGCGCTGCCAACTGTCATATTTGTTTAGTGTGAAATCGGATACTTACTTAATATTATTTAATTTTTCATTTCTCATTATAATTTATATATAGCGAGGGGACTTAACTCTAGAAAAGTTATTTCAAGGGGCATAACTTTTAATAACATTGCAATATATATATTGTTGCATCGTTTTTAAAGATTTATAAACTCTTTGTCTATAGTTATTTACGGGCATATGAGTTATAATAAATAATGATATAATCTTTAAGGCATTTTCAAAGTTTTCATAAAAATAATGCATAATGCATAATATTGTAACTCATCTTTTTATGCTTAAAGAAGTTATCTAAAGTCATGTCGGTTATTAACAACATAATAAATAAATAATAGTTACCTTATCTCTATCAAGTTTGAAGATTTTATATTTCTTTACACTATCACCAACTCTAAGAAGACATGGAACAACTTCAGCCATTATTAAATCTACAGGCATATGCGTTATAATCCTCCTCCTCCTCCTCTACCCTCCTCCTCCTCCTACCCTCTTCCTCTTCCGCTCCCCTCCTCCCTCTCCCTCCTCTTCCTCCTCCATCCTCCTCCTCCCTCTTCCTCCTCCTCCCTACTCCTCCCTCTTCCTCCTCCTTCCTCCTCCTCCTTCCTCCTCCCTCTTCCCCCAACTCCTACCTCCTCCCTCCTCCTAATCACTCCTTTTCCTTCCTCCTGCCTCCGCCTCCTCCCTCCTCCCCTTCATCCCTCCTCCTCCCTTCTCCTCCTTCTCCTCCCTCTTCCTGCCTCCTCCTCCCTCCTCCCCCTCCCTTCTCCCCCTCCTCCCTCCTCATCACTCCTCCTCCCTTCTCCTCCTCCCTCCTCCTCTCTCCTCCTCCCTCCTCCCTTTTCCTCCCTCCTCCTCCTCCCTCTACCTCCTCCTTCATCCTCCCTCCTCCTCCTTCCTCCACATCCCTCCTCCTCCCTCTTCCTCCTCCTCCCTCCTCATCATTCTTCCTCCTCCCCCTCCTTCTCGTCCCTCCTCCGTCCTCCTCTCTGCTCCTTCTACCCTTTCCTCCCTCCTCCTCCTCCCTCCATCTCCTCCCTCCATCTCCTCCCTCCTCCTCCCTCTCCATCCTCCTCCTGCGTTCTCCTCCTCCTTCCTTCTCCCTCCTCCTCCTTCTCCCTCCTCCTCCCTCGTCCTCCTCCCTCTTCCTCCTCATTCCTCCTCCTCATTCCTCCTCCTCATTCTCCCTCCTCCTCCTCTCTCCTCCTCCTCTCCTCCTCCTCCCTCCTCCTCCTTCCTCCTCCTTCCGCCTCCCTCCTCCTCCCTCATCCTCCCTCTTCCTCCTCCTCCCTCCTCCTCCTTCTCCTCTTTCCCCCCTCCTCCTCCTAATCCCCCTCCTCCTCCCTCCTATTCCTCACTACTCCTCCCTACTCCTCCCTCCTCCTCTCTCCGCCTATCTCTTCCTCCCTCCTCCTTCTCCCTCCTCCTCCCTCCTCTTCCTCCTCCCTCCTCCTACTCCTCTTTTTTCTTCTTCTGCTGCTGCTGCTGCCGCCGCTCCATTTACCCAAGTTAATTGTTGGGGGAAGATGTAAAGATCTTTCAAGTGCTCTTTCTAATGATTTTTGTAAGTTGGTCTTCGTTTATCTAAGGTTGTTCTAACTGCAACCAATAAATGATTAGACAGACAGGCAGACAGACAGACAGACAGACAGAGAGGGAGGGACAGACAGACAGTTAGACAGAGAGACAGACAGACAGATAGATAGTCGGGAACGGGAACGGGAGCTTATATAACTACTTATATGAATTAAATGAGATGCTCCACACCAGGAGCTGGGCGATGCCGGGTCAGACAGACAGACAGACAGACAGACAGATAGTCGGGAACGGGAACGAGAGCTTATATGACTACTTATATGAATTAAATGAGATGCTCCCCATCAGGGGCTGGGCGATGCCGGGTCAGACAGACAGACAGACAGACAGACAGACAGACAGACAGATAGTCGGGAACGGGAACGGGAACTTATATGACTACTTATATGAATTAAATGAGATGCTCTCCATCAGGGGCTGGGCGAAGCCTGGCCGGGTCAGACAGACAGACAGACAGATAGACAGACAGACAGACAGATAGATAGTCGGGAACGGGAGCTTATATGACTACTTATATGAATTAAATGAGATGCTCCACACCAGGAGCTGGGCGATGCCGGTTCAGACAACAGACAGACAGACAGACAGATAGATAGATAGATAGTCGGGAACGGGAACGAGAACTTATATGACTACTTATATGAATTAAATGAGATGCATTCCACCAGGGTCTGGGCGAAGCCGGGCCGGGTCAGCTAGTCTTATATATAAAAAAGGATGTGTGTGGGTGTGTATGTCCTATATGCGTTCGCGAACGGTCCATCCGATTGAGATGAAATGTTCTACACGTCTTCCTCTCATTCCCACGCTGCCAACTGTGATATGTTTTTAGTGTAAAATCGGCTACTTACTTAATATTATTTAATATTTCATTTTTCATTATAATATCAATATAGCGAGGGGACTTAACTCTAGAAAAGTTATTTCAAGGGGCATAACTTTTAATAACTTTTCTGTATAACTTATAGTCATATTGTTGCATCGTTTTCAAAGATTTATAACCTCTTTGTCTATAGTTATGTACAGGCATATGAGTTATAATAAATAATGATACAATCTTTAAGGCATTTTCAAAGTTTTCATAAAAATAATGCATAATGCATAACACTGTAACTCATCTTTTTATGCTTAAGAAGTATCTACAGTCATGTAGGTGATTAAAAACAGTTTTCATTAAAAATAATGGATGGTGTGTGGAAGGACATTCTTTTAAGTTACTTTTTGTTGTTGTATGAATTTAATGAGACGCTACCCGCCAGGAGCTGTGCGAAGCCACGCCGGGTCAGATAGATAGACAGACCCACCTTTTCGCTGCAGTTATCTACAGGCCTGTGCGTTATAATCCTCCTCCGCCTCCTCTCCCCTCCTCTCCCCTCCTCCTCCTCCTACCCTCTTCTTCTTTCCCTCCCCATCCTCCCTCTACCTCCTCCATCCTCCTCCATCCTCCTCCATCCTCTTCCTGCTCCTTCCTCCTCCTCCTTCCTCCTCCTCCCTCCTCCTCCCTCTTCCTCCTCCTACCTCCTCGCCCTCCTCCCTCCTCCTAATCACTCCTCTTCCTTCCTCCTCCCTTCTCCTCCTCTCTCCCCCTACTCCCTCCTCCCCCTCCCTCCTCCTCCCTCCTACTCCTTCTCCTCCCTCTTCCTCCTCCCTCTCCTCCTCCCTCCTCCTCTCTTCTCCTCCTCCCTCCTCATCCTCTCTCCTCCTCCCTCCTCCTCCTCCCTCTACCTCCTCCCTCATCCCCCTCCCTCCACATCCCTCCTCCTCAATCTTCCTCCTCCTCCCTCCTCATCCTCTCTCCTCCTCCTCCCCTCCTTCTCCTCCCTCCTCCTTCTCCCTCTTCCTCCTCCCTCCTCCTTTTCTCTCTGCCTCCTCGCTCCTCTTCCATCTCCCTCCTCCCACCTCCTCCTTACCGTTCTCCTCCTGCGTTCTTCTCCTCCCTCCTTCTCCCTCCTCCTTCCTCCTCCCTCTTCCTCCTCCCTCTTCCTCCTCCTCCAACCTCCTCCTCCTTCCTCCTCCCTCATCCTCCTCCCTCCTCCTCCCTCCTCCTCCTCCCTCCTCCTCCTCCTGCGTTCTTCTCCTCCCTCCTTCTCCCTCCTCCTCCTTCCTTCTCCTCCCTCCTCCTCCCTCCTCCAACCTCCTCCTCCTCCTTCCTCCTCCTCTCTCCTCCTCCTAATCCCTCCTCCTCCCTCCTATTCCTCCCTACTCCTCCTCCCTCCTATTCCCTCCTCCGCCTCTCTCCACCTATCTCTTCCTCCCTCCTCATCCTCCCTCCTCCTCCCTCCTCCACCTCCCTCTTCCTCCTCCCAGCTCGTACTCCTCCTTTTTATTCTTCTGCTGCTACTGCTGCCGCCGCTCCATTTACCCAAGTTAATTGTTGGGGAAGATGTAAAGATCTTTCAAGTGCTCTTTCTAATGCTTTTTGTAATTTGGTCTTCGTTTATCTAAGGTTCTTCTAACTGCAACCAATAAATGATTAGACAGACAGACAGGCAGACAGACAGACAGACAGAGAGGGAGGGACAGACAGACAGACAGACAGTTGGGAACGAGAACTTATATGACTACTTATATGAATTAAATTAGATGCTCACCATCAGTGGCTGGGCGAAGCCGGGCCGGGTCAGACAGACAGACAGACAGATAGACAGACAGACAGACAGATATATATTCGGGAACGGGAACGATATCTTATATGATTACTTATTTGAATTAAATGAGATGCTCCACACCAGGAGCTGAGCGATGCCGGGCCGGGACAGACAGACAGACAGACAGATAGTCGGTAACGCGAACGAGAACTTATATGACTACTTATATGAATTAAATGAGATGCTCCCCACCAGGGTCTGGGCGAAGCCGGGCTGGGTCAGCTAGTATATATATAAAGGACTGTATGTATGTATGTATGTATGTATGTATGTATGTATGTATGTATGTATGTATGTATGTATGTATGTATGTATGTATGTATGTATGTATGTATGTATGTATGTATGTATGTTCTTTATGCGTTCGCTAACGGTCCATCCGATTGAGACGAAATTTTCTACACGTCTTCCTCTCATTCCCGCGCTGCCAACTGTCATTTAAGTTACTTTTTTTTTGTTGCATGAATTTAATGAGACGCTCCCCACCAGGAGCTGGGCGAAGCCACGCCGGGTCAGATAGATAGACAGACAGACAGATAGTCGGGAACGGGAGCTTATATGACTACGTATATGAATTAAATGAGATGCTCCCCACCTTTTCGCTGCTGTTATCTACAGGCATATGCGTTATAATCCTCCTCCTCCTCTCCCTTCCTCCTTTTCCTACGCTCTTCCTCCTCCTCTCCCCTCCTCCCTCTACCTCCTCTTCCTCCTCCAACCTCCTCGTCCCTCTTTCCACCTCCTCCTCCTCCCTCCTCCTCCTCCTCGCCCTCCTCCCTCCTCCTCGCTCTCCTCCTTCCTCCTCCTCTCCCTCTTCCTCCTCCTAATCAATCCTCTTCCTTCCTCCTCCGCCCTCCTCCTCCCTTCTCCTCCTCCCTCCTCCTCCCTCCTCCCCCTCATCCCTCCTTCTATCTCCTCCTCCTTCTCCTCCCTCTTCGTCCCTCCTCCTCCTCCCTCCTCCTTCTCCCTTCTCCTCCTCCTTCCCCTCCTCCTCTCTCCTCCTCCCTCCTCCCTCTACCTCCTCCCTCCTCCTCCTCCCTCCACACCCCTCCTTCTCCTCCTCCTTCCATATTCCTCCTCCTCCTACCTCTTCTTCCTCCTCCCTCCTCATCCTCCCTCCTCCTCCTCCCCTACTCCTCCCCTCCTCCTCCTCCCTCCTCCTCCCTACCCCTCCCTCCTCCTCATCCCTCTCCCTCTTCCTCTTCCCTCTCCTCCTCCCTCCTCCTCCCCCTCCTCCTCCTGCGTTCTCCTCCTCCTTCTCCCTCCTCCCTCTTCCTCCTCCCTCTTCTTCCTCCTCCTCCTCCCCTCCTCCCTCCTCCTCCTTCCTGCTCCTCTCTCCCCCTCCTCCCTCCTCCCTCTTTCTTCTCATAACTCCTCCTCCCTCCTCTTCCTCCCTCTCCCTCCTCCTCCCTCTCCTCCTCCCTCCTCCTCCCTCCTCTCCCCCCTCCCCCCCTCCTCCTCCTGCGTTCTCCTCCTCCTCCTGCTCCCTTCTCCTCCCTCTTCCTCCTCCCTCTTCCTCCTCCCTATTCCTCCCCCTCCTCCTCGCTCCTTCTCCCTCTTCCTCCTCCTCCTCCCTCCTCCTCCACTCCTCCCTCCTCCTTATCCCTCTTCCTCCCTCCTCCCTCCTCCTCCTCTCTCCTCCTCCTCCCTCATCCTCCTCTCTCCTCCCTCCTCCTCACTTCTCCTCCCTCTTCCTCCTCCTCCTACATACAGACAGACAGAGACAGACAGACAGACAGACAGACAGATAGTCGAGAACGGGAACTTATATGACTACTTATATGAATTAAATGAGATGCTCCCCATCAGGGTCTGGGTGAAGCCGGCCCGGGTCAGACAGACAGACAGACAGACAGACAGACAGACAGATAGACAGACAGACAGACAGACAGACAGATATATAGTCGGGAACGGGAGCTTATATGACTACTTATATGAATTAAATGAGATGATCCCCACCAGGGTCTGGGCGAAGCCGGGCCGGGTCAGCTAGTATATATATATATACACGCGGCCCGCCAATAGCTTTACATTTGTCAATGCGGCCCTACGCACAAAAAGTTTGCCCACCCCTGCTCTAGTCCATACTTGCCCACTATGCATCCGTCCTGTTGATTTCCAACTTTGGCATTCAAGTCACCCATTATGATAGTTACTTCAGAATTCTTGCACTATAAAATTAATCAAATGCTGTCATCACTACTGTCTGCTGTTGGTGCATAAACTTGTATGACGTTGACATCAAAAGGTCTTCCACTCAACTTCACCAGTAACACTCTGTCTGATACAGTCCAATATCCATTGATCGATTTTGCTCTCTGTGTATCCATTATAATTGCTACTCCTCGCTGTTGTTTCTCTCCACCAGAATAGATTATTCTATATTCCTCAGATGCCATAATGCCCATTCCTGTCCATCTGGTCTCACATACACCTAACAGGTTAATATTTAGTTTTCACATTTCATTCTTAATGTTTCCCATCCCCACTCATAGTTCTTACATTCCAAGTTCCTACTTTCAATGTTGATATTCTTTTGCACCCAGTCGCCTGCTGACGGTCTGGAGTCACCTGGTGCACATGACTACCCCTACCGGACGAGGCTGCTCCTAAGGAGCACCCATTTACGCTGTTTCTCTGATTATCGATAAGACTGCAGTACATGATATTCTTGGCATCTATCTGTCGGCTGCTCCTTAACTTCATCCACCACCTGCACCCATGGCTTCACGTAACCCTGATCGCGGGGCTAAACGGGAACTCCACTTTGCCCAAGGGTGTCCCGTAGGCTAGTGGAGGGAAGGAGGCACCCATCAAGGCATTACTATCATGCTATTATATTTTAAATATTCTCTAAGCAAACGTAATTGCACCAGCATTTGGGAGAGAGAGAGAGAGAGAGAGAGAGAGAGAGAGAGAGAGGGGAGAGAGGGAGAGAGGGAGAGAGAGAGGGGGGGGGGAGAGAGGGAGAGGGGGTGGGAGAGGGAGAGAGAGAGGGGGGGAGAGAGAGAGAGAGAGAGAGAGAGAGAGAGAGAGAGAGCTATTTGTTCAAATTGAATGAAATTTACAAACATAAATGACATTTCCTCTAAACATATTTATCAAACATAAACCACATAGACTTCCAAGGTCTTTCGCCGTTAATGTAAGTTGTCTTTAAATTGTGGGTGGCCTTAAGAGGCCAGTACAAAAATGTTTCCCCACAGAGGGGATACGATTTCATATGTTGCCAGAAACTTATCATTAAAAGTACAGTTTTATTTATTAAACATAAATATAGAATTGAAAAAGTGGATTATAAAATGTAAGTAAATAAAGATTAAACAAATGTTTTGTAAACATTTTAATAGATTTTGTCTTACAATTGCAAAATTTTGACTTCGGTATTAATTGTTTTATTTCTCAAAGAAAAATAAAAGATTTTGATGTTAGTTTTTGGTATTATATCTAGGTATACCATTTTCATTTTCATATTCCAGTAATTTCCCTTATATCAACATTAGATGTTTATGTCCCCCTCACAAGCGCAGACTGCTACTGCAACCATAGATTAATCTTAGGTAATTTACATATAAGGTATACCAAGAAGACGGTGGAGAGATAATATATATACAGACCTACAAGCACTTGGAATCAACGACTGGCAAGAGAAGGTCAACCAGAGAGACGAATGGAGACGGATTGTATCTGCAGCAAAGAACCTCAATGGCTCGGAACGCTGAAGAAGAAGAAGAAGAATTTACATATAAACTTAAAGAAAGTCAAATATACAAATAGAAACGCATACTTTGATCTACAGGCACTGAAGTGTGAGGAGATAAAAGATAAATTCCACGTAGAGGTAAAGAACAGATTCGATACATTGTCCGATATGGAAATATTATTTCAAGACGTCAGTGACCAATTGAAAATATAAAAGAAATCAGTCAAGAAGCTGCACTAACAACAATGATAATCCCAAAAATAAAGATAATAGGACGCAAGAAATGGATGATGGAAGACATCTTAAAACTCATGGAAATAAGAAGAAATAACAAAATAACAAGGAAATATACGAAGAGATTCACAGGAAAATTATAAGCTATGCAAAGAGGCAAAAGAAACATAGCTTGAGGAAAATTGCAAGGAAATTGAAAACCAACACACCACCCAGAATACCAAATTAATGCACACAAGAATTAATGACATCATTAACAAAAGAACACACACATCAACAGATTGCCTAAAAACCAAAGATGGCAAAATCATAATAGAAAAAGATCAGATTTTACATGCGTGGTCAGATTATGTGAAAGATCTTTATGATGATACAAGAGAAGAACAATATGATCATCAGAATAATAATGAAGGACCATCAATTTTGTTTTTCGGGAGTTTTTCTTTTAGATATCTAGCAATTCCGCAGAGCCCGTCTCCCTGGCGAAGGTGTTAACGATTTTCTCCGTAATCCCGTATATCCACGTGTGGGGAAACAGCTGCGCGAGAATCGGTAGGGAATTGGGTTGCGTTGGTTACTTACAGGGGTATCTGAGATTGTCGCTCAGTAAGCAATGCAAAATACTGTGCGTAATCTTGCAAAGACATCAACAG